>JARK01001381.1:857943-876348 GCA_000688135.1 Ancylostoma ceylanicum
TAAAGTTAATAAAAATATTAATTTTAATAATAAATAATAAATAATCAATATTTAAAAATAATAATAAAATCAAACAAATAAAAATAAACTAATACAAGATTTTTATTAGTATTGTAATGTAATTTCAAAAATTCGGCGACCCATTCTCGGGGGGGGGGGCGCCCCCCCCGGCCCATCCCCCTGCGTCCGCCACTGGGAGAAAGGTAATGTTAATGAAAGTTCAAAGAGCATCACTGCCTTTTTTCCACCGCTGACCGAACAACTCGTCCGCACCTTGGCTTTTAACCTTCTGGAAGGCGCAAATTTTAAGGCTTCTTGGGTAAAAACTACATAGTTACAATCAGAATGTTGAGGAGAGGTAGAGAATGCCAAATTTACATTATCGAAAATTTTGCCTGGATACTGCCTTTAATATCTAGTGGAAGCTAACGAAGCTTTGCTGGGAATTTTGGACAAATATATACTTTTTCTTTCCTGGGAATGTTTCGGGCAGTAATTGCTGTGGAAACTCTATACACTTGCGGTATTCTGTTTCAGTTATGCTTAGGGGAATCCTCGCATCGCGGTAGTTAAAAAAATAGAAGGTTCCCAAATTCTCTCCCCGTAGGGAAGACCTGAGGTCTCTGAAGACGGCGTGAGGTTGAAAAGTTAGGTCATATAAAATAGAAAATGGGTTTATCTAGTGCGTTTTCAGTGAGATGATAATTGGAGATGAGCCAAAAAGGGAAAAAGAAATGGAAAAGTGTGTAGCAGTTTGAGAGAGCGTCAAGAAAAGCAGGCATAATGCACAATAACTTAACAATCGTCGCGTTCGAAATTGGGCATAACAATCTGTCAGAGGCAGTAGTACGAGTTGAAAAAGTAAGGATTTTTTCTGGAGTGAAAGTCGAGAAAAATGTCAGACCAAGACCTTGAACGCAAGAAATGTTTCGGAAAGGCAGAACCTTCGGAGCCACCGATAACCATCGCACTGGTTTTGGTGCTTTGTTATTTACTTAAAAACAAATAGAAGATGAATGACGTGTGCTCGAACTTTGATCGGCGGGTGCTGAAGAGCGCAAGTGTACAAATGGCCGCCACATCGGCACATTGATTGGCTGCGAGGGGTGCGATTTTTGTGATTGGCTGTTTTTCGTTGCACTAACGGTTATTGCAGCTGTGATTGCTCTCTAAGGGGCTAATTTATTCGTAACGATTGCTATCGATTCCCACCCAGGACTCGTCCTCCCATTTGGGTCTCGTTTTCACATGGAAAGAATGTCTTGAAATTTCGAACAGTATGTGTTTTTGACATTGATACAGCTATTTTTTTGGCTATTCAGCTATTTTTGAACACTGTCATTAGGAAAATAAAGTAATTAATCCTGATATATCGTTCTTCGATGGCGCGTAGACTTGAGTCACCGATACCTTGGTCTTTTTCCAGCTACAGATCCAAAGAAAAAGTGTCGTGCTTGGTGGTAGACTAGTATCAATTATTTTTGAAGGAAAGTGGCTCTATTTAGATTTTTTCTCCATTCCTAGGGAAAGGCTGACACGAAGGCGAAGTACCCTTTATAAGCTATATGAACTAAAAATTTCTTGTTTCTCCACTTTGTCAGGTGCAAGTTATGCGGAAATTGCTGGAGTGTCATTCATTCATCAGAATTTTCTGGACTGGAATTAATATGACCGTTTTTAAAACTCTTGAAGAACAGAAAAACAGGAAATACTGGGAAAAGACGCCGCGTGGAGAGCGAAATGGCTGTTTGGCCTTCACAAGGAAGGGACGGTGTCATTAGAGATTCTCCACGGATGAGCAAACGCGTGTATGAGCGCTGGTAGCATGAGCGACAGAATCCATTGTTTCCTGAGAATCACAGCGCATATTTCTTCATTTTCCTGACTTTTTCAGGACACTCATATATCTGGCCAGAACCGTTGAATAGCACAATCCGTTACTTATTCGTCAAAAGCTTCTTAGACTCCAAATGGGCTAGTTCATGCTCACTATTGCTGAGTTCATGCTGTCCTTGTCATCTAGAGAGGCCATATGAACGGATTTTCACTAAAATTTGTGGGGAATCAAGCAATAATGAGAATACCTCAACGAAAAGTCCAAAAATGGCAAGCGGGAACCCCTTATGGGGGCGTCAAGGCGCACAAAATGAGTATAATTTCATCCTACGAGAGAACAGCCTGAAGGTAACTATGTAGTGCAGAGACTAGCCATCGATGACATGGGGAAGTACTGAGCTGGGAAGAAGGATTTTATTAGGTCGTTTGTACTACATAGATGATGAAATTGCAGCAGTTCGAGCGTTATGTCCAAGTAATGCGAATGTCCTTGAAAAAAAAACTTTTCCCATGGCCTTCCTGTGTCCTGGGAAAATGAGAAATGAGCTGGAGCCGCTTCGAGGGCGGCATTTTTCCACGATGCACTTAGCATTGTGGGTTTTGTGAGTGCACTGGTGTCAGGAAACATGGTTCAAGCCATGTTTGGCCTGGAACAATGGAAATCTTGTTGGTTATTAGATTTTTTTCTGAATTGTTCACTAATTGATATAAGTAGCCTTGAACGAAATGAAAGAGGGGAGGAACAATCTGTCAAAGATTCTACGAGGGAGAAAATGTGTCGTGAACCACCACGCGTGTAACCTGAAGGAATCTTAGTAAAATATATAGGAGCTAAAACTTTTCTTCTCTGAAAGGGTTTCTTAAAGTGTGCTTAAACCGGCGATGGCCATCTATTCTAGGCGTTACGGCCCGAACTCCTTGGTTATCCACGAGATCCAGCTGGCTTCGGCGAGGACCGTGATGACGTAACCAAAAGTTGGCCTAAACTCATCCAAAAATCGGTTAAAAATTCGTGAAAAGGTTGAGATTTTGGGTAATTGGACGATTTTGGTACTAGCCTGATTTCGTTTAGTGGATTCCACTGGATTCCCATGAATATTGGCAAGCTCAATGGTTCGAAAGGTCTTCAATATTCCTCGAGTTGTTTCTGGTTTTAACAAACATTAAGCCTTTCGAAAATTTCGCTCATCACTTGGGGAAGTGAATGATCTCATCCACGAGCATTGGTTATTCCACCATCTTCTGTGCTTTAGATGGGTTTTACTTCCGGAGTAAATTTGTTTATTTGTATCACCATTTCTTTGATCGATACACTCTATACAGTGGATCCTTGTTGAAAAAAAGGTCCAATCGCACCCTGAGGGTTCTGTGATGCTACTGGAACATTGGATAATAACGTTTTGTTGTTCCTTTAAACACTTTAGAAAAATTTATTTTCAGGCCATTTCCTTCTCACAGAACTACTGCTGCCAGCTCTTGAAAAGGCTCCAAAGGCCCGAATCGTGATCGTTTCTTCGAAGCTTCATTTGAAGAGCAAAGCGCTGGATCTTGCGACGATTGATGATAAGAAGAAGTTTGGAATATTCGATCCTTACAATCGTAGCAAGCTGGCCAACGTGGGTTTCTTTGGAAGTTGCTCTGTTGTAGTGGGCGTGAAAAGTTTTCTTTTGGGCATTTTTTGCCTGGATATTCATATATGAATCTGGAAATGCGACAATTTTTTCATCTAACACATTCTTTTTCTGTATGTACTTCTCAGTTCTCCAAGTAGAATTCCAGGTAATGCATGCCCGTGAGCTTAGCAGACGTCTCCACAGACAAGGCCTCCACCACGTATCCGTGAATTCTTTGCACCCCGGAGTGGTGAACAGCAATCTCAGCCGTCACACCCTTCTCTCGAAGACACCGATCCGTCAACTGAGTGCTCCATTCAGGTGTGTTAAGGATGTTGATAGCTAGTTTTTTTAGACAAGCTAGTTTTCTTTTTCCAGATGGTTCTTCCTGAAAACTGACCGTGATGGCGCGCAAACGTCTCTTTATCTCGCTCTTAGTAAGAAAGTCGATGGTATCAGTGGGAAATACTTTGCGTAAGTTGGCGTGATCCATGTTTTCTGGACATCACCACCGTGAAGAAAGCGATTTCAGGGATTGCAAGCTGGCCAGTGAAAATCCGCTTGCTTTGAATGATCAAGCCTGCGAGGATTTGTATAACTATAGTATGGAGCAATGCGGAGTAACCGAGGAGTAGCTATTTCCACGTGTTTTCATAATTGTGTGGGCATTTAAATATTTATTTTTCTATGTTGAGGTAACCTTCTGTACTATTGCTACCTTTTATTTTCGTTAAATATTGCTGTGAAACGTGTGGCAGAAGCGTGGCTACAATTTACGGCTTTGGTGAAAATCTAACCCTCAGTTTTTTGTTTGAAGAAAATTTCCTTTTTTTTTATTAATTTAACCTAATTAGCTAATTTCTGTGCCCATTTGAAGGTACAGCTATGAATTTGCAGTGAAAATTTTTGCAAAGTATAAACCGGTTATAATGTGCCTCGCTTGATGTGTGATGTATAATAGTAAATTAAGCTTTATCAAAGATTTTGGTAAAATAAACTATATTGGAAGAAAATCTGTTCCATGGATAATGTGATTATGATGTATTTTGTTGCCTTTGAGACCAGATTTAGCCCAGGGCCTGGATGCATCGTTGAGATTACCCAGGGTAAAGGTGTTGACGCCTGTGTAAGCGATGATTAGACTTGAATGCGTCAAGGCGGTTACCGTGGTCTAAGGTGGTTATTCCCATTCATGCATGCGGCCCAAGGACTACTACAGTCCAAGTGTAATTAGAGCTAAATTTACCCCATAAGTTCCGATATTAGGGGCAACGAAATCCAGGCGGATACCGAGGGATTCCTTTGCGTTTTCTTTAGATTTCTGGCACTTGCTTTCCCGGGCATCCTGCCCCGGTTTTTCAGTGTTGATCTCAGTACAAGAATATTCTGATTCCGCATTCGTCAGGGTTACCCAGGGTAAGCATGCCAACACAACACAAATTTACGCATCGTTGGCATGGACGAGAAAGCGCTTACCGTGGGTAATCTCAATCATGCATCCAGGTTCTGCTCCTGTTTTCCTCGTTTATTTTACCCTTCCGCACCTCATTCCCAAACAGCGAACTCGAAAACGATGCTGTAGTGATTTGTGGACAATTTCCACGTAAATCCCGGAGGTATTAGGAATTAGATCGGAGAATAGGCGGTCTTATCATTATCTGGAACTTGAGGGAGGAGGGGGGGGGGGGATGGGACCACCGAATTTACCCGGATTTTGCACAAAATTTAAATGAGGATCATTCTGTTTCAAGGTAGATCGTCTTGGAAATAAGCAACTCAGGCGAATTCCATTAGGAATTTGTAGGGATCTATCCTGAAACCCATGTAATTCCGCTAGATGCTCGATTTACATGCATGTTACCCGGAATTTCCGGATGTGAAGTGACTAGACCGGTCCAGCTGCAAGAAACTATTTGTCATTTGTTATTGAATTGCTTTTTTTCATTGATACAGTACTTCCTTCAAAAGGCCTACTTAATAAAATACGATTTATACAAGAAAACGACAGAAGACAAAGTGACATGATGTGATTGATTTGTTTCATAGAAGCCAGCAGCCAAAATGAATGACAACAATAAGCAGCACAACCGAAAAATGAAACGAACAATTACGAGGCGAATCAGCACCTCATATCATTGATATGGATCTCTGACAACATAGCTCAAATATATAATAAATTTCGAACACCTTCTAAACCCGTGACGCATAGCTGTGTCGAAGGCAGCGCTCACCACCGACAACTGTCACATTTGCAGACTTGCCATTGGTAGCACCCATAGGGTGAGGAATTTGACTCAAAATGACGAAATTGCCCCGTGAGGTCAGTGCTTGAGTGCTGCCTTCAACCGTATCGTTTGGGGATATTCATACTCAGTGGCATACAGTAACTGAGCAGCCTATGACATTTTGGTGAACAACCGTATCCCAGTGCTTTAAAGGTTATCAACCGTGTTGAATCTCTTGATCTCTGGCGTAGTCCTCGGCACTGAGTGGCTTGCCACCTCTGATAATGAGGTGTAGTCGGAGCGATGCTGAAACGGTGATGTTGAAATGCTTAGGATATTTTTGGCCAGGGAACTACCCAAGAATGAATTGAGCTGAACTTACCCCCAAATGTCGCGGCCGAACCCGACGTTGTCGCTTCATTTCATCGTGGAAGCCTTCCTTGATTTGTTCGCATACGAATAGAACAATTTTCGTCCAAGCCATTTGAGTGATCTGTGATGGAAAAGGAGTTAAATGAAAAAGTAAGTTCTTGCAGTAGAAAGCAGGAACAGTGGAAAATGTGTTCTGCTGGATGTTATGGAAAAGTCTTTCTTCTTCTTCCCCTTCCTCTATTCTCAGAGAGTCTAGACGCTTTTTGCCACAGAGATCTCTCCTCTCCACTTTTTTCACAAACCTCTGACAACTCCGTCAAAGTGCCTGTCCTCACCGGAAACACCCACGAATCTTCACGGTCGCTTAGGTGTAGGCGAAAATGCTCACCTCTGTTCTGTCCTTCTTCTCTCCCCACTCCAATGTCCTTTCGATCATCGCTGAAGCGAACTGGTCCAGAAGTGTGGCACGGAACGGACATCCGACTGTAATGATATAATTTATCCTGAGCTGTCCAGGAAACATCGGGAGATTGTTTTTAGAAGTCTGCAGTGTTCTATAGTGTTTGAAGAAGGGCCTCTTGAAGTGGAGCTTACATTGATCTCTAGTTGGGAACACATGCTTCTCTCCGGCCTCTCGTATCGGAGCGACAGTGGCGTCAGGACTGTCTAGATTCGCGATCAAGTCGTCCATGATGTTGGTGAACGCTTGAGCGTGTTTCTGGAACAGTGTACGTGAGGTTTTCCACGTCTTCATGTCAAGGGGGTGGTCCCACATCAGAATCATTTTGGAAATTTCACAGTATAAAAATCTGCAGGAGCTCCTGATCACAATGGTATATCTGATGCTGTGCAAAACTGCCGAAAAGCACGTTTTTTAACCCTAACTTTTGGGGAGCTTGTGGGCGGAGCCAAGGATTGTCATAGGTATTCCCCAGCAGTGCTTCCTCTCTGTTCTCTTATACAGGGCAATTTCTTTCCTATTAGGGAGTGGATGATGAGGAATTCTCACAAATATGCGCCCCTGGGAGTGAATTATTCAGGAAACTCGTCCTCTCCCCTTGGCTCCGCCCACAAGCTCCTCAACAATTGGGGCTCGAAAACTGGTTTTTTGGTAGTTTCGCATAGAATCACGTATACCATTGTGATCGCCAGGTCCTGGAGAATTTTCCAGGTGAAAATCTAAGAAAAAGTTGTGAGGTGGGAAAATGTCTTTAAAGTGTACATTATCCTGGAGTTGCAGGATTAATTTCTCATCCTTCTTTGGACTTTGTCCACTGAAGAAATGCTGTTCTGGTGGTTTCCTCCACTTTTCGAGGGCTACTTTCTTCCTAGTCTTATCTGGTAATTGGAGTCAAGAGAGTCAAGAGTACCTAGCCCCCGCTTGCACTCCCCCGGGGAAAAGGTAGGGTAAACCTCGACTGCCTTACCTTTAATCGCTCGTGTCCAGCATTCTTCGCCCCGTGCATCATTATGGTGCGGATTTCCGAATTTTTGAAGAAAGAGTTCCTGGAAAGAGAGATCTGGAAGGAAGCAAAGTAATGTGCTCCAGTTTTTAGTCAACATGCAACTTGGAAAGTACTGCTAAATGACCAAAATTATAGAAAATTATCGTGTTTTTCATGTTCTGGCTGCCATACGTTACATTGCCATGAATACGAGGCATCTGCAAGAGGCCCGAGGATTATGGAGGAATGAGAATGCAAATGACTGCAGCAGCAAAACAAAAAATGGGAACACTCCGTAATTAATTTGGTATTGATGAATAAGTTATTTCGAGGAGATGATGAGTGTGTAGCAGAAAATCCATTAGAGCTCTGGAATTGGAGCGTTGTAGATCACAGATGAGCAACATAATTTGAGCAGCTCATCCGGTTTTTGTTGAGCTCACACGGGGGATAATTGCGAAAACACTCGTCATCAACATGGGAATATGATAGCAACAGCGTCTGGACGTTGTTGAGGTGGATAGCGAGAGAAAATAAACACTTCAAGGTGCTAATATCCATGAAATAGTATTATTTATCCATTATTCTTATCCAGAAAATTTGAACTAACCAAAAAAGAGAAAGAAATGGTGAATATTGCGTAGTTTGAAGAAAAAATGATCTCTTGGACATATGTTTGTCCTAATCTCGATTTTTTACCGTTGGGTAAATTCACCATAGAACTGATCGTGGAAATTGTGGCGATGGTTTTCCAAAGATTTCAGGACCCGCATGCTTTCTTGGGATTACCCAGGGTAGACGTGTTAACACCACTCGACTTTACCCATTGTCAACACGGCTTTCAACGCGTTTACCCTGGGTAATCACATCGATGCATCTAAGGCAAGGTTCTCCAGTTGTTACCTAAACCATAGAAATTATGCCGATGTTTTATTTTTTTCAAAGATCTCAAGTTTCGCTTGCATCACTGAGATTACCCTGGGTAAACCTGTTAACACCGTCCAAATTCACCCACTGTTAACACGGCCGTTAACAGTTTTACCCTGGGTAATACCAATGGTGCATCTAGAGTCAGGTTCTCCTATAGTGAAAGTACATGTTGAAGAGATCCTTTGTTCCGGAATAGTTCCTCCTTCTCAAGGAAATATAATCGCCTTGGGTTGGGCTCCATGTTCCATTGGGATTGTCCAGAGTAAACATCACACCTCACAGATTTACCCACTGTTGCCACGGGCTACAACGCCTTCACCCTGGGTAATCTCAATGACGCTCTTGAAAGAATGAGTGGATTCGACATGCCTCACTGGAATAATCACTGGAATTACCCAGGGTAAACGTGTTAGAGCTCTTGTGAGCAATGGATGAATTTGAGGATGTTCGAACCTTTACCCTGGGTAACTTCAACGAAGCGCTCGAAAGAATGAGTAGATTCGACATGTCTCACTGGAATGATCACTGAAATTACCTAGGAAGAATGTGTCAGCGCACTTGTAAAAACTGGGTAAATTCGGAGACAGTAACACGATTACCCTGGGTAATCTCAATTGTGCATGCCGGCCTAGATCTTAATAGGGTCCTTGTTCTGGGCCGGTTCTGTGAAAAATAGGAATTCACTAACGGTTTACTCTAAATCCTCCCCTGTAACCACATTCAGGACCTCGGCTTGTGTTGTAGGGCCAAATATGGCCTGCGGCTGAGCTTCGACTAATTCTTTCCGGACCGTATTGGTCTCATAAAGTCATATAGCTATAATAAATTCCAGCTCTTCCTCACCTGAATATGCTTAGCGCTGGCTCGAGAGATCCTTGATTCCGAGCATGAGCCCATGTCTTTCGTATGAACAGTATTTGAGCAGAGGTGAGGCACAATGACGTGGAAACCAATGGCAGAGTCGAGGGAATGGCTGGAAATACCCAGTTGAGGCTTATTTATACGAATATTCTGGTACTTCTTGCAGAATATTATTTCCATGCAGAAAAGGAAAATTCCAGAGGGGTAGGAGCAAAATTTCTACGGATTCCATTATACTGGGTTGTTGAGAAGGCTCAACGACACTTCATATTCACCCTTTTGAAATTGTAAACAGTATGACTACCAGGATTTGTTATTAGAGTAATCCTGAAATCACTAGTAAGAGTGGCATGGATAGTGGTGTTCCACTTATCCCTGATTTCAATGCTGTGGACCCGATCACAAGCGTCGCGCGTCGCTCACATTTGAGTTGTTACTTTACAAGGAAATTTATTTCCGAAGAGAATTTAGCAGAACAGGACATGTTTGCACGTGTCGCATGATCTGTTCGAACAGGTTTGGACAAGACGCGGGAAAATCGATCGTAAATGCGAACGGTGATATCAATGGACCTTGTGGATGCGCAGACAATTAGAGTAGCGCGTCACAGGTGACGCGACGCGTGTCGGCGGGTCATTATTCTTGAAATCATCTGTAGATGGGTGTGTTGTGAGACTTTCTGGGCAACGCAGTGCTGCTAGTAGTTAGAATAGGCATAGAAGCCACAGCAAACAGTTTTTTTGTTGTCTATCTTATACATATTAATTTGGCTTAGTTTGTTTACTACTGCTATTTTACTAGTAAATAAGAATCTTCCGCACACTCTAGCGGTGGAACGACCGTTTCATTTGAAATGAACCTTGTCCTAGGAAAAAATCCATGAATATTACAATAAAATTCCAAACCATGCGAGCTGCTCGAGGTGGCCTTTTCCTTGGAGAGTTGCGTGCGCAGCGGAGAGACGCCGTTTTTTGCACTCTTCGTCGACGCGCTCTTCACAACAGCTGAATGTCGCTCGGGCTCAGTGTGGCGGAACGAGCCGCGGTTCGGCTGCGTACCTTTCTCAGGTAAATGCATCGACGACGCGGACTTGTGGTTCAGTGGCGTGTCCTTCTGCATACTGCTACCTCCTATGCCAGTACTGTGTGTTCGACAGACGGAAAGCCTAAAGTATTTTATGCATATTGATCGAAAGGGGGGAATTATTGATTTTTAATGGTTCGATTGGTGCTCACTGGCTTCTCGGAGTGGTGGCGTCCGCACAGCTTGACGCTCGGCTTCTGGTCGATGCTTCTTCGGACGAATTCTCTTTGGTGTCGTCTGAAAATTTGACGTATAAATGTGGTTGAGTAGGAACTACAGTGGGAGCTTTACGCTTTGGACGTGCGTGCGGTTTCGTTGCGTGCGTCATGCGAGCGATTGGACTTGCTGTCTCCTGGCGTATTCTGCTCCGAAATATTCATGGAAGGGAGAAGTTTTAGAGCCTATCAGCTCCAGGGCAACAACTGTAAACAAATCCTAATTGAAAGGAGCGCATTTCTGGGAACATGGCTGGGTTATCCACGACAACTCATACCTTAGATGAGAACCTTTTTTAGCCCTAGAAGCTCGCAACAATTGGGTACCTATTGGTTGCGAAAAGAAAGCGAAAACAAAACGAATTTGGCGACCGACAACCCGCGGACCACTGGCTGCCAGCCAGCCGCGGACGTCGCAGCCTCACCAAACGAAATTTCCAATTGCCCCGCGTATTTGCCGCCGTGTTCGTGCTCACTTAGACATAGTACATCCATACTCCGCTGCTTTTAAATGGATTCTGTCGAATAATTCACCAATTACGACGACAAAGGACAGCGAGTATTTCACAAAATATTGGTGTTTTCCCCCGGGGCCCCGTGTGGAAAACACGGAAATAGCAGCACTTTAGAAACACTGCTCCGAGGACACCGCTTCGAAATGCATAAGGACTGCACACACACACACACACACACACAGGGATGCATGAGGCGTCAGGTGGGAGCCGAAGAGACAAACTAAGCCCAGCTGGGGCTGGAGTCGAGCAAAAATGGCTGCTGGTAGACGGGGGGAGAAGATCCCGCTGTCAATAAGCTGGTTCGTCGGCACAGCGAAAACAGAAGGGATATTACAAGGATTAGGAGAGAGCTCTGTGAACGCTACTTCGATCAACAACTTCGTATTAACATGATATCCTGGGAGCAACGAGCAGAAAGACACAGTGAACGGGAGGATGTGGAAAAATTGGCTCCGTACCATACACTCAGAAATAGGGTAATTTTGAGAGGAGATACAATATTTAAAGGACACCCTCCAGTCCTAGACTTCCACAATTTAGTATTTGAAGGTTATATTTGTTTTTATTCACTTACAAGTTGCAATTCATATAAATTTCAAATGCTAATTACAATAGAATTGAAGAACCCAGAATATTCCACGTTCAAAAAAATTGGTAGCGGAAAGCTTGGAAATTTCCCACAAGCATATAAGCACTGTACATATAAAAAGGCTAAAAATTTCGAAAATTCTTTCATTGGAGTATAAATTGAGAATTGTCATGGTCTAGGGAAGAAAGTGAGAGAAAAATGCTCAGACGTAACTTAGAATTCCTCGAACTCGTCATACATTTTCAATTTTCTTCGGAAACGCCGGACATCGCTGGGCTGGATTTTTATGGACAGAGGACCACACAAATAAAATTTCCTCACATGGACGATGCAATTTCATGCGAAATATTACTAATTCCTAAAAAAAGCTGGGGAGGAAAATTTCCTGAAAATTTTCGCCTCCCTTGAAAAAAATCTTTGGAAGTCGCCAAAAGAAAATCGAAGAAAATTGCCTGAGCTCCACGAGAAATCAGTAACACTACAATGATCCTGAAGAAACTAGATCTCCGATTCCCGCTTATTTCCAGATATTAGGAAAATGACTGGAATGAAGAAGACTGGAAAAGGAAAAGTAGGCGGAGTCTCTCCAAAATTCCAAAATTTCAGTGGGAATCGTAGAATTTTGTTAGGGTTTGGAGGTACGTACATAATTCAAGCAAAATCCACGAGAAGTTTTGAGAGCGCACGACCTACAAGTATTTTCCAGGAATCGTGGAGAAAATGTACTAAAAAATGAAAAAAAAGGAAAGTTTGTGGTCCCCAGCAGAGGAAAATATGGTTTATGTGCATTTCCGAAATGGCTGTCGCTTCTCCGTCTACCTAAAATGGACGAGTTTTCATGGCGAAAAATTAAAAATTTTGTGCGACTGACATGCTTCAGCCCATGGCAGGAAGTAATGATGGAGGTGGAATCCGTCACATTTTAGCGGAGAAACTCATCCACTTTGAATAAGCCGGAAGGAAATAATTTTTCCAGGAGCGTCGATGAATAGTACAGTGAAGTATTTACCCACTTACGTATATATGGATTAGAGAAAGGTGTTTTTTATGTCCTGTAATATTTTCCCAGTGATACGCTTCTTATTAGGATCTCTTCTTTGTTGTGTTATAAATAGCACCTCAATTAACTTTACTAGGGATTCCCGGCGTGTCCAAGAACAGCAGGGATGTTTTCGCCGTCAAAAGGAGAAGGAAGTCCTGTAGATTATTGCCCTAGCTTCTATGAAAAAGTGTAAGATATGGTCAGCGCTGCGATGAGTGAGGGGGGCTCGCCAAGTTGAATAACTTTTCCCCCGTTCGTCCATAGGGAGTGGGCAGAGGAGGCGAGAATTGGGTTATTTCCGTTCACGTGGATAATGATGCGGAATAATCCGCTCGCACAACAATGTCTGCATGGCGTGTAGTTTGCTGGTGGCAAGAGTTTGCCTTTCTTTGTGGAAGTTCTGGATGATGAGCTTAAGCTGCGCCACATTTTCTTTTCATTCTTGACAAATGGAGATGTCAAATGAATATAGGGGAGAGGGTTTAGTGCTTCTTCGAACGTAACAAGATTAGGAGGATTTAGAGGAAGGGGAGGAAAGGACAGAATAGAACACATTATATTTCCAAGTGGAAAAGCATAAGGAGAATTAAACTTCCGAAGTAAAATTAGGGTGGATAATCCCTGGATTCAAGAAAAGTGAGTTAAAAATAGAGAGCTGCATGTTGAAGTGTGTCGCGCGACAGCACAGTTGTTAACCGTTCGCTCCTCCTTTTTTTACGTTCGTTCGCTAGAGGTGAAGAACCAGACCTGAGTGCTAACACTGACGCAAGGGTCCGTTCAATTTGTGTACCAAGGGCGGAGCTACATATTTGCTGTACCAGTGCTAAGGTATCGAGAGAATAATGGTAACGAAAAGAAGGAGTACCACTCGGGATTGGATTCCATGGCCTGGATAAAAGCATCATTGAGATTACCCAGGGTAAACGTGTTGACGCCCGTATTAATGGTGAGTAAATTTGTGTGTTGTTTGCGCCTTTACCCTGGGTAATCTCAATGAAGAATGCGGTCTCTGGATGGATTGTGGCATCACCAGACTCTTTAAAGTTAACTGTCCAAATTCGGTGCTGTGGCCATTTTGGCATCATGCACTCCACATCGCTCCGTGAACCCAAATCCAGAAGACGAGGTAATGTAGGATAAAGGCAAAAAAAAACGCGCTACCCAGATTGCGGCTAGTCCATAGTTGCTGCGTCCGTCCGTCACCGTAGACGTGCGAGATTTCAGGAAGATCAAGAGAAAAACAATCGATGGTAGTGTAGTATGAACACTAGACCCACTGCACTAGACTTCAAAGGGACATATAGGGACCATGGATAGGTGGAAATCCACAATTTGGAAGTTCCTGAACTTTTGCGTTACACAAACTTCTAACTTCTCCGTTTCCGGGAGATTCGCGGAAATTGAGTTGTGCTAAGGCAATTATGTTGTTTTTTCTCCCTCTCCCTCAGTTTATTTAACTAAATTCAGGACTTTTCCCAGTTTTGGACTTACAAAGACCCTGTTTTCATGCAACACTTCCAATCTTTTCTGATAGGGAATGTAATTTTGTCCTCAGTCGAGGGTTCACTCCAGAAATACACAA
Organism: Ancylostoma ceylanicum; assembly: GCA_000688135.1. NCBI lineage: Eukaryota > Metazoa > Nematoda > Chromadorea > Rhabditida > Ancylostomatidae > Ancylostoma > Ancylostoma ceylanicum. The sequence continues at coordinate 872,252 of JARK01001381.1, forward strand.
AATGTTTTTGAACACCCCATCATGAGGAGTGTAAATCTCTGAGGTCATTGATGTATTGCCAAGTGGAGAAAAAAATCAGCTTGACCATCTCAACGAAAAACCTGCGGCAGGATTCATGGATGTTCCAGAGTGGGTTGTGGGCTTCCGGTGTTTCCGAAATGGATGAGATCTAGGCAAGTATGGGTAAAATTTGACCAACTTACTAGTCTCAAGTAGCATAGCAAGAGGTGAAGGCGGGTAAGTTGTGCACTTCAGAAATTGCACGGAAAACTCGCCCATTTCGGATGAGCGAGTCTCTTAGAACATTCCGAAAAACGTTCAGGGACCGCATGCATCATTGAGAGATTATCCAGGGTGAACTTGGTTACATTCTTCAAATTCACCCATAGTTTACATGGGCGTTAAACGTTTACCGTGGGTTATCTCAATGATGCACCCTGGTCCGGTAAGCAAGCTAGTAAATAAATAATAAAATTATAATAAATAAAAGTAAATAAAAAGAGCAAAGAGAAGATGTGGAAGAAAGAATTAAATTGTCAAAGTTTTGCTTGGGATGCTCATACTTGATGGAAACTGTGGCAGGTGTCTTGTAAGGAATAAAATGACATGAAAAGAGCATCAGCAGACGTTCCCGGCAACAAAGACCGCAGGAAGAACCGGTGGGCGGGCGGGGATCCACGTACTGCTCAGCGCCGCGCGAGATCACCCCCCTCCCACCCAGTGAACGTACTGTCCGACCAGAAGAACCTGACTCACTATTCATGTTTTTGAGACGCTGACCATTATTTCAAAGACCTTATCCAGAAGAAAATGAAAGGCCAACGCAACCATAAACGCATCGAGTTGCGACAAAAACAGCGCTGTCGTGTCGACTGATGGAGTAGGAAGGTGACCGGGTTATACCCTGTTGTTTTTGAGCCGATACTGACGTAGAACTCATTAATTTTTCATAGCCGGTGAGTGGTTTGGCCGGATTTTTGGCGAAATTCCACGAAAAAAATGTTTATACATCTTGAGTGGGCCAAGAAGAAGGGGATGAGAGCAACGATGGCATCTGGGATGACATTATCTGGTAAATAGTCCAGCATAACTGTGTATCGGTGAGAAGAGATGTGGGGACGCCGGGCAAATGTCGGAAGGCGTGAGCGGTGACGGCATACGAGGATGACACAAAAATACGGAAAAAATTGGTGGAAACGTCTGGATTGATGGATGGGTAGTGTGAGTACTGTCAGTTTTTTCATTTGACCACTGCTCAGTCGTACGCTGATGTGAAGTCGACAACTACGAGAACTTGTCCAGAAATTCAAAAACTCGAAGATGAATGAACTTGGAAAATTGATTGGACACTCTTTTCAAAATTTCAACCGCAGAATAACATATTTAACTCTCCCAAAAATATAAAAAATCGTTAAATACTACTGGAATAAGAGAAAACTGCTCTTTTAGGAATAGAGCTACTCCCTTGTACCATTTTTTAAAAGATGCAAATAAATATTATAACATGAAACCCTTAAAATTCCTTAGAAAAGCTGTCTGGTAACGCCAAGCTTCTCCTGAGAATACTGCTCTAACAGTTTCGTCCAAAAATCTCGGGAATGTGAGAAGATGAAAACTAATGAGGAGGCACTCTCTTGAAAATAAAACAGAAAGCATCCAGTTCACCAAAGCATCCAGTTTATCCAACATTTTCCTGGAATTACCCAGGAACATCCACCTGAAGCCTTCAAAATGCACAATGTACGAGAAATGCAGGACGTGGATGCATCATTGAGATTACTCGGGATAAACATGTTGAAGCTTCAATGGTGGGTAAATTCGAAATGTCAACACGTTTACCCTGGGTAATGTGTGTGGGCGTTCTCTTTACTTTACCTGGAAACGGCCAATATAGAGTCACCAAAGCGGGAATCAGTATTCCTAGGAATACCAGGAAAAGTTAGAAAAAGCACTTGGGATTTCTGTTCAAGCTAAGATTCATATGTTTTCGGTTATATGTATAAAAGAGTGAAGGGATGTTCTATCAGGTTATCCCAAAAAATAATGGCCATTTGTCAGTCGCGCATTCCAAGGTGCGTAACTCAGCACAAACAAGAGATATCTTTTTAAAGCAAAGACTGTTATGATCATCATTTCCAATAGGTTTTTGTTGCTTTTGAAGCCTGTAAAAAGAAGAAAGCCAAAATCCCTGGAGTGAACACAGCGCGAAAGTGTAAAAGCCACCAGAATTATAAATTAATTTGAGAAAGTAGATAGTGCAATACTTGTGCTTTAGAAAGGGTTGAGGATTGCCTATCAAGCTTCTGAAATGGTGGAGTTATGAGCCAAATTTTCACTACTAGGTTCCGGCCATTATTTTTGGGACAACCTTATAGAAGACTGTTGCTTCCTGTTAATTTTAGAAAACAAGGAGTGCAATGCAGTAAAAGTTGGTTAGCATTGCACTGCCACTGACGTAACACTACCATAACAAGACCCCATTACGGAAGTCAACTTGATGGACAGCTGGCAGAGTTCAGCTGCTGACGATGGCTGACGTCCATAGCCCTTCAGAAGAACGAGATCATAACCATTAGAGCTGAACTCTGTGTGGTTGAGAGAGTGTCTTTGTTTGAGTGTGCGAAAGCTCTTGAGAAAGAGGTCAACAGGTGAGGCAGGGCGATGGGGAAAAACGAGACGGTGCAGCATAGAGCGGTGGGAAAGACGAGCAGGATTCAGGGGTGGGATTCCCGCCCATAGCACTGGAAATAGGCCCTAGCATACTCGAGGGTTTGCATATAGCATGCAGGAATTTGCATAGGGTATTCATGACAACTTCTTTTGTGGTAGTATTGTTACACTTTGCTGGAATTTACTCGGTCTGCGTCCTGGGCAAGGGAAATTTTTCCCAAGGAATTCATCTTTCTGGTGAATAGCTGCTGGGAATGGCAAAGGGGAGGGAAAGTCGAGGCAAATCCAAATAGAAATGCCAAAGTGCTTGAAATTTTTTCTCTAGAAGTGAAAATTATTTCCCAGAAATTTTTTTACCATCGTAAAAAGTTGGGTAAAATGTAAAGAAAAAGGTTTAACAGTTTGAGACCAATCTTCAGTGTTTCACCACTTTTTCGCATTCTCCTAGATGGAGTGGTATACTTTCTTGGGCCGGCATGGATGATTGAGACTACCCAGGGTAAGCCTGTTAATGCTCGTCAACTTTACTCATCGTTAACAGGGTCGGTTAAAAGGGTTCAACAACACATCCTGGGTAATCTCAATGATGCCTCCTGGCCCTGGAACGATGCAGTAGAACTACACGGGGAGTTGAGGCAGGTAAAGGCTAATTTATTTCACAAAAATGAATGTAAAAACAGATATGAAAGATGGAAACAAATAATAGATAAAAAATTAATATAAAATATAAATGAAAATAGAATAATATTTTTGAAGATTTTCCACTGCATTGAAAGCTCAGGGAGGGCTCTTGCCTCACTTCCGTCTGGTAGAAGAAAAGAAAAAAGAATAGAAAGCAAGAAAACCGAAAAAAGTAGGAAAGAATGATCTTCCACAAGGCCTTCTGGCAAAATAAATCCGAGAGAGCGAATTTGACCGGAATATTTGGATAAACCGAAATCCTGACTGCGGAAGACGCAAGGACTGAGTGCTTAAACACACCTATCGCTTTCGTGAAGGACTGTCCAGGTCGCCTGAACGTTTGACTTTTCAGTATTTCTCCTTTAATATGTGCTGAATGTCGTCTACTTAGGTGAAAAATGACAATTCTCTGCTCCGTAGGTCGAAGATGAAGAGATCACAAGAAGATATTCCGAATGACATATCGCCGAATAGGCCTAATTAACCTTTACTTCCCCACTAAGATAACGAGTTCTACCTGAGTATTCTCGCTCCCATGTAATTATTTCCTCTTTCCCAGACTCGCTCCAGAATCGGTAACAACTGCGTCAATATTAATCCCGAATAAGCTCTCTCTGGGCAGTGGACTCGTCAGAAAAAAACTCATAATTTCACTGCTACTTCCAGCTTAGTCACGCTATGAACCAGAGAAAAAGCTCACAGCAGCAGCTATTCTGACCAGTTCCTCGTGAGGAGTTCATTGGGGG
>JARK01001381.1:876505-902533 GCA_000688135.1 Ancylostoma ceylanicum
GGGGGGGGGGGGGGGGGGGATAATATGCTCTGTTGAGTGGTGGTAGCGAGGATCATGCGGTCGAGAGAGTTAAACAATGTATAAGTGGTGTATTGTTGAGTGTGTGGTGATAGCTGATTATTGGCGGATTCTCGACGGTGATCGCTCGTCCGATGAATCCGAGAGTTCCGAGGGTGACTAGGGGTACACATGACGCAGCTGGGGAAAGTTTTTTGGATTTCGTGGAGTGATGACGTCACAGCAGTTCCAGGGATTATGAAGGGTACCCGAATATCTTAGTTTAGTGGTGACGAGGTGCTTTGGGAAAATTTTAAAGAAAAAAATTTGGACCGTTAGTACCAGCGTTATCGGCGTCGTATTGAATTTCGTTACCCTGTGTTTTACCCTAAGAGAAAAAGCAGTGTGGGTGCATACATACCTAGGCATGGTTAACCGGAAAATTGTGGTGACATATTTTGGGTAAGTTAACATAACAGAATCTGATGCCAATCCGAATCCGTTTTCGGTTCATTAAGGACTCAGAAGCCTATGAAATCCTAATGATATGCAAATTAAGGATTTCTTCAACGAATTTCGCTCCCGAAAGATTTTTAAGCCCTTGCGATTAGCCGATTTTTCTGGAAAAATCGCCAGCTGGTGGTTTTTTTTCTTATAAACCAAAAGATGATGACTTAGCTTTTACCTAGGTAATGGACACGGGCACACATGAGAGTTGGAAAAGTGCCCAGGAAAACCAGGACATGAGGGAAGACTTGAATTTTCATGCATGTAGTTGCCGCGCTCTACTGCTAATGTGACGTGTACTGTAGTTGGATCATCGGACACATAGCACCCGCGCGCGTCAGGCCCCGGTAGGACACTGTACCGGAAACCGCTACTCCGGGATTTTAACCAGGACGGACTGCTCAGTTTTGATCTACAACGATCAATAATCTGATTGAATGAATTGGGGCAGCTTTTGATACATGTTTCGCACTTTTTTCCAAGTTCACAAAGCGCAAAACGGCCTGACGCAACGCGCACGGGTGATAGGTGTCCGTAGGCGCTGTAGTTGCAGCGACATGAAGTCGTCTAGGTACATCTGTCACCCGCACGCGTTGCGTCAGGCCATTTTGCCTTTTGAGTTTGGGAACAAGCAGCCAAATGTGGTGCGAAAGGGGCTCTAACTCGATCTAGCACCTTACTAGTCATCTTGGGTTAGAGCTGGCCTGTCCATCGTGAAAAAACTAGGATCGATACCTATGCAGGCCTTACCGGGCCTGACGCGCGCGAGTGGTAAGTGTCCGATAATCCCACCAAGTTGGCCATGTTTGAAAAAAAAATTGCTACTCGTTTTAACCCTGGGTAAGGGAGCCAAGGCAAACTTTGATATGAGCTCATCACACTTCTTGACAAGTATAGCCCTACTTTCCATGAATCTACGCAAATCCAGACCCCAGCCGAGCGCCACTACGTCCCAGGGCCACTTCCGTCAGGCGGAAGGAAGTCCGAAAACGCTACTGCGTCACCGGCCACGCATACTTATATGCACTTTGCTGATGCTGCTCGCGCGACAACGCGACCGCTCGCACTTTCGCGCCGCGCGCAAACAGATGTCATATGGTAAACACGTTTAATGATATCCAAATAGAAGAAAAACGCCGGCCCACGTACCTCTGGCGGGGTCGTCGAAGTGCTGGTCGGACGCCGACGAGAACGACTCGCTCCGCGAAAGCTGCTCGTGGCCGCCGTGGCAGTTCTTACCTATACATACATAAATAATCACAATGGCACCCGACTTGGTGGCCGCGCACGCGCGTGTCCTGGCCAATTGCCCCATCCAAATCCCCATCCTAGGGCCTTGGGCTAGGGAAAAACTCAGGAAAGGGCACTGCCCTTCGCAGATCTTTCCAGGAATTTCATGCATGTTTTAAATGTATTGAGCCGTAAAAAGTTGGATTACAGCGAACGATAAATCTAAAATGTATAGGAAATGTCGCGTCCTTGAACATTCGGTCACGAAAAGGGGAATTCGCAGAGATGTGAAGGGGCAGTTCATTGTTGGGAAGAGGGGTAATTCTGTACCCAGCAAGTGTTCATGAAGCCTTACCCCGAATGAGTGGGTAACCACAAATAATTCGTGAGGTTTGAAAACCCCAGGAATCCTTGGTTTCATGTTTTCTTCCAACTTTTATTGTCAGGAAGAGCATTCAATACGAAAACATCATTTTTTAATTGAGCTCTTATTATTACGCAAACTTTACCTTTACCTCTTCTGTAGCTTTACCTTAACTTTACCTTATCTTTACCTATGACTTTAAGAGTGACTAAATTGCAGGTACTCTGAGTCTGGATGCATCATTGAGCTTACCCACGGTGGGCATGTTGACGCTCGTGTTAAGGATAGGTAACCTTCCGTGACGTTAGCACGTTCACCTTGGGTAATTTCAATGGTGCATGGGCCCTCTGGATTCACAATGGGGTCCGTTCGAGGATTTACTTTCCTGAATTCATGAAACCCCTCCACAACCTTTTCCCGGGAAAAAATATGAGAGATGCGGAAAATAAGGAAAATTTCATGGAACCCCTGGGATTCAGGTGATGGCTAATTAAAACTGGTATTTTTTCCGGAAATTATATGGAAACTAACAGTGTAGAACCAGAAATTTTGTGATTTTACTGGTGAAAATGTCTGCCCAATTTGGATCAAAATAACTAGGATGGGGATCCGCATTCTTTGTCGTCCGGGACACTACCGAAACTCTCCCCGCCCCCCCCCCCTTTTTATGGATAACCATTGACTTAATGACTTGAGGTAATTTTCAAGAGTTCCAATTAGTTCTTGGATTCAAATTTCTCCAAATGGTAGTATTTCGAGGCCTTTCTTGAATTGAAAAAATCTCAGATCCCTGCCCAGAGCGAACACGTGGAAATTCTCTAATAACGTTGTCCCCACTAAATGTTCGCGAAGCGCCTACCAGCTGAGCCGCTGTTCTTGCCAAGATTTGTATAATACACGCAGCGCTAAACGCCTGTGTTCAAGCTGAGCCCACAAGTTTTTTCTACCCTGGGTTCTTACTCTAACCCAGAATGGGGCCAGTGCCTTCTCGAGGTCGCCCTTCTCATGTGTGCTTCGGTGAATTGTCGAAATTTCGGTTAAAATTGCCAAGACGTACTTTTCCTGGGCGTCTCCAACGACGGAAGTGCACTGATGGATCGCTGCATAGCTGATGGTTCGGTGATGGTGAGGAACGTTTGGTGGGATTTCGAGCTCACCACTCCTCGTGGCGCCGAGTGTTTCCCGGATTGGTTGCCCATTCCGATCTGGAAAAGTGGTAATAGGTGAGGTATCTGATTGGTAACTGCTGTTCGATTAGTAAATGAGACGAAATGCGAGAAAATTAGTCGATAGTAAGGAACGAGAAGATATAGCCAGAGGGTTAAAAGATGCGGAAAACAAAAAAAAGAAGATTTTGCGGAATAAGAACAATTTCTGTTTATCGTCCTGGTTACAAGGGAAAATGTAAAGAAATATGAGAAAATAATCATTCCATGGATAAGAGGATGATCAGGAAAAATACTCTTTGCATTTTATCAAAAGATACCTACACGCTCTGAGCCTAGATGCATCATTAAGATAACCCAAGGCAAACGTTTTGACGCCCGTGTTAATAATGGGTGAATTTGCGGAATGTTAGCACGTTCACCCTGGGTAATCTCAGTGACGCACGCAGCTCTTGGTTACGAGAAAAAAAAACGTAGAAATTATAAATCATAGTCATTCCATGAATGGGACAATGATTAAGAAACAATTCTCACCATACTTTATCTAATAAACCAAGGCGATCTGACAGCCATATCGGTACGATGTGGGTACATTTTTACCCAGAAGAACGTTCAGCAGGGGTTAATGTCACAATTACAGCCACAGGACCAAAAGCTCCACTGCAAAATGCCTTTACCCAGTTGCATGGGCGAACAACTGCTGTTTTCCCTTCCAAGTTTAAGTATATTGGATACAAATCCAGACGAAAGTGAAGCAATGGGGGCAGACGTTAAATGTTACCAGAGAGCGATTGGAGATCGGAAAAAGGCCATCTAAAATGCGCTCATTATGAGAATAGTATACTTGTCAAGAAGTAAAAGAAAATTCCTCAAAAAGCACAAAAAGTAAAAAGTAAATCTCTCAGAAAAACCGATTCATTCAGACACCATAATCCAATTTATCTAATAATTCATTTTTTTATTACACTCGGTGGTATAACACCATAAGGGGACTAAGGTCTGAGAGAAATCAGTAGATCCGCATTAGCTATAAAAAGGCGAGGTTCTTTCCAACCGTTTCCCTGTAAAATGACGAAAGTCGCTCAGGAAAACATCAATTCAATTCCGAGAATATGCAGCTGCCATTGGTAACATTGCACTGATAGACTATGGCAGTCACTTGGGCGCATCAATCACCAAATTCCTTCGAGAGCGAAAAAAATGAGCTTCTTGAAGAGAAGTTGGGCACTAGAAATCTCTCAGAAGTGCAGACTTTCTCCTAGTTTTTTTTTTATCGGCCAGAGAAGGGTAAGCTGGTAAGCCTATGCTACTTTTGGCTAGCACTTCGTTTTATGGTTCATTTACTTTTCTTTAGGAACCTCCCCTAACTTTAAGAATGGCTTGAGATGACGGAATTCACAAAAAAATTCGGAATATGGAGAACATGATTCTGCGTTCAGAGCCTGGATGAAACATTGAGATTTTTCAGGGTAATCGTGTTGGCTTCCATGTTAACAATTGGCGAATCTGTGGGGTTTGAACAAATTTACTCTGTGTAATTTCAATGGTACACATCCGGCCCCAGGGCAAACTATTCGGAATTAATTACTTACTGAGTAGGGAGAATGAATGCTGGGCCTCACGAGGATTGAGCCTATGACTCACACTCACTCCCCTTTAACCATGTTAGTAATAAAGGTCAGTGCAGAAACGATGTTTGCGCAATTGAGGGAGTTTTTGGCGCTGTGCCAGGGCTATAGATAGTTTGTTTATTTCTCACTATTTGTTTATTTCCCAGGCTGTCGGGCTTCGCTTCAGAAAAAAACCGTTGTACTTCGCCTACTACCCAGGTAGAGAGTGTTTGTACAATCATCGCGGGTAGGTTTTCGAGGTCACTGACAGATTGAGGTGAGAAGAAGGTAATTTCGTGAAACAGTAACCGTAAAGTATCAAAAGTGTGAAGACAAAACGAAGGGCACAAGCATAGCTGGATTTGTGTTCTCCACTTGGACAATAATGAGAAAGTCAGGAAGAGGTGCGCTCCAAATTTGTTGGTAAAACATATTTTTGAATGCTTGGTCGGGGAGTCGGTCTTCTGCATCAGTTCAGAAGTCCTAGGGGAATAAATTAAAGTCGAGGCTGAATTATCCTATCAACTAGTGGGCCACATCTTGTGCAGAAACAAAAAATAAATGCAGAAAGGAAAATGAATGATCATCATACCTGTTAGATCTTCTAACACATGTGTAAAAATACAAAAGTTGACAAAAAGTGGTATATTCTAAGCCTAGGAGTAGCATTCGGCCCTCCGCACCGGCGCTGAGCCCAGAATTTGGGCAAGGAATAGGCTTGCAAAGGCTGGCCTTGGCAAAATGTTTCCTCCACCAGCATGGAAAATTGCCTTGCTGAAAAACCAACTAACCTCATAGACTCAGTTGCTAATTCAGGGCAACGAAATATTTCCGGAGCTGCACTTCCAAGTTGGAGCCTAATTCAATTTGTGTCGGAAGGTCGGATGTTGCTTTAGGCCTTGTTAGATCGGTCAGCAAGACGTTTCCTCATGGGTGGCAAGGAACCGATTCTGGGATGAGCGAAATTTTGAAGGATTGCTTTGGATTGAGCCAGGAACTCCACATCCTGGAACTGAACCGCCCGCTACCTCATGGCAACCAGCTGAGACGTGCGCAAAAATTAACAATTTAACATGTGCTAAGTAATTTCGTCAGCAAAACGCACTATTACATTACTCTCTACCCACGTCAAAGATTACGTAACGAGTACATGCCTAGCACGTGCAGGTGACGACACCAGGAAAACCACCCTAGAAACCTTTGCGTGTGCTTCCAGGCAATTACTCTCTCTAGACACCGCTAAGGAATTGAAAGAATAGCTCGAACTAGTCACGCACATGATGCGTACAAAACAATGAAGTGCTGGGCTCGGAAGAGCGATGGCATGACGGAGTGCAAAAACACGAAAAGCAATAAATATTCGTGAAAAATCGGGGCAACTTGAGCGCAACGATGAGTTTTGGAGAGCGAATTTTCAGCTTAGAACTATTCCCAGTCGGGCACGGCGCTCATAAATTCCAGGGGAGGGGAGTCCATAGCAATGAAGGTGAAATGGAATGAAATGTTGAGGGGAATCCCATAACATTAATTTTTTCCTTAGGAAGCCAATCTAGGGTAAGGACGCCAAAAATAGCACGGTACGGTGTTCTGGAGTCCATACGGATCTTTTTACATGAAGAAAGTGAACTCTTTGGCCGATGGCGATAACTAAATTCTTGCAAACTTTCCTACTAAGTATTAAAATATTAAAAATGTAGCTAGTTGCATTCAACGTGGAATATCTTTAGTCAGTATTAAAAATGGGACAGAAGTAGGTCAATTTTATTCATACATTAGAGCATGCACTGACAAAATGCTAGGCTTCTCTTGTGAGCGGCATATTAAACGCAAGTCAGAATGGCTCAAAAGTCTTGGTACTCACCATTATGACGATAGTACCACAACGCAGATTGGCAGGGGAAAAAAGAAAAGCAATGGATGAAACGACACAAAAACATAACGCAGTATGAAAACCAAGCAAAATAAACATAAACAAATATATCTCCTTATGTGATAAAGGCCTGGATAAGCAATGGGATGAATAAGAGGGAACTCGCATGTGTTTTTGGAGCTTTTTTTTAAAGGAAACCACTGGGAAAAGATGGAAATTTCATGGGAAAGAGGATCATTTATAGAGAAACACAGATTCCCAGAGAATTCAAATATTTCCTGATAGAAGCCGTTTATGCTGGAAATGGAAGAAACATGAGTAGTTTCCTGTTATTTTCTCAGGAGAAGTAAATTATTCAGGAATTCTCAAGGGACCAGAAACAAGGAACAGAAATCTACAAGGAGTTTAGCGACATTATCACCATGAAGGAAAAAGGACGGAAGCCGCCAAAATTCTTCCAGAGTTTTTCATTAGGGTAATAAAAATTTGAAATTAACAATAAATTACACACGTAAAATTGGACACAAACATTGAATTAAACATCAAATGAAAAATTAGATAGATATTGTATTAGATAAACAAATAGATAAATAAATAAATATTGTTGTATTTAGATCGATCCAGGGCGAGAATATTTACAATTTCCTACCAAGGCGATGGTTTATTCCATTTGACTGATACATTATGCTCGATTTTCCCCATAGGTATAGTCCTTCTCAAAAAGATATACGATTTCCGTGACCGCAGAGTCGTGGCGGGACCTCGACGAGGGATGCGGAGAGAGCGTACACGAAGTGAGAGGGTCCCGCAGCGATTCTGCGGCCGCAACGCCGTGAAACCGCACGCGCAGTCGGTCCATATTTTCGACAAGGAGTTACATAGTTTTCCCCAAGATGATTCATTACAGTACCCACTACAGTACCATATATATATTACTGTACTCCCATCTAATTTGAAAATGTAAAAAAAATGTTGTCGACTTTTTCTCAGACGCTACAAACACTGCGACAAAAAGTGTACTGGCTGAACTTCTCCGATTTGTAGTTGAATTTTGTTACCGGGGGATTTGTAGGCTTAACATGGTCAATTCTCTCTGTACTGGGGTTTAGCTTATGGTACATAGGGGAGAATGGACATGAAGAAGGATAAATTACGGTTTGTACAATATGGTCATGGTGGATTTCCACGGCTTACTCTGATGGAAAATCATAAAAAATAATTTAAGCTGGCTCACTCACTAAAATTAAAGAAAATTGGAAGAGGGCTGATAAGTAATGAGGAAATTTATACAAGATATCCTGGCATAACCAACACTGAAGGCTAAATTTACCCACGTTGGAAATGCCGAAATCCATTGAGCCCAACCACGCCTCCTGGATTTACATCCAGAGCACGACAACACCAACCCGCCACTATTCCATTTACAACGCTGTTGTTCTTGGAATACACGGTCGTTACGTAGTTTTCTATGTCTTGTTGATGAGTTCAAGCGAAGAACATATCATTAGTTTCACGTAAATGGCACGTGTCGTGGCTGTGATCGACGACGTCGGGACGAAAATGGGGAGATGCACTCAGGTGAAGCCAAAGAAGACGCATGGAACAGGATTTATGGGTCACCTAGAGAAATTCTCTCATCGATTTGAATCTTGTTCCCGATTCATGAAGAAGTACATACTGGTTACATCATAATCAAATTCTGCACTTTTATTTAATCAACCTCACATGAATTATGGAAAAATCAGGAAAAATTAGAGGTAGCAAATAAATTTGAGGATCAAGTGCTCGTGAAATATTAGTGCAACATTTTTTATTATTGCTATCACTATAAAGTCACAGAGGCCTATAACCGCTGTACTAAGGTGACCAAGCAACAGTGGCATGCATAAATTCCAGAAGCGTCCAGAAAAAAGACGACGAGAAGGCTGAGAAACGAGAATATGTCGTTGTAGATTGCAAATCCAATTTGTGCACAAACATGCCATGACACGAAAAACTGGAAGCCGGCGAGGCGGAGGGAAAAATTCCATGCTCGAAGGCTATCCATCTTCGGCCAGAAGCAGTCCTTATTTGGAATGCGATGAAAATTGTTAGATGGGTCAAGCAATCAGGATTTAGTAGCAACGTGGCAGACTCGAATATGATTGAGATGAGGATGAGAATGAGGATGATGCACAGTAGGCAGATGCTGAAGAATAGGAACATGGTGAAGAGGAGGAACAGGAGGAACAGGAGAAACAGGAGGAACATCGTGAAGAGTGGAAAAAGAGGAGGAAGAGGGAAAATAGGTGAAAGGGGAGGAAAAGGAAAAGCAAGAAGAAGAGAAGGAAGAGGGAGAAGAGGAAGAAGAGGAAGAAGAGGAAGAAGAGGAAGAAGAGGAAGAAGAGGAAGAAGAGGAAGAAGAGGAAGAAGAGGAGGAAGATTAAGAAGAGGAAGAAGAGGAAGAAGAGGAGGAAGAGGAAGAAGAGGAGGAAGAGGAAGAAGAGGAAGAGAAGAAAGGGAAGGAAGAGAAGGAAGAGAAGGAAGAGAAGGAAGAGAAGGAAGAGGAGGAAGAGGAGGAAGAGGAGGAAGAGAAGGAAGAGGAGGAAGAGAAGGAAGAGAAGTAGGAGAAGGAAGAGAAGGAAGAGAAGGAAGAAAAGGAATTGGAGGAAGAGGAGGAAGAGAAGGAAGAGGAGGAAGGGAAGGAAGAGGAGGAAGGGAAGGAAGAGAAGGAAGAGAAGGAAGAGAAGGAAGAGAAGGAAGAGAAGGAAGAGAAGGAAGAGAAGGAAGAGAAGGAAAAGAAGGAAGAGAAGGAAGAGAAGGAAGAGAAGGAAGAAAAGGAATTGGAGGAAGAGGAGGAAGAGAAGGAAGAGGAGGAAGAGGAGGAAGAGGAGGAAGAGAAGGAAGGGAAGGAAGAGAAGGAAGAGAAGGAAGAGGAGAGATATGGAGTAAGAGGGAGAGGCACGAGTCCTCCGACTAGGAGCAGTACTACGACGACGACGAGAGAAAGCTATACCTATAAATCTCTTCAGACCAAGGTTTTCCCATTTCTCTGAGTAAATTTCCGGGAGAAAAAGAAAACGGGCATGCCTAACGGGCCTAATGACTAGAAGTTAATGCCGGTGTTAGCAATAAAGGAGTTATTTACGTCTGATTACCGCTATTTCACCGTGAGAAGGAAGTGCATTCCAAGGAAGCTTCAGCAAGGAAATTGTGACTCCCCTACCGGAACTGTAACCCATTCCCGCTGCTGAATCCGCGGCAAAGGGTGCAGGCTGCTCTAGTTTTGCACCAAGTAACAAATTTTGAAGAGATGGATGAGTCTAGGGGGAGTGACTGGGGATTTTAATTCAGGGACGGCAATATATCATCAATGTCGTTCTTCTAATACATATATGTAGCAATAAAAATACTGCTTTTGAAATAAAACTGCTCTTCTGCACGTTTTCATTTTCGTTTTGTTTCTTTTTTTTGATGAGCTCTTGAATAACTGAAATAGGCAATGTAAACGTGAATGTAAATGTAAATAGCAATTTTGTTCGTAAAATTTCCTCTAAAAAAGGAAGCTGGCCCTAGGGAACCTCCAGGAGGTTTCCACATAAAATCTTAGAAACTATATGGTAAATTAACCAATAAGGAATGGGTGCTTGAGATGGAATAAATTTTCTCACATATAGAGCCTTAAAATGATTCACACAGCGAAAAGAAGGAAAAATACAAGAATCCTTTCCAAGCATGAGATTATTCTTATTATCGCTTCGAAAACCCCGTGGCTCCGTACCATCCTGATTATTTCCTCATTAAAAATTGCTAAATTTCCACAAAGACGTTAAATGTGGGCATGGCACGCACCGTCCCTAGCGCCCCATAAGACTGAGGCAAGTCTCCGTAAGGATTAGTTCTGAGGTGCAAAATCCGAGTTCTTACGAAGCGCCAGGAAACGAGAGGGAAAACGGATTGAACCTGAATAACGACAAAAGGTCCTGCCACGAATATACTTGTAGAAATGCTAGTAGAAACTGTTCCAGAACTTCCAGACCAACCCGGCAATATGACATCACTCATATGCGCAGAATCCAGAGCAAATAGCTCAGCAATTGTATGGTGGGGTGGGAGAGTTTACGCCTGGAGCGTTCAGAGTTTCCGATCTGAAGAAAAACATTCGTGAATTCGTGCTTCCTGGAGCTATTATTCTGGCTGGGGTACGAAGATCTCAGTGGTGGAGGCTAGAGAAATGTTGTTGTTGTAGAATTCATAGCCTCTGAAGGAAAGGGGGTTTCCAGGCATCTGCGAGCCAGGAGTCAATTTTATGTACCTTTTTATTATTTACGCTATAGAGACGCAAATTGGAGCATGATATAGGGGTTAGGGTAACCTCAAACTAACTCACTGAGGGGTACTTCATGGAGCAGGGTTTATTCCTAGCTTTTTTTGAGTTTTCAAAGCCTCGCTATCCGGAAGACGAGGTTCTCATGGATTTTTCTGATGCAACACTTTTTTACCTGCAGGTGTCACATGACAATTCATCAGCTTCAAATTTTCCAATCCAGAAAAAAATTGAATAGAGTTGTTTTTCCCGGATAAATACCCGCCCCTCCTACTACTTCCATGAGCTCATCATTCCGTCGCAAATAAGCGAGTAAATAATTGAAGGATCCCCTGAATAATAGCCTTTTGTCCCGAGAAGACAATTGGTCCGCGAGCAAATCCACAGAGCCGCAGGAGCACCAGCCAGCCAGTAACGCGGACCCACCGCATCGCGACGCTGACGTCAGCCAGCCAGCGCAAAAAGGAACAAACTACGGAATCCGACATGTGAACTGATTCATGCGGAGATAGACGAATGACGCAGTTTCCTCCTTGTGTGTGTGCGTATGGGGCGGGCCGGACGGGACAACGAGCGGCCCTCGAATCCCTAAGGACCCGCGCGGGGAATTCGGGGCAGATTCAGGAAAAAGCTGCATCACAAATTGTGTCGTGAAAATAGCAGGAATGCTTGGGTCTTCCGGGAAGTGGGAAAAATTCGAAGGATTTCTTTTTTTCTGTGAGAATTCCCCACTGAGCTGGTTACTCATGCTTGTATGAGTGTTTCTATTTATATTTTTGCTTATTTAAGGATATGAGAAAATTTTTTAAAAAAGCTCAACGACCTATGAGAATTGAAGAATTGAAAAAGTGGTTCCGTTTGTCGGAATCCCATTTACCTGCAGGAGGAAAAATCTTCCAGCTCTTTGTGGATATATTGCCCTCATAGTTAAAGGCAGCACCCACGATAATCTTCATCTTCGAGGTTTTGGAAATTTTCGAATCTCAAGCATAGTCCCGACAATTCTGCGACAAAAATGGTGTCGGAGGTCACGGCGTACGCGAGATATTACAAGTAGAACTCCAGTACAACAGTACAAACCAGCCTGCTGGTACGAGTTCTCATGTTTTGCAGGCGTAGCATTGGAGCGACACTTGACACGGATCAGCTGTTTTTGCCTGCCGTCACAAGTTTTTCCTATGAAAAAAATCTTTTCCGCGCTCTTTTCACCTCAGTTCATCTGTTATTTTGGTCATAATTGCCTGGAAAACTTTCTATTCTCACTTTTCAGTAGTTGTTTACCCTTTTCCGGCTCGTATCGTTTAAGTGTTATCTCTAATTGTGAATTAACTATATTTCTTCTTGTCCTTTGTCTTACATTTTCTGTTTTTGCTCCACGGATATATTTGTGCAACTGTCAGCCTTCCCTTCTGCTATTCCCGCTTTCTTGTGCTCGAAAACACTGCAAATCCGGGTAAATACCCAAATTTGTCGAAAAAGTACGTGACAACAGAGGCGGCATTATCGACTTTTTGGTCAGATCGGTTCCGCGCAACTCGACCATTCCGATCTAACTCAGCGAAATAAGGACATTCAGAAAGCGGCTTTTCAGAAGTTTTAACAAAATTGAACGATACCCTCGTGCTCACCGTAGTCAAAAACTTAAGACTGCGGCAAAATCTCGATGACAAAAGTTTTCGTGGGTGCTGCCTTTAATAGCATTGTCCACAGAAAGCAGGTCAGCAGAGGACATCCTGGACAGAAATGGGATTCCTGCTCATGTCTGATTTTTGGGTTAGTCTAGTCCTGTGGATACTTTTACCCAAGAAAAATCTGCGTCCATAGGTTGCAATGCGAGCCTGTGGATACTTTTACCCAAAAATCTGCTCTTATAAGTTGCAAGCCCAGACTGTGGATACTTTTACCCAAAAAATCTCCGTTTACAGATTGCAAGCCCAGCCTGTAGGTATATTTATCCAAAAAATCTGCTTCCATAGGTTGCAAGCCCAGTCTCTGGATACTTTTACCCAAAAAATCCGCTTCCGTAGGTTGGAAGCCCGGAAAAGTTTAGCCCTGTGGGTACATTTATCCAAAAAATCTGCTTCCATAGGTTGCAAGCCCAGGAAAGTTTAGGCCTGTGGATACTTTTACTCAAGAAATCTGCCTCCATAGGGTACAACCCCAGGAAAGTTTAGCTCTGTGGCTACTTTTACCCAAAAAATCAGCTTCCATAGGTTGCAAGCCCAGAAACTAGTGGGCAGATGCTATTGAAAAAAAAAAACACTACTGCCAACTAGGACCCTAACCATTACCCATGCAACTCAAGCCGAATCCAGAAACTAGCAATCCCATAGCTACTCGAGCCGCACCCCCCCCCCCTCTCCACCCCGGATTAGATACGCTTCGTGCACTCGACAAAAACTCATCAACTGAGAGAGTGCACGTAAATCCGGTCGGGCCGCGCTGCCCATCCATACTCGGCTTCTTCTCGATTAAATCCGACGCAAACACCATGTTATCCTGCTTCGCTAACGATTTCCCAGGGAAAAACCGTTGCCCGCAGGCCGGCTCTCCGCGAGAAACCACAGCTTATCCATCAAATATGCGACATTTTCACAGACCGACGAACTATGAGGCATTGCGCTGTTTTCGTCGTGGGACTTATGAGGTTATATAAACAAAGATTGCCTCAAAAGGAGTGAATCTTGTGGGGGAAAAAGGCTAAGAAGCAGAGGGAGTCATTAAGAAGTGGAGGTAATGGAGGTGGCGTAACCGTCGCCGAGTGAGTACGTCCTCAAGGGAAGCACCTTCGGGGGCTGATGAAGAAGCTCGTAATTGGCCGGCAAAGACTAATGAGCTGAACGCCTTCAGCAAGTGACTCATTTTCGCGGCAAAGGCTTTCCTGGATGGACTGAGCCGATACGCGAGAGTGAGGCTGGGTTTTTGCTGACTGACACGGTTCATTTAGCACCTACTCGGTATCAGTTAGCTGCGATTTCAATTTTTTCGTTCTGGAAAAGGTAAATGGCACTGCGCTCCTCATATTTAAGTAGCCTATGTGAATAAAAACTTCAGTTGATCAAGGCATGGTCCTTCTCTAACAGGGTTGTGCGTCACAAAAAATACACAAAAATTCCAAATTTTGTTCAACCGTTGGCTCGTGATGTTGCTGGAAAAAGTGACAGTTATACGTTAAAGAGTTAATTGGTTACATTAATTATGTAGAGCCCTGGAATACCGCCCGGAATCCCAGTTCAAAGTGCTTCTTTTTTATGTGAGATTCAAAATAAAATCGAGCTAAAAGGTCATCAAAAATCCACTTAAAAAGAGAGGAATCCATGTGAAAAGCTCTTGAGAAAAAAGAAGAATCACTATGGAAAGCTCGAAAAAAATGTCCAGGTGAAAAACCAGAAAATCCAAAGATCTATTCACAATTTGTTCTTTATTTGGTTTGTTTTGAATAACTGGAAATTCAATGTCCAAAAATAGTAATAAAAATTAGAGGCTTTGAAAAGTGGCATCCTAGGGCCTCCAACCTCTCCAGAAAAAAAATTTTCGCGGAAATTCTAAGCCGGGTTCCACTTCTGGAATTGTGGCAGAATCTTTGGGCCACTCCTCCACTCAAATGAGGCACAGGACGTTAGGGCTGAAAGGGACTGTGGGGCCTAGCTCTGTGATTGGCTGGCTGCATAAATTGACCAATCGTAGAGGTCGTGAACCTTTCTTCCCAGGTACAATGCTCCACAAGTCTCTCTAGGGCTCAATTTTTTTCATGGCACGGAAACGGCAACATTAGGGTCTACTACTATGTAGTTGGTTACTCGGTTTATTTTTGAAAATTTACTTGGTTATTCTTCTATTTACCTGTGTCAGCTACACAGCGAGGAAACACTGTGATAAGAGGTTCTGCAAAGCTGGAGCTATGAAACCAGAGCAGTGTAAATCCAAGGCAAAATCAGAAATCAGGAAAAAAACTGCGAAAATTTCCACTTCTGTTCTACGGAAATTCCACATGAAAAATTGAAGGAAAGGAAATTTTTTATGAATTAAAAAAGGCAATTTTCCGGAAAAAAAGAAATTGAGCTGCTTTCTTGAGATGAGCTGTTTTCTTGAAGGAAACGACACCTGCTACATCCTTTGTCCATTTTCCAAACGTTTTCCCACACAACCCCGGCTTTTCCTCCAGAAATGTAAATAAAATTCGCTAAAAGCTCAACTGGAAGCGTTTCGAAAGAGACCGAAGGTGGCTCAAAAACAGCTCCA
The DNA here is from genome assembly GCA_000688135.1 of Ancylostoma ceylanicum. NCBI lineage: Eukaryota > Metazoa > Nematoda > Chromadorea > Rhabditida > Ancylostomatidae > Ancylostoma > Ancylostoma ceylanicum. The sequence goes on from JARK01001381.1 coordinate 891,798, forward strand.
GTGTCTCCCTAAGATCCTTCGGCTTCTTTGGTTGTTATTCTCAGTGAGCCTATGAGGCTAATCAATATGAAGCACAAACAGGAAGTAATGAGGCTATCCCTGTCCCCACGTATGGACGTGAGCGCTTCCCTCGAAAACGCGGCGATTGCCCGGAATAATTTGATGCGTTAACTAAGAAAAATCGAGGAAATTCGAGAGCAACAGCGACGTCAGCGTGACGCCCAGCCCCAGCCACCACCACACACACAGATCGACTGGCGGTGTTGAATAATTCACGTTAGGAAGCGTTTCTGGAGCGATTCGGAGCGGGATTTCGAGCCGCTTCGTCATTTCCCCCACCAGATGTTGGTGGACAGCCGAGCTGACATGACAGCACTGACGACGTCGACGAGAGGCAAAAACTGGCAGCGAAACATCAGTCTCCACGTTTCAAAAAAGGCGACATCGGGAAATTTGACGAAGCAGATGGAAAATGTGAGATTGCCGAGCGGAAACATCGGAAATGATCGGGATTTAGCCAGAAGTCGGAGAAATGTAGTGTTTTTAGCGGGATGAGGTAGTGCATGTAACTCAAAAAGTGGCTGCAAGGAATTCATAAGGCACTTATGTGCCTGTAAAGGAACTGTGGACTACGTGAAAAATCAGAAGGCAGGAAAATTACTGGATCCCTATCTTCAGGACTAGGTTGGGGTCCTTTTTGTCCTTTTTCTCGGAAAAAATGCTGCAATTAACCCACTAGTATATCAGCCAATAGTAATCCTTCTAATCCGGACAAAATTTCCTGAGAAAAATCCACAAACACAGAATAAGTATTACTGGCTTGAATTTTTATAAATTCCAACTAATCAAATTTTTGCAAAATGTCCATATTTATTGTTTTCCGGATTCGCTTCATATCCCTTCACACAACCATTTGCTGTGACGCACCTGCATACATACGTATATGGAACGTACGTAAACAAATAAATAAAACAAGCAACAGATAATTCAGAAATCCACCAAACTACAGTAATACACAGCATATCTGGACAAAATTCAAAGTAGCCGTAGGAGAAAAAAAAAGGACAGCAATACCATGGTTTCGGTTTTTTCGAGATTTTCGGTAGAAAATTTGGGATTTCAAAGGGTTCTTTTTATAGTTAGGTGCATCAGGTGTTCCATTGGAATGCAAATATCCATGTCGAAGGTGTTCAGGAATAGCATTAGACTGAGAAGGAAAACCACCAAGAGGGACAAAAACAAACAAAAAAGGAGAGTGGAAATTCTAAGCCTCCTCTGGGCTTCTGATTTCTTTCGCCAGGTGTGTATGAAAGGAAAAAATGGATAGTTGGGTGCAGAACAACTGTAACATGGCGAATCCTTGTAACCATCGCACAGATGTACCGCAGCCAAATAGCAGAAGGATAATGGCAGAGAGATGGAATGAGAGCAGCAGAAAAGAGGTGGAGAACAACCGTACCCGTGCCATATACGAACTGGAAATCCTTAAAAACGGACCAATGGAGTGGATTATAAACCATATTGGGCGATAAATTTTCCGAAAAGGTAGTAATTTTTGCGTTTGAGGTATATCCAGGGTATAATTGAGATTGAGACTTGACACCAGGAAAGAGCTACCACGGCCTGGATTCCCGCGGTGATCAACAGGGCTGAATTTGCAATCCAGAAACAACATGCATCATTGAGATTACTCAGAGTAAACTTGTCAACATCCCACAAATTCACGCAGCGTTAGAAAGGGAGACCAAGTGTTTACCCTGGGTAAATTGGATAATTCATCCGGGGACAAGATTTATCACGAAAGATATCACTAAGTTTTCATTTGAGATCACAATTTGAATAAAAATTAATGAGGTTCTGAAAATAGCTCAAATTTTGACACCTTCCTACAGGCCTCTGCCCTCTCCCGTGATCGCCCTCCTGGTCGAACTTGAATAACTTGCCCAAGAAGATGTCAAGCCTTGTTTAGGCAGCTATTCAGCCCTCGGACCACAGCTCTTATGCGGGATAAAACAGTTCCAGCGCTGTACAAGCCCTAAGGTCCTACTGGTCCTGCTAGCAGCTCTCAGCTGTTATCTTCCGAGTTCTGGTGGTGCTCAGCACAGTAATACTTAATGGTTCACATTTCTACCCTCACTTTACCCTGTGAATACCAAGATGAGCTCACATCATAGCATTACATCACCTGCTGTGGCTTTCGCTGGACAAATAGCGGTTACTTTCACAGGGATATTTCTTGTTAGAAAATCTCACGACGGTAGAAAATCTCACGACGTCATCTAACCTGTTATTTCCCTTGCTGGCTCGTATTTTTATGTCTGAAATTATGCGCTTGGTCGAGTTTCCGGCGTTTACCGCGAAAAAGAGTAAGTATATGCCTAGCACATCAATCTACTCGTATTTCACATTTAGGCTTGGAGAAATTCTGGTGTTGGGGTGGAAATTGCCGGTTTAAGGAAGTGAATAAATGGTTGGGTAAGGCTTGGTAAGTCACATTGCTTTCCTTTGGTTTTGGTGGATTAGTACGAACAATTTTTGAGTACCAGCGAAATTCTGGATAAAAAACTATAAGTAGTCATCCAAGGTTAAAGCATTATGGAAATGACTTTGCCTTAGGTGTTATCCTTATTTAAATAGCCTGAATTAAGACTGCAATACTAAAAATCCTTTCCTAGTCTCCCTAAATCCACAACAAAGAGCCCTATCTACCACTAATCCAGGATTTTCGTTCCCACCCCTATTTTTCCGTTGATCTGATGTGATCTAATAATCTTACGAGAACCACGGCCACCCGCTCTTCTCACCATAGGACATTTTTAGCCAATTGATTCCCATCCAGTCCATCGAATATCACATGGTCAGATTTATCCGCAATCTAATTTACACCATGGAAACAGTTTTTTTCTTTCGTGCTGACTCTCTACGACTTTCCACGAGTTCCCGGACGAAAAAATCCAAAACCAGAGATCAAACGAGCAACGAGTAAGTCTAATGAGCGACTGTTGACGATGCTACTGGAGAAGAGGTAATTACCATGGAGCGAAATAACACGATTATAGCGCAGAATTTGCCAAGTCAGATGAATATATTGATTAAGGAGGCGGTGACGATACGACATTAGCTTATAACATGAGCTCTCAGCGCTGTGAGGGAATCCCGAGCGGGTGGAGCTAATCCAGAGAATTGTCCTGGATACGTGGAAGGAGTTTCGCAGGGGAAAGAACAATTCCAGATGTTTTCCATGGAAGGAAAATGCCCGAGGTGAGCAGAGTACAAGCGGGTAATAACTCAACGACGCTAACTGGAATTAATCCAGCGTGCTGAGGCCTCGCGATTGATCCACGCCCCGCCCCCCTCCGTCCCCCCCCCCGTCGCGGTCGCCAGTGACGTAGACGGAGGAGTGATGACTAGTTAGTTGGTTAGTTAGTTAGTTAGCTGCTTCGTTGTCGCAGAGCAGATGAGGTACGCGGACGAGCTGAGTCGGGAGGTCCGCGGAGCGTCTGGGCGTCCGCGGAACGTCTACGCAGCGAATTGTGGTTTGTTTTGACCAGATTCCAATTAATACCTGGTGCTGGAAGGAATTCTCTCGCCGGCTTTTGATCACTACTGGGAATTGAGGTGGAGGGAAATGAGCCAGGGTTCTTAGATCCAGGCGGAGGAGGTGGAAAAAAAGCAAGAAGGTTGAAAAATAACAAAAGAAAGCTTTTCAAGCGTTTAGGCCTTTAAGGCCCGCAGCAAATTCAACGGAAAAGTCGTTTTATCCATTTTAAGCTTTGTTCCAGGAAATGTGGAAAAAAGCATATGAGCTCATGAACTTGAAAACTGGAACACAAAAGGAAATGAGCGGCTTTTCCATGGTAACGTAGTGCAAATGCTATAAATGAAAACACGCTCCTCTTTCCGTGACTAACTCGGCTACAATAGCCCGTACTCCAGGAAATACCGTCGTGAAAAGGACAGCCATATCCTACGTGTAACAGCTATTCTGGAATTCCGGATAAAATACTTCTTTTGGAAGAAAAACACTAGAAATGCTCATAACTTAACCTAGCGCAGCTTCTTGGGCCACTGAATCCCTTGGCAGATTCTGGTGAAGTTTCGGGTAAAAACCAAGGTTAAGACAAAAAGAGCAATTAATTTCCTTACCCTTGCTAAAATTAACGTGCTGCCTATTCTAATTTTACCATTTTCTTTTTTTTTGCCTGTTGTCTAGGGATTTACTATAGTTACTTCGAGCGCAATAAACAAACAAAATAAATGAATGAACAGGTAAAATCTGAACTCAGCGTACGAGTGTTCCCTCAAACGTTGAAAATTATCGTTATAAATCATAAAAAAGTATAAATTATAAAATTACAAAATTCTCGAGGGTGCATATATTGAGCTTTCCGGAAATCTTGCCAAGTAAAGTTAATTGAGTTTACTTTGCTTCACCCCAGCAATGGGAACGCTGGGGCCACATGCCTAATTGAGATTACCCAGGGTAAGTATGCATGTTGTCGCCCATGTTAATGATGGATGAATCTTTAGGTGGTAACAGGTTAACCCTGGGTAATCTCAATGATACATGTGGTCTCAGGTTTCTCCATCATAACACGGGCGTCCACTCGACTACCCTGGGTAAATTCAGAGGCCCTGGTTAAGAACGCACTTGCCTCGTCCCGAATGCATCATTGGGACGATGGGTAATCTCATACCTATGGGTAGCAGCTGGGTATAAACAACGTCACGTATGGATAATCACTTTGATGTAAAGGTGCCCAGGATCTTGATGCATACTGTTTATTTATTTACTTGTTTACTTGTTTATTAGGCGAGTTGTGAGGAAAATATTATGCAAAGGGTTAACAGGAAATAAGGAGAGTGAGACAAAAGGAGATGTATGGAAGGGAAAATTTCAGAGGTATTTTGTACGCATCCACGTGACTGCTCCTACCCTGCCCCCCCCCCCCCCTCGGAATGACAAAGAATTCTTTTTCGAAAATGGTCTATAAAATGGAGAAATTATAGGCAAATTTTCATTCTTGTTTTCTGCTACAAAATTAATAGTAAATTTCTTTTAACACACACTCCGGCAACTTCCTTCAGAACTAGTTTATCCTTAGAATTTCCCCAAGCAGTTTCCCATTTTTGGAGAGTGTCCCAAGCTAAGCATGCCCGCTTCCACGTTTGGCTTCTAGTGGAAGAGTGGGTATACCTCGAAATTTAGCAAACGAATGAGAAAGCTAACAAGTGTTGCTACCCATATTTACCTGAGTAAATGGATTGCCACTGTGGATAGGTGAGTCAGGACAAGCAAAAAGCTGAGAATTAGCCGTGAACTAAACTCCATCCGCCACCGGCTCCGGTTACGGTAGCTTTTTACACTTTAAACATGTTGTTTTGATGGCTAGAGTGCACTCAACGGTAAAAGCCCTTCGGCTCGGATATGTGTGACGGAATTCGTCGACGTCGGCGCGGCTTCCGGACGCACTACACACGACACCGGCAGTCAGAACATGTACACCAGGAAATGGGCACACGAGGTTGTTGGATTTGTGTGTGCATATGGACGTTATGCCCTTACTGGCATAAAGGGGAAGCACTTCCGGCCGCGGGGAATTACTTGAGGCAGCGAGATTGCCGCTGTAAAGAAAATGTAACGCAAATATGGGATCGGTATATGGACACTGTTCGCACGCGGACAATAGAAAGTGCAGGATTCCGAAGGGTTCATGTTCATACGAATGAGATCATTCACATAGCAACTGTTGTTTTTTAGAGGCCAGACAGATGGATTCAATCAAAATATTTACTGCACACAGACTGTGAACATTAACAGTGGACTTAGGGGCATGTATACTAAGTTCGTGGGCCTTGAAAGCGAGCAATAAAGTGGTTACGGTTACAGCTGCACTTCTCATCTAGGTTAAGCCCCGAAATATGTCAGTATGAAAACCTTCAGAACAAGTGTTATAGTCCTTACGCGCAATCGGTAGAAAGTTTTTGAGCGCGCCGAGCCTGCGGCGCGTGTGCGGCGCGTCGCGCTTGTAACAGCGGTCCGGCGTCCTCGCTCAGCTGGTCGAGGACGCCGCTCGTCAGGATTTGCCTCAGGCGACGTTTTTTTTTACTTGGTTTTTCACTACTCGAGACAAACAGCTCTCTAAGGGGCCGAAGATAGAGAGAGATAAAAACAAATTTAAAATAACGCTTTCGGGTATGCGCTGGCAAAACTTCAAAAGGGTTGCGTGGGGGGCGGGGGTCATCTCATCAACATTGGCCAGCCAACGGCCTCTTCATCACAATAACATTACAAACAATTAAGAAAACCGCGTAAAAATGTTCACTTGAGCCTAATTCTGAAGAACGGCGTCGTCAAGCAGCTGACGCCGGACGCCGGACCGCTGTCACAAGCTGGACGTGCCGCGCATGCGCCGCAGGCTGTGTGCGCTCGAAAACTTTTTACCAGTTGCGGGTAAGGACTATATACTGTTGTGTATATCATTCTTCCTGAACAGTCAATGTTACCATAGTTCAGACTAACAGCTGTAAGCTCTGTCCTGAGGCTACATGCCCCATTGTACCGAGGGTAAACGTTTTAACCCATCCCATATTCCCCCTTCATTAACACAGCCGTTGACACCTCTACCCTAGGTAATTTCAGTGATGCATCCAGGCGCTGCACCAGGAATAGGGATTATCTGTATCTGCTCAGCTCTCAAAAGTTGGGCACCGTTGAGCATTTAGAGGCGATGTAATAGAAACTTGTCCCTACTATGTATTTGCCCTGAAAAAGTGCGGATTTCCTTTCGAGAAAAGTGGGAATTGGTATTCATATCATTTGTTGAAGGTGAAGGCCTATAATTAAGCACGAAACGCCCCAAGTGAAGCCGGTCGTTTTTCCTACCTTTTTCCTTTTCCTTTTTTCTTCATGATCTCCAATTGCCCATTACCCTAGCCAGAAAATGTGGGTTTCCATAAAAGAGCGGCCGTAAACCTCTTGCGGGTTGCTTTCCGCCATTTCCTACTAAGTGAGCTGTTTGAGAGAGTGACGGCGTCTGAATGACGTGAATTACTTTTCTATGCAAGGGCAGTAACAATAGTTATGCCGCTGAAAGAGCAACTAGACTTTCTAAGCAGCTACATAGCTACTTACAATTTTGTTAAAGTGTGCAATTTCTAGCGGCTCTAACATGCAGTTTTCTCCTAACACGCCGCAGACCCAAAAACCATCATCGAATCCAAGGGCAGCGCATGTCATGCGTCAGCAACCGTCAGAACCCGAAAAAAGTGCGTCCTGGAATCGCTGCGGGTACCCGAAGACGGGGGGAGCATCGATCTGCTTCCGATAAGAGACGTCGAGTGCTTCCGGCGCTGTGCCGGAGTCGTCACGTCACGGGCCCACAGCAGCTCAGCGTCATCAAGGGCATGAGCTACTCGGCTGTGTGGTGGGGAGACATGTGTTCCTATTAAGGGCACAGCTCCTTTGTATTTCGTAAGCACGCTCACGTCACCTGTCATTCATCGCAAGGACAAAATCATAACTCTTGTTCCCTTTTATGTGCGTAAGACTGCGTGAGAAGTACGGTAGTCGTGTGAAATTCTCATGCGTACAGTACATACCTACCTGAATTAAATTCTTCTGCGAATGAGCTCTGCGTCATACTAGACGGACGGACGCAGGCAGCATGGAGAGGCAGCAGATGTGGATAAAAAAAGACGCGACTAACGAAGATTTCTGGATGACGACGGGATTTCCCCCACAAACATCCACACCCACGATCTCAGCAGCAAATGATCCCGTCAAGTGTCATGTTGTTGACACCTGGGCGTCGTCTAATTCCATAATAGGATTACTATCCCATGAATACGCACAATTTGGCAGAACCTATGCAAAATGCGGATGATCCGAGTCAGATTACAACTTTAACTGCTATAAAAGCAGTAGAATGCCTGCTCTGCAGCTGGGCCATCAGCCGTAATTAGGCCGTCGATGGCGAATGAATGGGGCTAATCGACAAATTGTCGACAATCTTTGCTGAATAGAAGGACAGGATATTGACGGATAAGTGGCGAGTGCGCCAAAGTGCAAGCGGATATGCGAATACAAAAGCTTTATTAACCGGGGAGCCGCGGGCACACGGGGGAAGGCTAGGGGCTTCGGGGAATCAGGGAATCTCTAGGGTTTTAGGGATTCCTACATAGAGAAGAGAGGCCAGCTGGGAAACCTTTGCCCACTACGGAAATGAGGTGTTTATCACCATGAAAAATCTACGGAGTCACCAGGGATGAATGACATCCTTTTAGGAATCCTGTAAATTTCCATGAACTTCTACCAAAGAGGATACGGGATATCCTCCAGGACACCTGCAAGGCTTATTTGAAGTACTGCTCGGTAATGTTATGTGTTGTTATGATCTATTGTTTGTTCTTTCGTGTCACATAAGCATGTCCATGTGTAATAAATGAAATGAAAAAAGACCTTAGGGCCTTCACCAACAATACCTCAAGCTCCACCTCCTCCTCCTCCCGTCCCTTCCTTAAATTACCTCACTAGCCATTATACTAGGGAGGCTGTCAACAAGCCACGTAGGTGGTCGTGCTGGGATGTTTCTGTGTTGAAAATTTACTGAAAAATTATTCACATTCCTTAGAAGGATTAGGCCCACCGAGAGGTCGAAGGTGGACGAGTTTGCTGCACTTCAGCACCGTTTGAAAACTCGTCCAAGCAAGAAGAGGACAGAAATACCTAGTAACAAATCAGTAAAGTACTTCTAAAACACACACTACTCCACACTACTTCTTCCTCTGGATGTTTGTCCAAGAACAATAACCTTTTGGAGGACTCCCATGGACCCCACCATGTAACTGAGGGTCGCAGCATTTATTCTTTTTTTAGGAGATTTTCTACAGAAAGAAAACCAGGTGAAGATAAAGAAGGGAAAAGGAAAGGAGAGAAAGTATGAGCATGAGCTCAATAGGCCTTCCCCATGTAAAGATTATAGGCAAAATGGATAAGCAATGGTGAAAACATGAGGAAGACACAACTTTAAAAGCTATGAGGAAAAAATCATAAAAAGCAAACAGAGGCAGGCTCAAAGGCAGCACCCGCGGAAATTTTCATGTTTGAGATTTCGCTGAATTTTGAGGTTATCGGAGACGATGAACTCATAGGCAATGATGAAACAGCGTGAAACACGCTGGAAGATGGGAAATGAAGGCGCTGTCTTCCATGCGTTCACAGCGCGGACGAGTTTTCCGCTGAAGGTATGCGCTCTTTACGCCATGGAATCCTGTGGATGGGGTGTATTTCATACACTACACTACATATACTGCTCTAGGCCATGCGCCGCAATAGCTCTAGCTGGCGCGTCGACCCGGGGAAAACTCGGACCGGCGTGAACCCGGGCAGGCGGGTTCACGACGACAGTTCGATTTTCTCGGCAGGTAAGCCATAATTGTTTGTGTTCGTTTCACATTCATAATGTGCTGAGTCTGTACTTCACCACCAGCACATTAGCTCAAAGACGAAAATTTCCGCGGGTGCTGCCTTTAAAGAGCTGCAAGATAACCCCCCGCCCCTCCCCCATAGCCCCACCTCTCTTGCAATACCTTAAGGGACCTCTAAAAATTAACCATGATATACAAACTTTGCTTTATGTTTGTCAGAGTGGAGGTACTGCATGACTTCTTCACCCATATAGTAACAAACTGTTCATGTAAGTATTTATAATGATGATTGCGAATAAAATTATAAATAGTCAATTATTTCAACAATTAGCATTAATAAGTAGCCTGTTTGCATGAAAAGTTGAAAGTGCATGAGAGGTTGCATGAATATTTTCCGCTAAAAGTTGTTCCAGTAAATTTACCCTAAAGTATCAAAAAGCCTTTGTTGTTACCCATTAGTAGATTTACTTGTTTACCTATGTATTAGACTGTCCCACAAATGTAGGCCTGTTGAAGCAGCACATTCAAGGGTGCATGAAGCGCCGCAAAGCTGAGATATTTCTTTGAAATTAAAACTATTATATCCATAATTTTTAGTTGATTTGTGTTGTCTTGTAGATGTTCTACAAAGGAGAGAATTATGGGGAAGTCATGAATCTCTAAATCTTTGCTACTAAATACATACGTATGTTGCAGCCATTACTTTTGGGACAACCTAAAAATTTCAGGATCGGCTATTGATGATTGACATCACCTGAAACTCGTGCTGGTTTGTGATAACTAACATTACTATCATCAGTGTTATAGGAGACAAAATTGTAGCAAACTATGTGTTTACTTATTATTTGCTACAGAGACATCAACAAAAACAGCTCCTGATCCACGGAAAGTACTACACCTAAGAAGAAGCTTAGGAATGAAGCATAACATTATAGTTTGATGCCTTCTTCTCCAAAATTTTCTCATCCCTTTAGGAAATTCCACCTAAGAACCTACAAGACAATGTATAACTCTTCCAATTCCAGGATTTGCCCAATTCCAAGGATCAGAGACCGAGTATCCCTCCGGAAAACCTCCTGGATGGTTTCAATCAAACAGCTAAGAGCAGATGCCTCAGAATGGCTGCAAAAACCTGGCCATACGTAGGCAGGCAGGCACTCTAGGAAATTGTAGACGTCAAATAGGCGCCCGTGGTGGGCTCGTCTTGCAAGAGCCACCAGAGTTCTGGAAATTGCGATTGGAGCTCACCACAAAGCAGGGGGTAGCCACCGAAAACAACTCTACACACGGGGGGGGGGGGGCTATTT
>JARK01001381.1:902686-919477 GCA_000688135.1 Ancylostoma ceylanicum
GGGGGGGGGGGGCTATTTCTCCCTTTTCACTCAACTTCTTCACTAGTCAACAGGTAGCAAACTGCCAGGGAATATCCGTGTGAAAAACTAACAGCGTTATGAAGCCCGAGCCAGGTGTCGTCTTCCCGGATGAATTATTCACAGACACGAACGAGGCCTGCAATTTAAGTGGGTCGCACTTGCCTCGGGCAAATGGACATTTCCCGTGCAGGTAGAAGCGTTCTGAGAAGAGGAAACGGTGATGATTATATCCCTAGGCCAGCACGTGCTGCTATTCTCGCGCCACGAGGGATCGTGACAGGCGCTGGAGATGACGTCACGCTTCGACGACGACACATTAACCAGATGAGATAAGTCGTAGCACACGCATATGCAGTATTATTCGCACCTCTGGGAATTGTTATGGCGGTGCCAGCAGCCATCCAGCTAGCCGTTTTGATATACATGAAAGTGGATGGGGTGAATTTCCGGACGCAAGGAAGTTCTGAGAAAAAATGAGAATTTTCCTCTCGAAAGAAAAATAAATGGACAAATATATCCAAAGTGCGTGTGGTCGTACAGCGGTTTGCGCCGTCAAAAGAAACTAGAAGCCAACGCTCTCTTGAAATATTGATGCATTCTTTTATTTACATGCCCCTATTGAGTTGTTTCTTCTTATTACCAGTGAAACTCAATCCGAGCAGTGGCCCAGTTTGAGAAATTGGCTGCAGACATTTAGCAAAGGCTGGAAAAACGATATTTATTTATTTCATTACATGGATTTATCCATGTGTGTATACATACAATATGCGATGGACAGTAAGATACGTAACACAGTAAATCTTAGGTGACAAACACAAGTACTATTTGAGAGCATGAGAGACCTCTGATTATTCGTCCTGGTGGAGGAATCTTTCTACTTGTTTTTTGAATGATGATAATTTGATGGAAGTCGAATATCTCTTGCTCATCATCAGATACTTTGAGCCAGCTCTGTTGACAAAGAATGACTGTCTTATGGAGGTCTTAGCTGTTGGGAACGTAATTTTTAGTGACGGCCCACGAGTGATTGAGTTCTGTAGTGTAAAGAAGTCTGTCATGCGGAGGCTGGTGTAGCCATGCAGTATTTTATGAACCATTATGAGGTCATTCTTATTCCGTCTCTTTGAAAGTGTTTCTAATTGCACTATTCTATTCCTAGTATCTGCAGATGGGACACTGTTATAATCAAAACCTTTTGTCCTAAGAAGAAGTTTCCTCGTGAAACTATTTTGAACTTTCTCTAATTTATCCCTGATGCTTTTTCTGTGGGTATTAAAGACAACTGTTCCATATTCAAGTGAAGGTCTTACATATGTTTTGTATGCTTTCAGCAAAATTGTTTCGTTTTTGGTTACGAGTCCTCTGAAAACATTGTATAACTTTTGTGTCGCTTTGTTGGTAATGTATTCACAGTGCCTATCGAATGACAGATTGGCTGTTATGAGAAAACCTAAGTCTCTCACCTCGTTGACTTTCGGTATGGGCAAGGAACATAGTGTGTAAGTTGATTGCTCTTTGGATCCCATGCTTAGAGCCTTTGTTTTCTCTACGGAAAGGGGGAGGTTCCACTGATGAGACCATTTTTCAACTAGACCGATGGCCTCCTGTAATTTCCGTGTGTCTTCTTCGTTTTGGATTGAACTGTAGATTTTTATGTCATCTGCAAACGCTATACAACCTATTCCTTCCGAAGTAATCAATTCCGGTAATTCGTAAGTGTAGATGTTGAACAGAATGGGTGAGAGGACTCCACCCTGCGGTACACCACTGTGCACATTGCGAATCGAAGAATATCTTTGATTAATGCATACTTGAAATGTTCTATTCGAAAGAAATGCTTCTATCCATTTAACTATGCGATGATGTAGTCCTACTTGGTAGAGTTTAGTCATCAACTTATCATGAACGACGCTATCAAATGCTTTAGCGAAATCAAAATAAATTACGTCAAGTCCTTTTCCATTTTCTATTACTTGTGTCCAGTCGTTCAAGGCGGAAAGCATGGCGGTTACCGTCGATTTCCCCCTTTGAAAGCCGTGTTGATGTTGAGAAATGATAGTATTGGATTCCAGATGATGCACAATTCTTTTTTTCAAAATTTTTTCGAAGAGTCTTGCAAAAATAGATGTAATACTTATTGGCCGGTAATTGTTTGCCTTGTGAAAAGGAGGTTTCTTAGGTACAGGCGTTACTAATGAATGCTTCCACTTTTTGGGCACTTCTGCTCTCATGAAACTCAAATTGAAAATGAAAGTCAGGGGGCCGGTTATTTCACAAGCCATCTCCTTTATGAATACAAAGGGAACATCATCCGGTGTTCTCGAATAGCAATTTGACCACTTAACAAGGTTTTCGTAAACTTCGTCATGGTTGAACCATAGAGAATCATTCATTTGTGGAAATAGATTTTTTGATTCAATCACGAAATGAGTCGTACAAGGTGAAAAGTACCTTTCAAAAGTATCAGCAAAAAGTTCTGCTTTTTCCAGATCATCGTTAATTTTTTCACCATTGTCATTTTCTAGTCCAGGAGGCTTTTGTTTAGGCCGCAAACGAGAGTTAAGGAATTTGTAAAAGGCATGCCTGTCACCTGATTCAATAACATTCTTCTCTACGGATCCGTTGTATTTGTTTAATTTTTTCATAAAGCGATCATTCAGAATTCTATACCTAGTAAATGAACTTTCGCTTTTTTCATACATAGCTTTCTGCCAAAGGGTTGATCTTTGACAAAACAGTTTGTGGATGTAAGGGGGAAATTTCGGTGTTTCTAGCGAGATTCTCTTTGATGGAACAAACAGCTCGATGCAGTGTTTCAAAATTGAGATGAACATTTCATACTTTTCATCAACTGACTGAACTTGACTAAGAGAACCGTACCAGTCTATCTGATTTAGATATTCCTTGGCACTTACAAAGTCAGCGTGTTTGAAGTCTTTACTTATAATGAAATTGTTAGCCTTCTTCATTATATTCACATGATATGCTAGAGATGCATGGTCACTACAGCCTAGGGGAGCTTTCACCTGGATGTTTTTGACTAAGTTCTTATCAGTTGTAAGAATCAGATCTAAAACATGGTTATCATGGGTGGGGTCATTGACAAATTGTTTCAGGCAATGACTTCGACACATGTTTATGAAAGATTTGGATGTTCTGAATGTGGCTTGGGGAACTTCTGTCCATATAATGTCTGGAAGATTAAAATCACCCGTTATGATACAGGGTGCATTACAGGCTAGCATATCAGATATTGCCTTAAATAGTTGTTCAGATTTATCCCCTGGGCAGTTTGGTGCTCTATACACGACAAGCAAACGAATGGTATTTCCAGCAGAGTCCATATCTATGCATAGAATCTCATAAGCATCATCAACTGCTTCACTGAATACCTCGATAGGAGAATATTGATTTTTTATAAGTAACATTACGCCTCCACCTCTTTTGTTTTTCCGGTCCGATCTCAAGATTTGGTAATGATCACACCAATAACCAAGCAAAGGTGCAAGATCAGTTGAAGTTTTAATCCACGTTTCTGTTAGAGCGACTACATCATAACTAAAATAACTCAAAGCATGAATGAGAGCGAGAGTATTCCTGGGCAAGGATCGGATATTGCAAGTAAGACACAACAAAAAAGACTCCGAAAACCTGCGAATACTCAGAGGTTTCCCTTTAAGGCAGGATTTGGTTGCACAATATTTTCACCGGAAATGGGTTGATTCCCGTGAGTAACAACTTCTGAGAGAGTGAGATTATTCCTAATATTGTTGCTCGTTCCCACATCGGAAAGCCTGCCAGTAGTGCTGAAACGAGACTTTCTTCGTTCGCGTATCTGATCCCTTTCTGCTTTTGAAAGGGATGGGCGAACGTAAATCCCCGGTTCGGGGAACGATTTCAGCATGCTTGCTCGTTTCAACACCTCTTTCTGAAAGTAGGAAGCGGGCATTATCACTTTCACCAGCCTAGGTTTCCTCGAGTTCATTTTACCCATTCTGTAAACAGAAGTGGGTTCACAAGCTATATCGAGGTAGTCTAGTATTTGCCTAATACATTCGCAATCATGGTAGTTCCTACTAGAAGCAGTATTGCTGTAACTTTCTGGAATACCAGAAATTACCAGTGATCGTCTACGTTCTATCTCCTCAAAAGCAAAGCTACAATTCTGGTTGGAATCATCTCTTTTAACCCTACTAACATTCGCAGAGTTCTTAAGAGTTAGTATTTCTTCTTTAAGTAAAATATTCTCATTTGTTAAGGCTATGTTCTCTTCACCTAACTTTCTATTCTCGTTTTTGAGGTCAGCATTAGATTTGAGCACACTACTCAGTTCGTTCCTTATCTCTTCCAACTCGTCCATCAAATACTTGAACATATGACCAAGGACAGCTCGGAGGGCGGGTGGAATTCCATCATCCTCAGAGATTTCATCGAACTTCTGTCTTAATTCTTGCGTCGATAAGTTCGGATGATTCGATTCCGTCTTCGGCTTTCTGCGACTCTGAACAAAGCAGGGCCCCCCAGCGGATCTTTCACCCTCCTTAGTCATAGATCTACCTGTTCAAGTGGCGTTCGAATAACAGTCGTCAGTATACGTGATCCCGCCACAAGATCTTCAGCCAAACTTCGAAGAGAAGAATTCAGAAACTTGCAGAAACTTGCTTGAACTGATATTATCCACAATAACTGGTCGCTGCAGAGAGATATATAGATAGCCGACCTCCTCCCGTGAACACACGAGAGTGAATGAGTTGATAAGAATGCTAAGCAATAATAAGCAATGAGCAATAAGAATCTTCGCCTCCATCTTTAAAATCATCTTCTTGTTATAGGCATTGTCAGTTATGTACTCAAAGTCGTGTATATCCGGAGCATACATCTCCTCATATTTGGAAGCGACCAACATGCTTGCAACGCCAACCAATTGCAACTCGTTCTTATCAACCTTTGTCCTCGACAGCATAATGTCAAGGAGATAAATAGTGAGATGGAGCGTTTCAGGCAAGAGATGGAAGCGCGTGTGCACCTGTATCAGCCAATCGACAAGGATGCTGCGCATTTTCGGAGTAGATGGAGAATGAACCATGAATTCTTCCTCGAGCTGTGTCTTTTTCTCATGAGCCAAGAGATACTGATAAACCTGATCACAGTACTCTACGAACTGAATCTCTCGCTCGATACCGGTGACTTCAGGGTGGACTCGGTCAGCCACTACTTCCTGTTTCTGGATACTGTGAGACGCTGTGGGCTTCGCCGCTACGGATCGAGTAGCTTTCGCTATCGGCTTTCCTCCTGCACGATCGGCTGCTGGGATATTCGCTCCATTTCGTTGATCCTTGAGTGCTGGTCTTCTCGTCAGTTGCGCGTCTTTTCCAGCTGCTGTTCTTTTCACTAAATTCTCGTTGACATTCGAAAGAGCTCTAGTTGTTCTCCTGCCTTGAACGTCCATCACTATCCGAGCAGTCGGGAAACGGACGTTGTTAGTGCTCCTAAGGTAGAATGACGACACTGCAAAACAGTAGAGTTGTCCCAAAGCAGCCCGCTTTGAGGCGTAGAACTCAGTAGTATGAAAGGTTCAATGAAATCTGAAACTCCTGTCATGTGCAACCCCGAAATTCGATCGACATTCATGGGAATTCCATAAGAAACATGGAGATTCCTCAGGAGACTTTTGATCTTCTTACCCACCATGAAAACTGAGTAAATGATTTTTTAAAGTTAAATTAAATCTTAAAAAAGGGTTCGGGAAGGAGGAGGTGTTAGAAGGGACAGATTAGTAGGAAAGACATTAGGAAATGAATGAATGAATGAATGAATGAGTGAATAAATGAATGAATGAATGAATGAATGAATGAATGAATGAATGAATGAATGAATGAATGAATGAATTCACATCCGTCCGCTATCCTCGGTCTTCTTCTAAATTTTCCACTTGTACATGTCCGCAAACCCTCGGACAACACTCCACTTCGTTAGAAAGACGCTCTCGTTTGACTGACGCAAGCTGACGAGGAACAGAAAGTGCATTGGGATTTGAGGCCGATGGCTGTTGGAAAACTTTGTTATGTCGAAATGCAGATGTTCCTCATTTTTTCGGAGTTTTCCGAACCGTCGTTCATTAAATTCCTAGAAGAGGAAGTCCTTAGCTTCGCAAATTTCATGTTCCGCCAGAATATTGAGCAAACAAAAGGCCGTTTCCCATTTTCTGTTCCAGAAAACTGACATCGTCTGTTACATAGGTGCGATAGAGGAGAGCCAGGGGTCTCCGAAGTGAAGGGGGTCTGAGGGGTCTAAGGGTCGTCAATCGTGCCCAAAGTGAAGGGGGTCTGCAGCGGAATTGGCAGCGGCGGCGTGATGAGTCATCACCTCGACGATTAAAATCTCACTCAAATTTCAATTAAAAACCACACAAAATACTCATTATTTCAAAAATGGGAGAGTCTGAGCAATACCAGCATTCCATATCACACCTCCTGGTGCCAAATACCCTATAGTTCACCCACAGCATCCTTCTCCCTTTCGAAAATGCTGAAAACCGGCAAAAAATGGCTATTTTTCCCTTATAACTCCCTTACTACAAACTTTGACATATCAGTGAAGAGTACATATGAGCGATTATTCATGGCATTACACCTACACCAATTGTTATTTCTTCTGGAAGAACGTGTTGAGTTGCTCCCTAGGAAAATGAAGGGTGCCGGAGCCGGCCCTTAACAACGGCTCAGTCGCCGCTCTGCGCCTCCTCCCTCATCGCACTGCCTTTTCTTTCTCTGACCAGTGGCCAGAGCCAAAGTACTGGTTTTGGCTCTCCCCCCTCCCGCACAGCGCAGAACGGAATTTTACCTATCATATTATATATGAAACGATAGAGAATTTTCTGTACTTGAATTTCGTATGCAGTGTGTCTCATTTCGTTAGGTGTGCGGAGAGAAATTCGCTAAAAACCCCCTAATTCTCGTCGTTTTGCTCGCTTTCAAATATTCCTATTTGGTTCCTGTAGGATGTTCACATCAAGATTCATATTCTACTTGAGCTGATACAGAATTTCTTTCTCTGTTTCCCAGGACTGTCCCATTTTTGATTCATTGACATTTATCAGAGTTATTCTCAACAGAAGTGAAACTGCCGCAAAATGTGTCGGTCTCGGGAAACGCAAACCGTTCCTCCAACATGAAAGGTATTTCCACAATCAAGGTGCATGCTTGATCCACTAGGTTTACTCTACCTGGAAATACCCTTCACTGTATGGAAATTTTCGCTGTAAACTGAGCTATTCTTCTTTTTTCAGTCCCTCTCATTTCGTGAAATTTAGCGCTCCAATCGAATTGCGAAATCACTTCTAGCTTACTCTTGCACAGCCAGCAGATTCACAGATTCTACATACATACATTTATTCAAATGTTTCACTGCTAAATCCTGACATCTGCTTTTGTTCCTTCCCTCCTCCTTCACAAGCATCGTTCTTCCTTCTGCATCCATCTAGCTTCTTCTCTTGTTCGCATTATTCATCTTCGTTACCTTACCAATCTATTTCATTGATTGCTTTTTTTACCGGCCCGGTCACTTCCTCTNGACATTTATCAGAGTTATTCTCAACAGAAGTGAAACTGCCGCAAAATGTGTCGGTCTCGGGAAACGCAAACCGTTCCTCCAACATGAAAGGTATTTCCACAATCAAGGTGCATGCTTGATCCACTAGGTTTACTCTACCTGGAAATACCCTTCACTGTATGGAAATTTTCGCTGTAAACTGAGCTATTCTTCTTTTTTCAGTCCCTCTCATTTCGTGAAATTTAGCGCTCCAATCGAATTGCGAAATCACTTCTAGCTTACTCTTGCACAGCCAGCAGATTCACAGATTCTACATACATACATTTATTCAAATGTTTCACTGCTAAATCCTGACATCTGCTTTTGTTCCTTCCCTCCTCCTTCACAAGCATCGTTCTTCCTTCTGCATCCATCTAGCTTCTTCTCTTGTTCGCATTATTCATCTTCGTTACCTTACCAATCTATTTCATTGATTGCTTTTTTTACCGGCCCGGTCACTTCCTCTCAGCTTTAGTGAAGAGGGTCTGCCGGACACCCGTCCAAAGTGAAGGGGGGAAGAGCCTCGGCTCCGACTATCGCACCTATGGTCTGTTAACATGACCATAGCCAAGAGTTTATAAAGCTTTTTTTTGTTTTCCAAATGCAATGGTTCTGCATGTATGGATTCCAAGGGCGTTTTGAGATCTAATAATGGCATAGACGTTCGAATAGATAAATGTTGATGAATTATTCATTATATGCACATGCATCGATTGTTCTCCAAAATTCTTTCGAACTACTCAGTCATGGTCCTTCTGATCCCAGTTTTGGTTCCTCAGTCATGATCGTTGTGACCTGGTTCTAACATGTCCTAACAGATAACACGTAGATCAAAGCGGCTTTTTTCTGTCCTAGCCTGTTAGAAGCTGAGCGGTGCATGTCGGGACGCGTTAGGACCTGTGGAAGGCGGCAGCGCAACTGAATCTTCGGTCCAAGAGGGCTGCGCGCCAAGAGGTACGCTGCTGGGCTGTGATTGGTCGATTCATGAGCGCGTCGCGGCTGCAGCCTTCGATGGTACGAGCGGTGCTGGGGAGAAATAGACAGGTTTTCTACGGTCGGGAGAGGCAGATGGATGCTATCAGAGCCGATAAATTGTAAGGAGATGGGAATCGACCAGCTTAATTTGAGAAGCATGCGCGTGCGTGGCGGTCGCGTCGCGGCGTATGTCTTGACCACCTGCCCTCCAAGAGCCGCACTCACTGCAAGTAATTGCCATGATTTTTTTCTTCTTCGTGCATTCTCGATTGATATGGAAAACAGATGCACAACGCTCAAATTGGCTATTAACCCATTGCGGACCTAGAATATTTTTACATGGGTGACCAATTAATCTGTGATCTCCGGTTGGACCAATCTGATTCGTTGTATCCTATATTCAATTTTGTGCCCTGGGAAACGGCCGTAGGAAAAAGAGCAATTTTCAACACAAGCACTATGTGATGTGATTGTGATGTCTATTGCATTGTCGTAGACGAACAAAAGGTCGTGATGCACCATGTGCATCACGTGGTTTGAAAGAGTCTTCAAATTAAAATATAACTTATAGCTTCAACAATGACACATGAAAAGAAGTGATTTTCCATGTACATACGTAGGGTGGAGAATCAGAACACTATCGTTGGGATATGCGGCTTTCACTCGATTTTTTTTTGTACTTTTCGGTATGACGTCAATGAAAAGATGCTAACAAATTTTGAAAAGAAAACAGAAAAAACAAACAAAGGATTTTCAGCGGATAAAAATATGGTATTTGCTTTTTCATCGAAAAACTATAGGAAATGAAGTGAGGACATATGAGTATAATATTTCTCTAAACCAGAGTGAACATGAAAGATGAAGGAGAAGTGAAAAAGAATGAATATAGTGAGCGTCGGTGATGGTTCTTATTTCCCATAAATGGGCAAACACGTGACGCGACCGCGCCGCTGGCACTGGAATCCTCACCGCGACAACAAACTATGGGGTTTCCCTGATAGTTAGTTAGTTCTCATGATAGCTATGTAACATCAAATATGATGAGAAAATATCAAGGAAACTCTGATTTGCCACTATGGCGGTGATTCCAGCGCGAGCGACGCGGTCGCGTCGCGTACGTCCGCATGTCCGCAAAAAACGCACCACCACCGACGCTCACTGTAAGTTGCAAGAGAGAGCATTGCAGAAAATGGTATGAACAAGGAGGAAAAACTACTGATAATGGAAGAACACAGATCACTTCACATATTATGATTCCCTAGAACCACTTTTAAGAGCAGTTGGTTTTGAGTCCTACTGCCTGCTCTTCTCGCCTCCCTCTCCGAGTAGCACACAATTCCTCGCGTTCTCTTCTCTCTGATATCTCTCCAACAATCTCTCCTAGTGGAAGGGACCATAAATATCTCCACTCGTTCTCACATTCGCTCGCTATCGAACAGCCTGTATGCTTACCTTTCCTATGTACATAGCCAGCTACGGTAATGCCTAGTCCCAATGCGGGATCCCTGAGTAGATTGACGTCGACCGTCTCAAATTCGGTGTTCTGCCAGTTTTCCCGCAGAAAAACAGTCAATGCCTGAAAAGTGTATATACGTACATATGTCTATTTGCACAAACACGGCGCTATTTCCGCGCCTGGTCGTGGCAGGACCACCATAGCGAAGAAAAAAAAAACACTAGCGAGAGCACCTACCTGTCTGGACATGACATGACAATGAGCGGCAGCTGGGAGACAAAGCCGCGAAGTTCGAAATTTGCGACTCGTTCAAATTGCGTCCCGTCGACCCCGTGTCGGCCGGCCGCCAACCCCCGTGGGATTAACTTCGAGGGCCGAACTGAATTCGGCGCGCTACATTCACGCCCCAAAGGCTACGTACACGCACACATTTGTTGGCGGTGGTGGTGGTCTTCCTAGGTGTCGGTCGATTAATTGGACTCTGCACAGCTTTGTGAGGACGACGTGCGACGCGACGCGATCGAGGAGGAGAGAAACAAACGAGGGAAATTTATGGAAACGTCGCGGAAACGACAATGACGACGACGACGAAATAATCCACCGAGCCGGCCTGTCATCGTATATCCTCCTCATTTTCGAAAACAAACAAAACCGCGCTATTTCCTGTTGGCACGGGCGATAACAATCGATCCCAGCAATAAGTCCCCACATCTTTCTTCGCTTCTACCCCGTATAATGCTGAAATAGCATCAGCAGCGCAGTTCCCCAGTTCCTGCAAAGAAAATGAGCTGCCGAAAAACGAAAATTAGGCCGAGCCGATAGACTGCTTCTCTTTTTCCCGAGTTAGTGGAGGGCTAAATAAATTTCCAACTGGAATTAGACTTCTCTGTGGTGCGCACAGGCCTGAGCCACCCCCGGAATAGTTAGAATAGAGAAATTCTATAGTTTATTCTGTTATTGCACCAAGTAATAGGTTGTCAAATAAGGTCTCGTATTTTTCTCCAAATTTTGAAGTTTTAAGAGGGTGTGTATCATTGCTAGGGAAAAAGGGGTGTAACCAGGCTGCTCTGATTGGCGCATTTGGGCAGCCCGTCACGCCCATCTATTCAAGCTCTTCCGGTGTCAAGCACAAATAGAGGGTGTGGAGCGTTATACTTGGCAAAGGCGGCGCGACCGAGCTCTACGATTGGACAGTTGCATAAACTGACCAATCGCTGAGCTTTTTTATGCCGACCTCATCGGGTATAACGCTACACACCAACAAATAGACCATGTGTTACGGGATTTACGCTGCTAAAAAAGCTGGACGTGACGGGCGACCCGAGCGCGCCAATCAGGGTCGCCTAGCCACGCCCCCTTTTCCCTCACGATGACACACACGTTTTAAGAAATGCGAGAAGAAACGAGGACAGTGGATAGTGGATGGCTGGATAACTCGTCCATTGCAGATAAACTCTACCCCTCACAGTTAAGCTCCGCCCACCCAGCTTGCTCTGGCTCACCTGTGGGCAACTGTGTCAACCTAGAGCGGTCTTGTCAGCTGTAATAACATTAATTACCTTAATTTTTAAATAAGTTGACGTATTCTTCCAACCGCGGGCAAGATTTTGAATCGCATCGCTTGAATTTTTGGTCGTGGCCAAAAAGAAAAATAAAGCAAGCAGTGAAATCATTTGCCACCTGGCATTCTCAATTCTAAGGCATTAAATCTAGCCAAGCTCAGTTTTCCGGAAAGGTGAGAACAGTTTCGAAGGGGAAGAGAAGCGCTCTCCAATGACTATAAACCTATGGCCGGTCAGCGAGAAAAAGGTGGGAATAAAAAAAAAGCAAAGCGCGCCAGGCCGACGACGTAACATTTTGATATTTTTATTTTAATTTTTCTTCCAATTTTTATTATTTTATTGAAGGACACAGTGGTTGAGGCCATCGCGCACGTGTTGCACCACCTGTTTGGACAGGTGGGAAAAGAAATCAGGAGGATGAGATGAAGGCGAGATAACAATAGGATTAGTTGATGCACAGACAATCAGAGTGCCAGATTGTATGTGGTGTTACGCGTGCAAGTGGGTTCAAATCATTGAATTTTCTAGTAATAAGATGTTTATCAAGGTCCTCAACTCGAGATATGATAAGCCGTTCACTGAGGGTATACCCACTAGATGTAGTCGTCTTTGATCCATATGAGACGTACAGCCGACCGCGACGCGTGCGTTTGGTCCGCAAAAACACGACAACTAATTTTGGAGTCGACTATTGCCATTATCGCGGCGATCAACAATCACCAATGCTGCTTTGGTTGGTGCGCGTCTTTTCGCTGCGATTCTGACACGTCTTCACACGTGCAAAGTGGGCACCAACGGGTTAAGACAGAACAGCCACGTAAGAAGCTACGCTAAATGTGTTAGAACATGTCAAAACGCTAGAAAAACACCTCATAGCAGCGTTGTTTTCTGATTAGGCTGCCGCTATACTTCACGTAGAGTATAATATCCTGTGCCGCAGTCGCTCAAGCGACGCTGATTTTGGCGCGTATCCATTATTGGTGACCCGCGCAGCAGCGACGCCAGGGATTCACCGTCAAAAATCGATAGGTAGCGCGATCGATGTCGGTGGCGGCAGCAAACGCAAGGTGCTATATTCCATGTTGAGAACATTAAGAATGTTTACAGAGAACACTACTTGTTATATATTTTCACAGATTTTTCCCTTAGTAATAAATTTAAAAAATGAAGTACTAAATCTGAAATTCAAGTAAATTCTATACCTAGGAGCGTATGGAAACCAAATAAATTAATTATTTAGTCCGGACCCGGAAAAAATTGAATATTTCAAGAAGCTCAAAATCCAATCTCGTCATCCACAAAAGACTGTACTGCTTCATCTCCTTCAAAAACCCAGGGTTTCAATTTGAATCAAATATTCGAATTCGATCAGATGACTACTGGGTCCTACATAGTACTAAGATCCAATAATTTTTGAATGTTGTAAGAGCCAATAAAGAACTCACATTGAAATGAATCTTTTTCTGAGCAGCATTGTAACAAGGTTGAAATGACCACACTGCTTAGGTCAGCTGTGTGAAATTATTTATATACAGAGCAGAACGGGAAAAATTTCAAAACAAATAGTTTTTGGATAAATAGAGAGCAATTTTGGATTCCAAGAAAAGTTTGAAGAATGAAAAGCTGGAAAGTTCTATCCTGCGACCAAAGAAACAGAAGCTTGGATACACGTATCCAGGACAATTGCATTATCGAGAACACAGTCTCTTTCTCTTCCAGTCCATGCAATTTCTTCTCGAAACACATTCGTATGAAATTGTATTTGCTGACACTAGCACTATGTATCTACCATAGAAATTACGTAAACTCTAATCTTTAGAATTTCTCGAGGACCAAAAATTTCTTGTGCAAGAAAATTAGTCTGAAGTGGACAGCTGCAGGAGAATTAGTGGGCTTTCCCAGGAAGATTATGAGCACCCAGCTGATCCAGAGCGGACGAGGTACGAGCAAAAAGTGGTGCATTTTCCGAAGAGAAAAATTGCGACAGCAACAGGAGGAAATGATGAGAAATCAATGAAAACTAACAACTTTCATACAGGAAAACTCGTCTATTCTCTGTGTTTACGTACATAGAAAAGTGGAATAGCAATTTTCGAAGAAGAAATGGTTACAAATCTCACTTCAAAGGTAGCGATTCTAGAACATTCATGGTTATTTACACTCGTATTTGTTGTGTAATTATTCATCCCTATATTTGTTCATTTTTCCCTTCCTAGTGTAAAATATTAGGTGTTAACATAAGTCCTTGCGCTTTTTTTCGGGTGCACTTCTCTCCACCCATTTGTTTTCTTTCAGGAACAAATCATACATATACCATTCGAAAGCGCTAATCTTGCTCTACAAGAATTTTGCGAGCATTTTTTTGGTAAACTGACAGTTTACCTGAGTTTTGAGCATGCGAAGTGGAGCAATGAGTCAATGAAAAACTGCACAACCGACAGCTGCCTATTCTGACATTCAGCTAAAGCTGGAAAGGCCATCAGAACTGGGTAAACGACCTGTGCTAAGTATGAAAGAGACATTTTGCTCGAAATGGTTGGTCATCAGCGATTTTCGAAGCTCAAGGAAGACATATTTGGTCTCGATGATCCCAATCACTTCCACCAAACAGATTTTCGTTGGGAGAACCAGCGAAGTGTTCCGTGTGAATTGTAGGGTCTAGATGGACGTCATACCTTTCAAAGCTATCCAATAACTGGAGTAATTCTCCATTCGCACGGGTGTAGCCATCTTACCCCATGATGACGTCCGACCCCACCCTTACGAGCATTGCCAAACTGGTCCACCAACACTTCCACCAGTGATGTTCCTGCGCATTTATATTCTACATATCTTCCTCGTTTAAAATGTATCTTGTGCCCTCCGGTCCCTATTGAATACAAGGAGGAAATGGTGTTTTTTTCTCAAATTGGCGTTATTCTTCTTAAGCCCAAAAATCAAGTAATTCAATAGTTCTGTGAAAAGGCATGATAATAGTATTGTAGAGGAAGAAAAGAGCTTTCAGAAGATATAGGACATGTCATGGAAAAATAGCAAAACGGCGGAGAAAATGGAATTGAAAAAAGCGCAAGGACTTATGTTAACACCTAATGGAAGAAAGTAAGAAAAAGTGGAAGGAGAGGATCAGGAAAAAGGAAAAATGATCAAGCAAACATTAGCTGTCGTCTTCAAAACTTATGAGGAATGGAACACAGAAATTCGAGAAAGTCGAGAAAAAAGCTAAAAACAAATTCAAATCGTGGAAAAAATGCTTGAAATTATTCTTGCACGCCGACGTACTCTAGTTCTTTCACGCTACTGCGCCGGCGGATTGTGGAAATTTGACCCCATGAGAAACGCGTTCAACACCACTCCGTAAAGAAACCCGCCTATAGCCGTGGCTCACAAATGTCTGCCCCCCCCCTGCTCCCAGCCGTCCCACAATACAGCAGCTCCCGACTGATTATTCATCAAAAAGACCATTGATGAGAGACGGAACGCGAACAAGAACATGCGGTCTCATCAAAAAGAATGATGGACAGATCCAGGCAAGTTTACAATATCCAAAGTTCGAAGGCTTTCTTCCTCAGGATTTTTCTAGGAACACGTAGGAACTACATATCATTTTTCAAAGAAAAAATAGATTTTTCGAGGAATAAGCGGTTTTTTCAGGGAGCAATGAAGGGCTTTTTTTTCAAATATAAGGGCACAGGTCAAATGAGAATTTATAGCAAAGATGAGAAAACAGCCGTAAATACGCCAAAAATTGCCACGAATGACTCCAACTGAACCCTGAAAATGAGGTTCTGAAAATTTTATTCGTGAGTTTCGTTTTCCAATTTTGGTTAATTTTCCTTTTCAAGAAAATTAGTCTCTAGTGGACAGTAGCAGGGGAACTAGTGGGCTTTCCCAGGAAGATTATGACCCCCCCCCACCCAGCCGATGCAGAGTGGACGATAGTTATCACTAAAGAATGGAAGTTTTCAAACGGCAAAAATAACCAAATTGAGGTGCAAAGTGGGAAATCTTTCTATACAAGGTGGTGGCAATAAAGTGGTGCGAAAATAATGTGCGCTTTTTCTTACGTCATCTTCGTGGCAGAAACTTTCCATTACTCATATTATTTGAATGCTAAAATTCTATACCATTCTGTGGTGTATTTCATAGTCACAGTAATTGTTTCATTGTTTTTCGAGGAAATCTACGTACTTGTCAGAGGTTTGGCTTTGAAACGAAAGAAGCCAAAGGAAAATTTTTATCATTTTCGCTTCTGGGAACTAAAACTGGCAGCAACATAGCATGACCAGTATGAAGAACCATTACATCTTCGGATGAAGAAGTGTGAACGAATGAATACCAGGAAGTAGGTTTGGAGTTCAATCGCAAGGCCCGAGCAATACATTTACTAATTAAAAGAGAACTGGTATTGATTTTGTCGACCAGCTTTCCAAAGAAGAACAAAATTCACATTCCGGAGACTTTCTGGAGAATCAAATTTGATTTGTGCGACAAAAAGGTTGGTGATTTTCCCGCATCAGTCATCGGAAAGAGGATTAGATAGACGACTGTGGGGCTTCGCTGAAGAAGTCCCAGAGGCAGAGGTAGAAAGATGAGCAGACGACTAAACAAGGAATCACTCACCTAATCCCTGCATCGCATCGTTATGGACAACTAACAATAAACGGTAATTATAAAGCAGCTACGTAGCAAACTCAAGCATGAATCACAGTGTTTGTAAGTGCTCCGGAAACTAGGAAAATCCAGACTCCACCTTCTCCACCTTGTTTTGGGGTTTATCCAGAAATTTGTGGGATGACGCAGCAGTTCAAATCTCGCGTATTCCGAACTTCATGGCTTTGTCCAGCTCAATTTTTCCAGCGAGAAAAAAAAACAAAAATTCGATGGGAAGCCAATGACTCACCATTTCCTGAAGTGTACGAAGTGAAATCTTTGAAGTGACCGGAGTTTCCGGAGACTGAGCTGTAGTGCTGGTGGCGGTAGTGGTGGTGGTGGCACGCATAGCGCTGCCATTAGGCACGGGTTTCCGCACTTTTTCCGATCCGGAACGACTCGCCACGGGGCTGGCGGCGGACTCGGCTTTTGTGGAGGCAGCTGCTGCCGCGGTGGCGTCGGCGTCGGCAGCACCTTCCACGTGGCCCGCCGGCTCGCCCGACGTCTCCGGCTCGCCTGGCGCAGCAGCGTCGGCGA
>JARK01001381.1:928489-940567 GCA_000688135.1 Ancylostoma ceylanicum
CGGCCTGAAGCAGTGCCTCGAGCCACCACCAGCCAGTCAGCTGGTGCTGGAGGCCTGCGGCATGGAGCGGACCTGACGAGCGTGTTGCTGCTGAGCGTCGGGAAAATTATGCCAACACGCACCCAGTTAGATATGCTTACGCCCAGCTCGAGTTACATAATGTGTACGACTTGAAAACACGCTTATTGAATATGCGCAGATGAAGAGAGCCGGGCCGGGCCGGGCCGCCCGCATACGCTGCGCCATCCCTGGGGACGTCCACAAGAAGCTGGCGAAGTTTGGCGCGGACCGTTGGAGTGACATTAGCATCACGACACTTCGCAGAATGCGAATGTTTTGAAGGATTTCATATATCCATAAGGCAGCAGCGCCACCGCGCAGCCAACATGTGGTTCTAGTTCCGTGTTAATGGATATTTGGACATGATATGGAAAAATGTGAGATTTTACCTGGGTATTTCCAGGGTTCTCGCTGGCTGCCCTATTTCATTGAATTGCTGATGAACTGAATTTCCGGCAAATTTCTCAAAAATTCAAGCATTCTCAGTGGAGAGTCATCGAAAATTTCAAAAGAAGCGCAATAGGGAAAGAATCAGAATCTCATGGATGATATACATAGTCTTTACCACTGGGAAAGATAGTTGAAATGACACCAGAGGGAGAGAGCACGCTGGAAATAGCGCAGGAATTGCAGAGAGTGCAGAGATAAACATCCTACATTTACGGATAGTCGACTATCATCGCGTCTGAAATAGACTACAGCTAAATTTTGAGTATCTGATAAGCTAACAAGCAGAAAATTGCAGAAATTTCCGAGGAAAATCGTGTAGGGAGCAATTATGGAGGTAGGCACTATCCCATTATTAGGGGCTCCATATTTCCAAACTAAATTTTCCCGCCTAAACTTTGTATGGAAGGATTACTTGAGCTGCTGAACGCGAATATCATATCAGTTTTGTACCGTTACCCCGATTTTGTATCGTTACGGTAGGTTTACTGTAAATAAGGTATCTCATAGAATCCTCTCAAATTTTGCGTACAGGGGTTATTTCAGGCGCTATCAACAATATTTCATGCGTCATCTTCTCTTTCTCCCTGAAACTGGCATTTTCGTTGAAGTTTCGACCGTATACCTAGAGTATTCCCACAAAAATGGAGTGATGGTGTAAAATTGATATGATCTTCGTGATCAGCAACTCATATACCCCCCTGCCCATCCCTTAGCAAAATTTGAGAAGATTCTGCGAGATCCATTATCTATGGTAACTTTACCTATACCGTAACTTTTCAAAAAAGTGTTACGGTAGAAAATAAATACGATATTCGTGTTCAACACCTCGAATTACCCCCAGCCCCCTACATGTAAAATCTCGGCAATGAAAAATTGAAAATTTTGGGACCTCTAATGTGGAATAGTGCCTGAAGAGAAATGTTGGGAGGAAAAACAATATCATTCCGGTTTCATTCTGGCTGGCATAATTACCTATTACTTTCACCCAACCTTGTTATTTATTACCCTTACTCCATACTCTGAAAAGTGGCAGGCCTGCATCCAGGAATCAAAACGAAGCTAGCATGGCTTGGCAGATGTTCCAGGCTATGAAGTAGCTTATTTTTTATGTGATTCAGCAATTGGTCACCTCTGCCCCATTAGGAGAGAGTGCCCTTCATTTTTGGACCATTCGAAAGGCTGAACATATTATTTTGACATACCCATGTATAGAAACAATTTTGTGATAAGTTATTTGCATTCAAATAGATTAAATTAGTAAGTACTCAAGAATACGCGCAGATTAATGCGCTGATTTTCAACCTGCAACTTATACGTCGCAAGAATTCACTATCGAAATTCGAGAGTACTTGAGTAAATCTACCTCTATGTGAAAAAAATACGAGAAATTGAATGGGATTACCATAAACTGCGAAAAAAAAAACACAAGAATCATGAGAGAAGAGCAACGTGGTCACAAATACATACCACGCAACGCAAAGCATCTGGATCGGATTGCAGCGCATTGGATGGATCTATGCTGTTACACACGGTTCGCGCTGGAAATTTCCTTGCGCAAGAAAACGAGAAAAACCACGGCATGGCACAATTTCCCATGGAAACTTCAGCAAGGAAGCGTCTATCGCCGCTGGACGATCGCTTGGAGAATGAAAACAGAGAATGCTTCACCATTGGTTTTAATATAAACTGCAATGAAGCACTCGCCTCACATAAGTCAGCGTTGGATTGTGACGATGTGACTCAGAACAAATGGACGACGCTATCCATTTCATGGAGAGGAACAAATGGGTTTTTCTGTCCACAACATATGAGACGGATAGAGTTTCACGCTTGTGTTTTGATTTTTTCTTCGCGCAAAAAAATAACTTTGCACTCCATCATGATTTGCAACAAGCAGAAAAAAAACAAGCAGGACGTAAAAAAGTAGCTGGACCGATAGCGAGAGCGTAGTCTATATCCGGAAATCTGTACTGGAGCACAGCCCAAAAGGTTTGCACGGCTTTTAGTGCACCGTTTTAGCAGCTTCGTGGTTTCACACGTTCTTTCCCAAGCCCTGGCGGGATTTCGGCATCCTTCTGCTGAAGCCTTTGCTTCCCTGCATACGAACAATTGTGCACAGGGAAAATTGGCAAAACGTCTAAGGGGGAATGAAACTTAGCATCATCTCCGGAAAAATTAGTTCCCGAGAAAAGAAACCAGACGCCTGGACAAAATAGCATGGATAGCTTAATGAATATGAGGAAGCTGAGGCAGTTACTTCGAGGTTTTGCGACGCGGAAGTATAAACGAGAAACTGCAGCAATGAATACTACAAAAATATCAGAAAATGCTCCAGGGCGATACCTTAACATGAAACAAAGTAAATAAGTGCATCGAGAGCGGAATCTTGGAGCGTATCCATAGCAAATGAATAAACACTACAAACTTAAAAGTGAAACTATAAACTAACCACTGCTGTCCGGCGGCCTATCCGCATAGTTAATAGGTCGTCCGACGATCATTTCAACAACGGAGTCTTGTTGTCGGAGAATGGTAGCCACCTGTAGGAACATATCGAGCTTCACTAATTCCTCAAGGCATGTTGCATATTGGGATAGTAGTGGGCAGAGCCGCTGGTTTACGATTGGTGCATTCAACTACCTACTGTACCTCTCCCTCCCTAGCCAATTCGAACTCATCCATCGTTCACGTGCAAAGTTTTAAACCCATTTTATTCCTATTCCGCAAATCTTAGTGTTATGGTACCCTTCATTGGTGTATTATGTGAAAATTAAATAAGCTTGTGGAGAAACATAAAGATTCGCTAGTTTTTCAAGGCAATAAATCCACCCAAATTTACCCATAGCTAGCACTGACCTCCACATGTTTACTCAGGGTAACATCGATGATGCATCTGGGCGTTTAAGAAGACTTAGATAAATTAGGAGAACAAAACACGAAAATAAGCAAGTGAATAAATAAAGAAACAAATGACGTAATAAGCAGAAAAAACTTGAAGGAAGGGTGAGCTGACTGTGAAGAAAACGGAGGTTTACGTAAATGCACCAATCACGCAACACCGACACCACCCCCTTTCCTGATGTGTAACACACCCGAATTTTCGAGTTACTGCACGTTGTAAAACTGCAGTACTCTCGAAGGCAAAAAATTATGTATAGTCCACCGAAAATTGGAATTACTTTGCTTGTATACCTGTACGAAATTTGGACATTCCTGGTGCGGCATGCAGCAATCAGTTTACCCAAAGTAAACGTTTCAACCCCCCCCCCAGTTTTACCCATTGTTAGCATAGACCAACACATGTTTACTAAGGGTAATCTCAATGATGCATCTGGGCCTTGAAATAGACATTTTCGATGTGGGATCAGTTCTAATTCCACCACTGTATGTAAGAAATTTGTGACCAGTGAAATATGTACCAGCAGTGTTTTTCTCTTCATAATAGATTGTTATTTTTAAATTTGTGTGGCTGCTTAAGTCTCCAATTTTACGTAATTTAAGGAACTTCACGTGAGCTGGAATAAAAATCCTGGGAAACAAGTCGGCACCTCAGTTACACTTCACAAAATGCCTAATTACCTACCTGCTGACTGCTCATCCCATGAGTGCTGACGTTGCCAATTTGCAGCACATGATCTCCTGGTCGAAGACGTCGGTCCTGAAAATTAAAATGATCGCTTGTAACGGATTTTTATGATCAAGGTAAGTTTTTTTGGTTTCTTTCTTGGAGAGGACCAATAAAACCTTACTTCATGTCACCAAAATGAATGGTAGATAAAAAACGATTTTATATCTTTCCACATCTTTTGGCTGCCAGTGGACCACTGTGTAATACATTACAAAACTTCACATTTAAGTCTTAATCTTCCTAACAACCCCCGCATTCCATGTTTTACCTCAATCCCATGGACTCAAACATATGTAGGATCTACGCGGAAATTCTTTCGTTTTCCATTTGCTTTACCTTTTGAGCGGGGTATTCTCCTTAATGTCATAGAAGATTCTGTTAAAATATTCGAATGTTCTTGTTTAGTCCCTGGTAGAGTCACCAGCCTCGCAACGTCTGTGGACGTATCGACAATTTTTTAATGCCCTTTCCCCTACTTGAGTAGCATTCTCAGTGCAAAATTACGCTCCCAAGTGGAGCGAGAAGCTGCGAAATACGAACGAAATTAGACTTCCTTACTGCTTTTATGAGTTCGTACCTAGAATTGTTTTCGAAGGAATGGTAGTTGAGGCGAAATAAAACTGGATTTGTTCCCAAAAATCATCGTCTAAAGGCGTCTTTCCACCTCAGATTCGTTCTTGAGATTTTTTTTCGGCAACAACCTGCGGGAGCTGCTGATCACAGCGATGTATTGCACATGAATCAGTGCGGAAGTTGATCAGCTTGTTGTATAAGCTAACGGCCTCTTCCCCATCGAGCCATCCATTTTTTTGCCGCAGCTTGCCGGTAGCTGGATAAATATTGGGTTGGGCAATAAGTTCGTGCGGTTTTTTAGGGGCACTAGAAGTTCTGCTGTTCACGAGCAACATGAATCACAACAAGTAGTTTATGTAGCCCCTTTCCTCCGCTGATAATACCATCAGAGACGGAGCAGCTTCCCTGTTCCCTCTCTATGAAAAGCCACATTGTTTGGGACGACCCAATTTGGGACACTCAACTGCAACTTCTCAATGGAACTCTAGAAATTGCCCGAGAAAGTAACCAAACTAAGTGGTTAGGTACTGCTTCAGGCTTAAGAGGTTGTATAAGTGGAAATACCTTTTATTCCAGAATGTCGGATACCATTTAAGTGGAATTTGCCCAGAGGCGACCCGCCCTCTCAATGGGAATTGTCACCTCGTACTGAGCCCTTCGAAGTTTTTTCGCGAAATGAATTAGTTGAACTCGGTTGTCGCTAGAATTTGCCATTCTTAGTGGTTGTTCTTTACATCTGGAGAAAAACCTGTCGCGTAAACGTCTCACTGTTGTTCAAACTCCACTTTTGGAAGGAGCACAGCTTCTGGGCTAAAATTAACTTCTCTGTGGCGGGCATTCATTTTTGCGCCGCCTTCCCAACAGTAAGGGGTTCCCTTTACATGTCTCTGATATCTGTTGTGTTTTGAGTTGCATTCGATCCAGGATAAAAGTCAAACAGTATGGGTGGTCAGAGGTTGTCGTACCAGTCGAAGTGGTGACTCACACTCCAGGCGATAGAAAATGAGGTGTGGCGAGAAGTGGGGAAATCGGTCAGAATATTTGGAAAGAGTGAATCATGAGCTACTAAATGACTACTGACACTCAATAAAAAAGAGCTTAGTTTTCAGTTTAAAAAAATTAAGGTGAAAAAACCGCACGAACTTATTGCCCAACCCAATAAATAGGAGCAGTGTTGGCCTAATGGGACAACGTCAGCGTATGCACAATCGGCACCCCAGGAACGAGTTATCAGCTCACCATTGTTCCAATACAATATGCAAACAACCTCTTGGTTAGTAAATCGTTGTCGACAATTTCAGCGTCAAAACCGATGGCCAGCAATCTTCTCTTCGCAACTTTTTGGCGAGAAAGAACCAAAACAAGTTGTCACCTAATTTGAAACAAGAACAACTTGCCAACAATCCCTACAATTTGTCGGCGAGATAAGGCGAAAAAAGGGTAGTCAACAAGCATTGGAACCGACAACTTGCAGCAAGATAAGGCGAAAACAAGTTGTCAACGAGTTTCGAGGCGAGCAAATTTCAAATGCTGTCAGAAACACTCTTGCCAAGCGCCTGTTTGCAAGTTGTTTTAAAGGTTCCGTGAAAATCAGCTTGTTTTACCAATACCCCACGTGGAACCAACCAACACGCTTCAACTCGCAGCTGCTTATCCAGCCAGAATAAAGTGGGTAAATATGTGGCTCAATTCGCCCTCCCAACAATGAAGCACAGGTGAGTTGACACTAAGGGCAATGGAGTAGACAATAGGTGTGAATGTTACTAGAAAGGGCATGCAGGAATTATGGAGGAGTTAAGCGGGGAGGGTCAGTAAACAGTTCGCGTCATCATTCAGTGAAGAGTAGCTGTTCGGAACAGTGTGGAAATTGAATGGTTAGGTCATACCTCCAGTGGGATTCATGAACATTCCCGAGAGGGTAATGAGCTACCCACGCGGGAAACCGACGCGTTTTCCTGGTAAAAGTGGGGAAAACTTGGTTCGATTGACTATTTTCTGACGGCGAAAAAAGGTAATGGAAAAGATAGTCAGATATATCATATCGTGGTGCAAAAACTTGCCCACTCTGGATGAGCAGGAAAACATACAAAACATTAAAACATTCCCAGGATGGTTCATAAATCCCAATTCTGGTGGAAATCATGACTAGGGAGACCGCAGTGGTGTCCATGTGAAGTAACGGTCAAATGTATATACGTCCATTCACAATTTACGCAGTGATTTCTGTGAGAGGGGAGATTATCTATTCAAATTGTTAGGAGAGGTGAACAAAGATGAAAATGTGCACCAAGCGTGTGCTGAAACAATCGCATTTCTAGACTTTTTAGAAATTCTCAACGTCATTCTCAACGTCTAACAGAAATAAAGGAGAAAGCATGTAGAAAATCCCGGAACACGTCCGTAATGTTCTAGAGGCCATTGAAAAATTGCAACAGGGAAGATATAATAACAGATCGCAAGAAAAAACTCTAAAACCTACAGAAAAAATTCAATCCAAAACGTAAAAAGGAAGACATACCCTGTCAGCAGGACTTCCTGGAAGTATCGTCTTCACGACAACGCCGGTGCTCGTTCCGCCGACGATGCCGAAACCGAGCCCGCCACCCTCGGTGGAGAGCCGGATCACCTCAACCTGAGTCCAATCGCCCGACAACTGAAAATTTCAGGATCGTTTTAGCAAGAAGAGGCCAACTATTGAAATTTATGAAAAAAAATTAAGGAAGGGAATCAAGGAGTTATTAAGAAGAGAACAAAGAACTAGACCACTTGTAAATAGTGGACGACTACTGTTATATTCGAACAAGATTCTTTCCAAGTTGACCTAAAGCAAACTTTGGGAAAAGGGCAGGGACATATTTCAGTGCTGGTATTCACAAACGCTTTAGGGTAGGTGCAGATCTACCGGCAGATCTAGAGCTGACGAGTTTTTCGAGAAAATCATGCATCCGAGAGTTTACATCCGAGAGTTCACATCCAAGAGTTTCATCACAGCAAGTGGAGGAAATCAATGTCGAGGGGAGTGAAATTCGGCAAATTTTGTCCAGAAAACTCGTCCAACTCGAACACCGGTGGGTCAAGATTTTTCTGAAATCCGGCCACAGCTCAAAAGGGGAGGTCAAGGTCCTTCCGGGACAATTCAAGAATCCGACCACAGCTCTCTTTTCTATCAGTACTCTTAGAAAATCATTGGAATCATTGAAATCATGCAAAAAATCAGAAGCGATTGAGTACAAGGGCATTGAGAAAAAACTTGTTGGTGAGCCTAAACGCCGTCTCGCCAGAAATCGCTTGGAAGTATGGAGTCCAAGAAAAAAGTACAGGCCGACATCTCGATCCAGAAAATGGGTAACTTAGAAGATAAGAGATTGAAAATTCTTGCTTTTCATCCACAGCAAGAGTTATCAAAGTAAAAGCTTTTTTCGAGCCAACAAATATGAAAAATGAAAAAAAGCTTTTCCTCCCTGCAAGTAAAATGAAATGAAAAAGAGGAAAAAATCAGTTATTAAGCCCAAAACAAAAACTTAAAGTTTATTCAGACTGATGGACAGCGAATATTTGGTTAGGAAGCTTCACCGCAAAGGGGAAAACGTCACGTTTCCAGATAATCCGGGGAAATTTCGAGGCTCATACATATTCAATGGATTCATAAAATAATTCTTAGTCGAATAACAATAGTACCATAGTAATAAATATCAACCGATTTCAAATAATCCACGAGGATTTCGGGGATTTTTCTAGTATGTAGGACCTGGGTAACTTCTGAAAGAGGAAAAGAGTCTAAAATTCGAGGCGGATACGTGGCTAGGAAAGGTTACGTTGTTTTTGGGTTGAAAATGCTGCTTCAATCATGGGAGATCAGGAGCCTGATTGCGTCATTGAAATTACCCGGGTTAAAAGTGTTGGCGTGGTAACTATGAGTAATTTTTTGTGTTGCCAACACGTTTACTTTGGGTGACCTCAAAGATGCATGTAGCCTCAGTCGGCAGCAAATGTCATCAACGTTCGTTCTCTGGAGCCAAGCCAAAACATAGCGGAAACATTGCCGATAATGATGACCAATAATCTATTGCTTACCATAAAAAATCCGGGAAAGAAATGGAATTCGCCTAGTTCACCAAGCCCCAAAAGCATGAACTATATCCCAGACAACTACGTAAAATCCATGAAATCCCAATCAGAGAAAGGGCAAAGAACCAGAGCGCTGGAGGGATGAATCGACAAGGAAATTATGTTACCCATACTTCGATGGATGGTTGTGGAGCCAGACATCGGAATAGTCGTCGTGCTTGGCGACGAAGTGCAGCAGCAGCGCCGGGCATCTGATGGCTGTTCGACTGTTGGAACAGCCTCCCCCCCCGCGCTCGTCTGCCAGTTCTACCAGCGTACAATCACACTTTTCATGGAATGAAAATCGATTTTAATTGCTATATAACACCCGAAGAGGTCGCCATTCATCCGTGCGTCGGCGTAAATGATGCGATCCGCGTTGATTCGAAGCGATCACTGCGATCACTCGGATCAACCAGGGTTAGGGCCGATGACAGGAGATGCTGCTATCCTGCTGACAAAGCGCTGGCAATTGCGAAGCACTCACCGCGTGTAGAAAAGGTATCATTACGCAGTGGTTGTCATCGTGTCAATTCACACACTTCTGGAAATAGACTTCGACGACGCGGGACACGCGTCCGAGAAGAGCCGCAAAAGTGGACGAGGACGAGCCAAATCGAATCCGACGCGCTCCTAACATTCGCTATTGTGAGCGGTTGAGCGCGCGCGGACTTCTTCCGACAGGAAGCTCCAGTTCGACACTCGATGAGTCGGCTGACAAGTTTGATTGCTGGTCGAAAATAGAAGGAGAATTATCCTAGCCGCCATTGAAAATCCTGGCATCAGTGAGATTACCGAGGGTAAAGGATCAAGAGACGTGTTAACAATGGGTAGATTTGTAGGTTGTCAGCACGTTTACCCTGGGTAATCTCTGCTATGCATGCTGCCCCAGAATAATGCATGCAGAAGTCTTTAGAATGTTCACTCAACGATGTTTCCCATGTGTGGTTCCTATATAGGGCCTGAAATCCGATGCTGGGTGGTGTGGTTATTCTTGAAACATGTGGAGCTTCAACACTGATTCGGCGCGTCATTGGGATTACCCATGGTAGACTCGTTAACCTACCCAAAGTTGCCGCTAGCCCTATGTCGTATCAATGCTTGAGTTTACGCGGATTAAACGTGTTGACACAACTTAAATTTACCCATCGTCAACACCTGCGCCAACACTTTTACCCAAGGTAATCTCAGTGATGAATCGAGACCCACGATGTTTGCCCAATAACTTTTTCCAGGTGTGGGCCCCACATAGGCTTTGAAATTCAATGCTGGATGGTGTGAAACGTATTAATGTACGCAAACTTGCCGCCTACCGCACACCCGTCAACATGTTTACCCGTCGTCTTTACCCAACTGCCACCCAAATCATACTCGTGGGTATAAAATAACCCATCTTCAAAATGATGCATCCTTGCCCACCAGCGTCCTAAATTCAAATTGAGCACAGTCAGTCAACTGGATATATCATTGATATAACCTAGGGTAAACATATTGACGTTCGTGCTAACGATGGGAATGAGGAATGAGAGAGGAATATACCTGGAAATCACTCGGAATTTCGAGAAAAACCACTGAATTAACTGGATTTCACACAAAAGAGAGCTCTGCAAGCAGTCTCGGCTGCACTCGCGCGACTTACCCAAAATTCAGCAGAAATTTAACCAGGGTATGCTAAAGCAGAGCCGAAGAAGTAGTCTTCCTACTCCTATCAGATATAGAAAATTTTCAGTTGGCCCAGTCGGAATAACAGAATCTGTCAGAGGAGAAGGTCATTTCATGCCAGAAAGCATGAATTGAGGGGCACTCGTCCTGATGACTTCAGAGCGACACTGCCTAGTATGATAGGGTCAACGATGACGAGATAGGGTGTGTGTGGGGGGGAGGTATAGGCTCTCAGCAGCAGATGTAGTGGAACTCTGGAAGGGGCTGCATTAAAAGGTTAACTCTGAAATCGAATGAAAAAATAATTATTTCGAAAATGATAACACTGGGAAGCCACTGAATTGGGACCATAACCATAATTTTCTTAACTATAACTCTGTTTGTAATAAACTTTCATGAATCTCCCAACTCTTTTTAATGCAGCACCCTCGAATCATAACGGCTCGCACGCACCACTGAGGTTACTAAGGATAAAAGCGTCAACATAGTTACATAGTAAATTTGCCTGTTTCCACCGCAGTTATTAACACGTTTACCGTATGTATCCCAATGATGCATACCAACCCAGGACGCCGAGACATCGTGTTACGAAAAAGGAAACCTCGAAAATGAGGACCAGTCTGGTGGACAATTTCTTCCCAGGAATTCTCGTCCTAATCAAGCGAAGATAGAAACTGCGGCAATTGCATGACCAAAGTACTCAGAGACATTTTAAATTGAAAGGACTTCCCTTAATGACATCAAAAACACCCAAACAATAGGATTGTTAGTGTGCAATGACGTTGTCGAGGATCCGACAAATTTTCTGGATTTGAGAGATGCACGGGATTACAGGGTTTTCCGGGGTGAGCGTTATACTGGGAAAGGCGGCGCGACTGAGCCGTGTGATTGGCCGTCTGCATCAAGTGACCAATCATGAAGCTTGACCGCGCCGCCCTCTCCAGGTAAAACGCTCTCCGGCTTCCGTGCAGAGTTGTTCAGATGTGGAAGATTTAAGCTAGGATTACAAAAACGTAGCAATGTTGCTCGTTGTATCCATCAATTTGAGTCCAGCGACAATATCCACAAATATTAGCTCCCGCATTTGCCACCAAACATCCTTGTAAATTTAATGTTCTAACTCAACAAAGTAGTTGAACTCAAGCTGGAAATACTTGATAACTCTTGCATACATCCATGACAATTCCGCGACAAACCGAACAGAAATCGAAGATAAACTATGGACAAGAAAATGATCTGCAGGCCCAGCAGCACGCTAGCTTTTTAAGTATGTATGTATACATAGGGCAAGCATCAATGTATACACAGAAGTGCAAGCTATATTTAGAAAGATAGCGTGCTAATCCATCAAGTGCAAGAATAATAGAAGCACATTAGCGTGAAAATGCGAGGGAGTACTAATAGACTTTAAAAAAATAAAAAAAAAACATAAGAAAGTTAAACGTCCAGAATATCCACAGCAATCTCCGAATATGTTTGATACAACATAGGTCTACTTTTGTGGCAGTCTATATATTTCTTCCATGTCCGCGTAAACGAAAAATTCTCGAACCTTTTTAGCCCATCCTCAAACTGCATATACCTAACCCCCCCCCCCC
>JARK01001381.1:940815-990416 GCA_000688135.1 Ancylostoma ceylanicum
AATAAATAAATAAATAAATAAATAAATAAATAAATAAATAAATAAATAAATAAATAAATAAATGGACGAGTGAATGAATGAATGAATGAATGAATGAACTGAATGCATAGAACTGCAGTTAACCTTTTTAGCCCATCCTCAAACTGCATATACCTAACCCCTCCCCCTTTGTCCTCGGTTTGGAGTGCATATACTCACTGGTATCTGATCCAAAGTTGGAAACCATTCCGTTATCGAATGAAAATGAATGAATGAATGAATGAATGAATGAATGAATGAGCAAATGAATGAATGAATGAATGAATGAATGAATGAATGAATGAATGAATGAATGAATGAATGAATGAATGAATCAATGAGCGATTTTCGATGATAAACCCAGGTATAGGTCCAGAATTCACCGAAACTTTACAGAGAGGGCTTTTCATCAAGCCGATCTACGGACCACGAATATAGGACCCGCTTAGCACCGTAGCGCATTTTTGTACTGTACATGTCAACTTCGGCTTAATGTGTGCAGTGGCCCATAATCTGGCAAATATGTACTATAGCTAAAAGACGAGTAATAGATAATACTCCAAAAAGCGCATCAGGGTACACAATGAACGTCATTAGCGTGACCAGCATCGGGAAATAGTCATTGTGTGGTCCTTGCTCAAATTCTGGGAGAAATGGATATATACCCTTCTTACAGTAAGAATACAGTAATCTTACAAAAGTACTTCAGTCTGCGAATAAAGCACATGTTCATTATCAGCACATCAAATTCACTAGCACAATTGTTATTACCATCTTTTTGAAAATGCAGCACAAATTCGAGATGGTCTTCCATACACACGCATTGCAAAACGCAAAATTTCCACAAATCTGCCCATTAAATAGTTTGTTTCACTGGGGAAGATCGTTGGAAAAATGCGAGAGAAGAAAGAAACCTGTGAAAATGCTCAGCAGCTAGAGAGGGTGCCAACAAAGGCAGACATTATGCACAAATACTCGAATATCGTCGCGTTTGAAACAAACAATATCGAAAAGATTTAAACTCATTCCATTTCAACAGTTCAATATGAGTTTGTATATCTATGAGATCACAAAGTGAAAAATGTTTAAAATTTTACGTGGCAAAGGGCTTCCAGATACATGCTTTGAAAGGATTCTATGGAATTTTTGCAATTCTCCCATTTTTTCTCACTCACTCTTTGCATCGTGTCAAACGTCCATTACAAAGATTACCCTCAAAGAAACCACACTTCCCACAATCAAGGAACAATGGAAAACCAGTTTACCGTACTCATCCGTAATGCAGCTCTAGGATCGCATGCATCATTTTGATTACTCAAGGTAAATATGCTAACGCCGTACAAATTTATGTACCCATCGTCAGCAGCGGCGTGAACACTTTTGTCCCGGGTGGTCTTAATGGTGCACCCAGGCCGGAACAATTCACCTTAGATCCTATGCCTAAGAGACCTGTTCGAGCTCATACGCACTGATATTTAGCCATGTACACTTCCGTCCGTCCGTCAACGCCCAAAACGACCCTTATTTATGAGGTCGCTCTATTCATCCGAAGTGAGCAGTTTGGTGATGACAAATTGCAAAACGCTAGCACCGAAATTCCCAAAGACCGAGTTGCAGTTACCCATTTTCCCATGTCCCTACATATAAAACTGCCCTTTTAGCTATTCCAAAAACTCTCCAGCATTCATGGAATCCGCTGCCGATCGCCCGGGATGCACTGACGGACTGCGCATGCACTACGAGGAGGCAATTCCATGCGAAGTGAATATCTCATTATGTTTTGGAACATGCGAGTAGATGCGGTGCCGGCTGGTGAGCAAGAATTTTCAAGGTTTTCGGATTTTTCCCAGTAATTGAACCAGGTCTCAGCGGGATGGGTTCTGTTTAAACTAAACATTCACTCAACAGCTGTCAGTGTAACTCAACCATTCTGTCAATGCTTAGAGCGATGGGAATGTTGACCTGTGATTTCGGAGCAAAAATATTGCATAAATATATAAATATTCAGGAGCACGAATGAATAAATGAATGAACAGAAAGGAATGA
Source organism: Ancylostoma ceylanicum (assembly GCA_000688135.1). Lineage (NCBI taxonomy): Eukaryota > Metazoa > Nematoda > Chromadorea > Rhabditida > Ancylostomatidae > Ancylostoma > Ancylostoma ceylanicum. Next base: position 942,880 of record JARK01001381.1, read on the forward strand.
ATGAATGAATGAATGAATGGAGTGAATGGATGAATGAATGAATGAATGAATGAATGAATGAATGAATGAATGAATGAATGAATGAATGAATGAATGAATGAATGAATCAATAAATAAATGAACAGAAAGCAATGAATGAATGAATGAATGGGTGAATGAATGAATGAATGAATGAATGAATGAATGAATGAATGAATGAATGAATGAATGAATGAATGAATGAATGAGTGAATGAATGGGTGAATGAATGAATGAATGAATGAATGAATGAGTGAATGAATGAATGCTATGAATGAGTGAATGAATGAATGCTATGAATGAATGAATGAATGAATGAATGAATGAATGAATGAATGAATGAATGAATGAATGAATGAATGAATGAATGAATTAGTGAACGAATGAATGCTATGAATGAATGAATGAATGAATGAATGAATGAATGAATGAATGAATGAATGAATGAATGAATGGGTGAATGAATGAATGAGTGAATGAATGAATGAATGAATGCTATGAATGAATGAATGAATGAATGAGTGAGTGAATGAATGAATGAATGAGTGAATGAATGAATGAATGAATGAATGAATGAATGAATGAATGAATGAATGAATGAACGAGTGAATGAATAAATGAATGAATGAATGAATGAATGAATGAATGAATGAATGAGCGAGTGAATGAATAAATGAATGAATGAGCGAGTGAAAGAATGAATGAATGGATGAATGAATGAATGATCAATAAAAAAATTGCTTATTACTCAACCAAAGTTTTGGAAATGACGATAACGGTGGGAAAATTAAGGAAAAAACAAATTTCTCCGTCAATTCGATCCCCTCGCACTTTATTGCAGTAATCTAAGGCAAGAAAGCAAAAATTACAAACAATCCGCACGATGAGACAGGTAATCTATTAGCACCTGAATTTCACGTGAACTTTTGAAATGTCAAAAGTACTAGCAGAAAAACAAGGAAATGGACGTGCACATTGAGGGTAGCACTGAATTATCGACCTTTTTCTCCTCCAATGAAGACGTAATCAGACCCCGAACAAGAGATTTATGAGACATTCAGGCGTCAAAGTACTAAAGCGTGCAATTTTGCATCTTTTGGAGAGCGGATATTGATCAGAAACGACCGTCCATCATTTGGAATGTAGGAGAGATCTATCAAAGTGGAGAACGTCGGGTCTATTGCAGTGCCAGAATAGAACGACCTGGGAAAAAAAGAGAAGACTAACGACGAAATATGAAAATTCTAGCTAATTGAGATCCACACTACAGACGGATGCGAGCAAGAAAGTGCGCTCTATTTTATCTTAGTTAGCTTATTTATTTTGTTAAATTTTATGCGTTCATAGGCGCACCACAATTTCTCACAGCATTCTATTCTGGCATAGCGGATACAATTATGTAATACCTACAGTCTCGTCGGTAGAATTTGAAAATTTTCGTGGAGTGTTTGTATAACTCCTTTCCAAGGGAAAATTCTGCCTTATACAAAGAATCACATGATGCATCTAATCGTGTCTCGTCCACCCCTTTCTTTCACTAGAGAGTCAAAAACATCTAGCATCTGGTTCAGCAAGGCAGAATACGCAGTCTATTCTCAAGAAGCTACATTTTTGTGGAACCAACAGTTAACCCCTAACCCTATCTCATCAGGAGAGGTTTACTCATATAAAAAAAGTCGAACAGGAACTGTGACGGAATGCCGGTAATATGTACATCTATGCAGAATTTTTCAAGAAGCAACAAGCGGTAATGTTTAGCACGACATTAGATAGTTGGGGAATAAACTCTTAAATCGTCGATATTGTCCTCGTATCCAGTAGCGCTCCTTCCTGGATTTTTCCCGGAAATTGGCCAAAAAACTTCAAACTTTAAGGAAAAAAATGGGCGGACTCATAAGACTGCACTCGATATTCCTAGCCATTTTTTGCACGAATTACAGCGTTGAGCGAAAATTCAGCAATTTCCAACTGCATATTCTCTTCCCGGAGAAATTTCCAAACGAAATAAGAAAACTTAACAAAAAATTGTTGAACAAGTTCCATCTAAGTAGGAAATAAATATAATAGAAGAGTATCACCTATTTGTTCACAAAAAAAAACTTATTAAGTGATGACACACCATGAATTCACACTGAAGATTTGAATCCTATACCTATAGAACCTACAGAAAAACCTATAGATTGATTACATGAAATTGATTAATAGGTAGCGGTTCATCCTAAAAACTTTCCAAGCCATTAATCAAGCTTTCATTTTGATTTGAAACTTTATAGAATGATGCTGAATACTGGCAATACATATTATACAACTATCCAGTATGTTTCAGGACACGAGAAGCGCTGGTGTTTAGCCGGAATTGGGTAGCCAAGGAATAAACTCCTAAATTACTGCGATAATGTCCTCATATCCAGTCACAACACTGCCAGGAAGCGAAAAAAGTAAAGAAAAGCGAGTTCATTAGAAATGCAGTTTGTTTTCCACAAGCTAAGACAAAAGAGAAGGGCAACGAAGGTACATATGGAAGCGATGCCTAAATTTGGTTTCGAAAATTCTGGAAGTTTCTCCATAGCTAGGCAACACAAGGAAAGTGTGCTTTTTTTGGAGAATCTCATTACTAAACGGAGCTACATCTGTATCCGCCATCTATAGCCGTTCCCTAGAGAAAATTAGATTCTTCATAATTTTCCTGGATACCAGGAAAAGCATGGAATTATGTGAAGCCCTGCTTCGACCATGTATCATTCTAGCACTTCGACTGACAGATGAGACTTGACAGCGGTATGCGATTTAAATCAGCTGTTCCCAGAAATTGACGTCACGTCCTGCAGATGCTCCCTTGGACTCTCCAATCAGCATGGATTAGCGTGGCAATGGCGCGGCATTCAAATTTAACAGGATGAAGAAATAAGCCCCTTAGGTCCCAGCTGACAAGGGGAAACAATTCTCAGACGTCTCTAGCGGTGAGATGTGGGCAAATTGCTGAGCATTTGTTCGAAATAAACAATTTATGAGCACCTGGGCAGCGAATTCTCACGAAAACAGGTGATTTGGCTGAGAAATGCGGCTCGACAGCAGCTCCATGTGCTGAGTTAGCACTGCAGCAGCACTCAACCGAATCAGGGTCGACGCGTCTAATCGAATTCGAACTCACTCGAGCAGATGCCGGATTTTTGTCGCGACGATGCCGTGACGACGAAGCGATCTCATACTTCTGAGCACCTCGGAACATAGGTGAAGTAGTACGTGGGACCGCGCTCGTGAGCGATGTGTGAAATTTGAGACGAGGAATCCACAGCCAACGAACGAAAGACGCTGTGAGGCCGAGCCAGCCGAGCCGAGACGAGCGCCTGGGGACAGCGCACCTGTGCGGCGGCCGCGCCGGCCACAAGCGCGCAAGGCGCTGGCCGGCCGGCTGGTCGTGGAAAAAAACTCCGTGCAAAATTGACGAAGAGGAGGGAGTGCTGAGGGCTGGATTCGGACAGATGTCTCTAGGATAAGCCACTGGATATGCTTTCTGGATGGGATCCACAAACTTGGAGAGAGATGGTGACAGAGGATATATTGCCCTAAAAGGATCGAGCCAGCTTACGAAGTGACGTGGCACAAGATGGGTTTTCCTGTGAGGATCCGCACGCATTTAAAGAAACAGTAGCCCATGTTATGTTTTCCTGAAATAAGTTCCCCGAGAATGATTAGCTAGAGGCGGTGACCAGAAGCTTGGAAAGAGGTGCCAGCTCAGAAAATGTTGCTCTAGAAGTATCCACAAACATGGAAGGAAGCAGTGACACATGATAAGTTCCCGAAAAATGACCCACTATGATTGGAAAGAAGGGGTGGCACAATACAAGTTGTCGTGAGAGCAGCCACAAGCCTGGGAAAAGGTGATGACACAAGATATTTTCTCCTAAGAAGATCCACACATATGGATAGAGGCGATAGTAAACAACATGTTCCCTTAAGAGGCGGTAGCAGAGGATAAGTTCCCCAAATGGGATCCACAAACAAGGAAAGAGGCGGTGGGACAAGACAGGTTCACGTGGAAGAATTCACCAAGCTTGGAAAGAGGAGGTGGCAGAGGAGTTTTCCTAGCAGGATCCACAGGCATAGAAAGAAGCAGTGGTACAGGATAAGCCTCCTGAAAAGGATCCAAGGATCCACAACTGTTGCGAAGAAGCGGTAGCAAAGGATAAGTTCCCCTTCCCCGCAACTCCCTAATGAGACCCACAAACAAGAAAAGAGGCGGTGGCACAAGGGAGGTTTCCCAGGAACAGAGGAAAAGCTCTCTTAAGAGGATCCACAAACAAGGAAAGAGGCAGTGGTACAGAAGAGGTTTACCTGGAAGAATCCACCAAGCCCGGAAAAAGATGCGGGCACAAAATAAGTTTCCCCGAGACGATTTACAAAGTTAGACAGAGGTATTGGCAGAGGAGAAGTTTTTTTTTTTCGGGATGGTCCACAAAGCTTGGAAGGACACAGTGACACAGGATAAGTATCCCCAACAGGATCCACAAACTTGGAAAGAGGTGATGGCACATTTACCTGGGCCAGAGGACAAATTTCCCTAGGGATTCACAAACTTGGAAAAATGCGGTGGCACAATGTAGGTTCTCCTAAGAGGATCCACAAACAAGCAAAGAGGCGGGGGCACTAGATACGTATGTAGGTTCACTTGGAACAAAGGTAGAGCTCAAGGGGCACCAGCACAGGGGGCACCAGCACAGGATAAGCTTCCCCAAGAACTTCCACAAACATCGAAAGAGGTAGCGGCAAAGGTGCTGCAATATGGAAAAATCCTGGAAATATCCCATCTGTGCTTCTGATAGAAGCACTTCCTCCGCTTTTCCTCTTAACCGACGAGAATGGAAAAAGCTTCCGCAATCTCTGTTGAGGACAGGAAGCGATGCAGAAAAAACGGAAACTAATTAAGATTTGAAGTTGCTCGGTCGTCGCTCAGTTAATTCTGCAGCAACCAGGATGAAATCCATGAATAGGCATAATAAATGTTGTGGTTTTTGATTATTAGAGCACGCAGAGGCCTAGAAATTTCTAGATTTATTTTCAAACCAAACCAGAGCTGCGCCTTACACACAACACCTCTCCTATCGGTCTTGACCCAAACTTGTATCAGCGCTGCATGGGATTTGAAGTTGGATTTGCCCCTCGCAATCGGTGCATATTCCATGCAAAACCGTTGCAGAACTGTGCTTCCGTGTGAATTTCACGAAAAATCAGACGTGTTCTAACACGTCAGATTTCGTCAAGCATTGTTTGTCCTGTTAAATTCTCTTGTAGAACCTGTTAGTTTGTGCCATCCATGCAAATTCGACACAGATCCCACTCGGAATCCATGCAATTTGCGCCTATATACTTATAGACAGTAGAAATCGTTGTGGGACCCAACTGCTGGTACCCCGGAAGGAAAAAGGAGATCAGTGGCCAGATGCGTCACTGAGATTACCCAGGGTAACTGCGCTGACACCTGCAGATTTACCCATCGCTAATGCAGGCGTCAACATGCCTACCTTGGGTAATCTCAACGATGCTTTCCGGCCCAGGGGTGTAGAGCGTTATACCTGGGATGGGCGGTGCGATCAAGCTCAGCGATTGGCTCATTCGTCCAGCTGACCAATCACAGAATTCATCCGCACCGCTTATCCCAGGTATATCGCTGTACACCCGAAAAAAAAAGCAAATCAGAAGACAAGATTCCGCTTGCTCAAGGGAATTTAAGCCCTATACATACCTATGCATTTATCCATGTGGGTAATGTTTTATGGATTTGTAACCGTATATGGATAATTTTATCCCTATGCATTCATCCATGTGGGTAATGTTTTATGGATTTGTAACCGTACATGGATAATTTTATCCATGAAACTGTGAAGCACCATTCGTCCGTTTGTAAGCTCTGCCCAAGCTGATGTGACCATGGGTGCACTACTCCACGGAAAAATGGAACAGATAGTGAATGATTATCAACTGGATAAATTTAACCAGCACTAAGATGATTGGACACATTTATCCGCGGACAAACTTTTACTGATCATATTGAAGCAGCACCAACGCATGCGTTGCCAGCGTTCAAGTAGACTAAATAATTCCCAAAAACCTGCAAAGAATGCAGGATAAGAAAATATATTTCCAGAAGACAAAAATGTCCAAAAAACTAGTGGGTCTGGACAATTTATTCTTCTAAGCGCCTTATTAATGGACGTTTGGCTCGATACGAAAATGCATTTTAAATTGTGCACATTTAAAATTCCGCATAAGTGCAGGAGCGGAGCAATTGCGAAACAGATGTCGTCCTACGAAATGGAAGCGCCTGTGCTTTGGAAATGTACGACGTGGAAGACGCCACGTAAAAAATGGAACATGTCGCGGGAGAGAGAAAAAAGAGAGACAGAGGAAAAAAGTGAGGAAAAACGGAAGGGAAACAAGTGAACGTTGTTGCTGCACTTGAAGAAGTGCAAAATTCCTTAGAATACAGCCGGCATCAGAGGGGACGGCTACTGCAGAGAAAATAGAAGAACAAAGGGCGTGGAAAAGTGTTTGATTACCATTGAGACAGAGGAGATATGCAGGACGTACTGACAAATACTCAAGTTTAAAATTTCTGATATACAGTAACCGCCAAAAAATTTTTGTTCCCATTAAATCCTGATAGGACGACTATACTGACCCTGAATTTGCAATGATTCAACTACAGTATCGACCAATAGGATGTGCTTATAGACCGTAACGACCAGCGAAATTTTGCTAACCATCATCTCTGGATTGAACTATCCGAACGTACATGCCTATGGATGCTTCGCAGTAGCATTTTTCATAAGAAAAAAGAATTCAATCCACAATTGAGTTACATTAAAAGATTTTACCGGGTTTCCGTCACAATGAGGCGAGATGGGGCGGGTCATGTTTCTGTGATTAGCCCCTTCTGTGAACTGCCCAATCACAGAAACATGTCCCGCCCCATTTTGCCTCATCGTGACCCACACCCGTTTTTGCCTTCAACAGTGCTTCTAATCATACCTTAATGATCTCTACTCCCCCCCCCCCAACACGAGAATGGGTCGCCAAATTTTTGAAATTATTTTACAACACAGATAAAAATCTCGTATTAGCTTATTTTTGTTTACTTTTATTGTTATTTTTTTAAATATTGATTATTCACTATTTATTAGTAAAATTAATATTTTTGTTAATTTTATTTTACGTCTGGGTCCCCAAAACGGCGAAGACCCTATTTTTTCCCACCCCCCCCCCTCCCGCCCACTTTCTGCGTCCACTACTGCTACCGTAATATAATTACAGTTTGTAAGAAATATAGCAATGTAGCAGTACATAAGAGTGGTAACTGAAACGCGAATACTCAGTCACCACTGTTGAAGCTGACTGTAAACGGGAAGGCACGGAAGACGTCGAAGGCGGCGGCCTTTCCGCGGCCCTGAAAGGCACGCGGCGCGACCGCGTCGCTCGATCGGGAATTCTCTCCTGGGCAACAAATTATGAAGTTTTCTTGACAGTCAGATAGTTTTCTTATTAGTTAACACCCAGTGTGATAAACAACAATTAAGAAAACCCAGATTAGCGACTGGGACGACGATTCTATCGTGAGCGGTGCGGTCGCGCCGCGTGCTTTTTTGAGGCCGCAGGAAAAGCCACCGCCATCAAGGCCCACTGTAAGTATCAGCAGAAAGGCGCAGAATTGAGACCCATTTAACACCAAAGGAATTTCTTTTGCAAATTTTTTTTAGAGTGGCAAGAAATAGTGTAACAGAGTGAAGCTTTGAATAGCAGGGTTTCTACGAGATTTTCGATGGCAATGTGCGCTAATCTCTGATGCTATAAAATGCATCCAGGAAGCCCAGCATCCATTTCCTGTTGCATCAAGCAAATTACATTTGTTCCAAAGCCCTGGCAGAAAAAAAAAGAATTCTGGAAATCACCAACGCTATCGGCTAGATGTAGCCTCGTACAAGTGTTAGGATTTTTGAACATTCTCAAGGATGCTGCGACCTGACAAGCCGCTCCCCTCATGAAGTGGGCGAGTTTTCCAGGCAAAATGGGTATACTTTATCTAGGCGACTTTTTCAGTCAGCTATTGCAAGTAATGGCAAGGACTGCAAGCTTTGTCACAACTGAATTGGAGATCTCGCCCATCCTAGGAGGAGGACGAGCTTGTATCTCGGTAACGTTCGGGAATCCCATCACAGGAAGGGAGGGGGGAGGTGGATATGGATTTTCCCGCCAAAACATAACTAATACACCCGGAACTTCGAAAACAAAGGACTCAAAGAATGTTTTAAAATTTAGTCAGCCGGGAATAAGTGATTGGAAAATAATAGCAATCAAATTAGCAGTCGAAAATAGTGGATCAACACAGCATATTGGACTAACATAGCACTAGCACAGAAAGTAGTTATAATCGTTCTTATGTGCTAAAGACGACTTCAGAGGCAACCTTTATTAAATGCTTTCTACCACAGAAAAACACAAAAATGAATTACTGCCCTTTTCCACGCTATCCTTGAATTGTACGTTGTTTACTATAATTAACTTGACGACAAATTAGGATAGCATATTTATTTATTTATTTAATTATTTATCACGCCCGAAGGCGCGCTACAACCTAATGAGTAATCTTCGGCGAGACGACCGTAATGGCTAGAACAAAATAAAACAACCAACAAAATTGATTTATAAAAACAAAATCAGGGGTATTAGCCTAAGAAAAGCAAGGTTCAGGAGCGAACTAATTCTACAAGGCTTGATTACATGTGAAAATACCAGTCAAGCGGTGGTATTCCGAGCACGTCACTCTAGGGACAGTAACAGGGTCTTCGGCAATCTGTCCAGGAGCATTAGCCGCAAACGCCCACACCAGCCAGCATGATGCCCTCATTCTGAAGTAGAGTCAGTATGTAGAGTCATGGGGACAGTACCGGCTGTTCGGCAAACGGGTATACTGACTAACGCCGTTCAACCGGCACGTCGGGTGAGAGCAACTAGCCCTGAGACTGTTCCACTTATAAAACATCATTTGTCACATCATTTCTTTACTTCTTCTTGGAGGCAGAGGCCCACCTCGCTTTTCATATCGAGGACCTCCTCGCTACGCTGATTCCAATAATGTACAGCAAAAGTCATAGAAGTGACGAAAATCCCGCTTTTGGTAGGGTCAAAGTACCTGGCTGCTGGCTGCCCGCCACTGCAGCAACGTCGGGTGAACACGTCTTGGCCTGTCCAATCGATGAGATCATCGGTGATACACGTCTTTGCACGTAAATTTGCTCCAGCAAACTGGTACAAACCCTGTCACGGAAAACGGGTTTAGAGGCCAATTTGGGACAATTCAAGTACATTGCCAGAATCAGCACATCGAAGAGGTTCGGAATATGTTCATAACTCAGAGATGAATATGAGGTGGGCTCCTGGCTTTAACATGGTATTACAATAGTAACAATAGAAAAACCACTAATGAACGAAGCTAGTATAGAATTCACTAACAAATTTGCTGATACTGTATTTCGATCTACAGTGGGCGTCGATGGCGGTGACCCTTCTGCGGCCTCGAAAAGCACGGTGCGCGACCGCGCCGCTCACGATAGAATCGTCGCCGCGGTGGCTGATCTGTGTTTTCTTGATGGTTGTTCATCACATGTGATGGCAACTAGTAAGAAAACTAACTGACTGTCAAGAAACCCCCATAATTTGATGTCCCGGAGCGCTGATCGAGCGGCGCGGTAGCGTCGCGTGCCTTTCGAGGCCGCAGACGGGTCACCGCCATCGGCGCTCACTGTATATTGGACTGTAGTTTGAGTAACGGGGACAGACTGGGATCAAACTCGGAATCCTCCCCCCCCCCCTCAACCACCCTATCCGAACCTCAACAATTCCATGAAAAACAGCTGTAGAACCGTTAACAAGAGATTATAATGATAAATTCCCTCATTAAGTAGATGTGTTTTGCTCCCTAGTGAAATTCGATCCCCCTGCAATTATTCAGAAATTGAGGAAGCTCTTATACAATACCAAACAAATCAAATTGCTTGAATTCTCAAAAGCAAAGCGAAGCCAACCCCGCTCCGGGCTAGAAGAGCACATCGTGACGGGCTGTGTAAGAAATTTCTCAACAGAAAAACCACCTCATGAAACTTGACACCAGACGCCAATTCGCCACCGGAGCCGGCTGCTGCCCGGCTTCCGTCAAGGATTCCGTATCGTCCTAATCTGTCCGGCAATTACACATAGACGCCGTACTTTCTCAAACGAGCGCCATTTTGGACGTGGCTTCCGAGCGTACGACGCGAATGCAGATGACGTTTTTCCAGTGAGTCTGTCTGCTGCACGTGCACTTTTCCTTGTTTAGTGTCGAAGTCCGGAACGGCATGCCAAGGAGAAGCGGCGGCAGTAAGTCCTTTTCAAGCGCTACAATTAGGCCATAACAGCGAGTTTAGCGGCGGCTATTAGCGCAGGAAAAAGTCCTAGATCCAAGATGCACTGGAGGTTTCTGGAAACTATGGAGGAATTGGAGGAGTTACAGCGGTTTAATGATGTGAACTCGCAGCCGGAAGTTAGCCCGAAGGACTACGCGGCATTGAATATGCATGAAGAAGTGCAGAAAATCGTCAGCTGAAGAACACGAGCATGAGCAGCGCGGCAAGAACGAGGAGGTGTCGACTGCAGGAGGCTGAGCCGGCTGCGGCGAGGTGTGCAGCCGGGAAAATGTCAATCGCCGGCAGTAATCCTGACACAAATTGCCGGCTGAGGAAAAGAGAAATTGAAGTGCTGAATCGTGGATTTACGATAGGGGAAGGGGGGAAATTGAACTGTTGACGACGAAATTATGGAGTAGCCGGGGAAATTTACGGATATGGCTGTTTGTGTGTGTCTGTGTGGCAAGAGCTGATGACGGCAAATTGCACTTGGAGCACAAAGTGCACACACACGCGCGCGGCTCGGATAATGTTAGGGAGGCAAATCGGATTGCCTTGAGAGTGTGTTCATCCAGAACAACGATTACATGTAGTGTGTTAGAGCGCACGTGCTGTGCACGTCATCCAGCCATATCATCGGAAATCCCGGTGCAATTTTCCAGAATTGTACAGCAGAATTTCAAGGAAAAGCTGAGTTTTTGCCAAAATGACGTCAAGATTTTGCTTGCTGCAATCCACGAGGCCATTTAAGTGCGGAAAAATTAAAAAAAAGTCTTAAATGGCGAAATTTCCACTGAAAGGATATTAACAAAGAATAAAATACACGATGTGCAGGAAAGGAGCAGAAGCACCGCAGCAGGAACGCAGGAATAAAGCAGCCAAAGGCAGAACGAAAGCGACAGAAAGTCAGGTGGAAAGCAGCAGCAATCTGCAAGTGCTACAGGAGAAGAAAGATTCAGGGGGTGAGGGAATGGAGAGGAAACGAAAGAAAAGGCAGAACGACATCAGCAGAATGTCAGGAGGAAGGCAATCGGAACACAGAAGGACAGCTACAAAATCCTAGGAGAGTTGGACTAAAAGACAGACAGATATAGGTATGGAGTAAAAGAGAAAGAGGAAAAACAATAGGAAAACGAAAGAGAAAAGGAAAACAAATAAGAATAAAAGAAAATTGTTCCAGAGAGGACGTATACAACACCTCTAGTGGTTTTTAAGCAGAATGCCAAGAAGCTGTGAAGACAAAAAGATAAAATGAAAAAAAAACAGGAAATTAGGAAAAAACCGGAAGGAAAATAACAAAAATCCAGAAAGAATGCAACAGAATTCCAGAAGAAAAGCAACTTAAAGCCAGCAGAAACGCAGCAGAAACCTAAAAGGACAGAGAAAAAAGTCGTAAGGAGCGCAGTTGGAAGAAGGAGGAAATTAGAGGAAAAAGGGCCAGAGAGGAGGACAAAATGAGTACGAAGAGGAGGAAAAAGAGAAAAAGAGGAACTCGTTTGAGAAGGAGAAATTTGGTGCACGGAATAGTTTCCGGAGAAAACCGGGAAGAAAAAAGAAAGCACCATAAATCTGGAATAGTCGGATGAGGAAGGAAGAGAGGGGTAGGAAAAAGAGACAGGAAGAGGGAAAAAGGGGAGGAAGCTGGAAGAGGACGAGGAAGCGAAAGGAACATTGGAGAAATTGGTTCAAGGAAGAGAAAGTGTTGCGTCATCGAAAAATTTCCAAAGTGAAACCAGACCAGCTAGAATGAAAGCTCGTAGAAGAAATCAAGCTGACAAAGTTTCACAAATATTATCCATGAAATTTAAAAAGTTACTGATATCCTGGAGAACACAGGATGAAATAAATAAAAAAATAGAATTACACTAAAACAACAACTGCATGTCATTAAACGAAAAATTGCTTACATAAACTCACAACTGACTTAACGCCACTGACAGAAAAAGCACTTCGCAGCGTCATAATTGAATTGCTTTGTCACAAAAAAGGTGCCGGCTTTCCTGGAACAACACTGCTGCTGCGTCGCGTCCACGTCCACATCCCCGAGAAACCGACAATTCTCTCGTACACAACAACTTCGAGCGCGTGTGTGTGTGGAGGCTCAAAAATCCATCACACAGGTACATAGTTAGCCAGCTATTATTTCAACACGCCAGCATAAACGATTCAACAACAAAAAAGCTCTATTCCCAGCCGAACAAAAGCTGCTGGGCCCGGTGGGGAAGAATGTGGAATTAGCCGGGTGGAAAAACAGCTGTTTTTAAGCTGGACGCGTTTTGGGCGCTGAGTTGTTAACGGGACGAGGCTTGCAGGTTGGAAAGATGGGATTGGGTACGAGACGGAGGAGGAAGGAGCGAGGTAATGAGGAAGAATTCGTGAATTCCTTGGGAGATTAGAGGATAAGTGATAGAGCAGGGTAGGGAATGGTGAAGAGGAAGGATATACATGCTAAATTGCACTGGAAAAAGTAATAAAAAAGTGAAAATAAGAGGAAAAATAAAGAAAATGAAAAATGAAACGAGGAAATAAATGACTGACTTACCACCATACTAGTAGTCTCTCGAATTATGGCAATCGCAATCGCAAGAGTCGCGGATCGCGCGGCGTTCGCGGCGTCGCGAAACTCGGCCGCCGTCGGCGATCGGATCAGCAGATGCGGCGGCGTCGGAGTCGCCGCCGCTGTGGCCGTCGCCGCCCCGCCCACTCGAGTCGCAGCCACGCCCACCGGAGGCGACGCCGCGTCGTTGGCTGTGGCGGTCGCGTCGCCGCCGCTATGCGCATGCCACCGGGCGATCGCCGCGATTCGGTCGCCGATCCGCAGCTGCCCAGCCGATCTAAAACAACAAAGTGCTCATGTGTGTGAGTGTCTGTTGCTACTGCTGCTGCTGCTCTGCTATTAGTAGACGAGGTTCATTGATCGCCAGCCGCGGCTCGCTCGCTCGCCGGCTCAGTCGGCGGCTGTATGCGCGTGTGTGTACGTGCTTGCTTGTGTGTGTGTGTGTGTATGTGCGAGTGTGTGAGTGTGTGTATGTGTGGTCCGCCGGCTAGCTTCTCTGTCGGTCTCGCGGACCCTCCGGTCCGCGGCCGCTCTCTGCCACTTGACCACTTTCCGCCACCACAAGCTGTACGCCTGCCGACGTTCAGCAGCGACGGGGCGAGTAACCAGCCCGCGAATGAGCTGCTGATGCTGCTGTGGACTGCTGAGCCGCCACCGCCTTCCGCCGTTCTCTCACCAGTCCGCAGCCTCTCTCGCGTCTCTCCACCATCACACAATGTACCTCATTAACCGCCCTCTGGCAAGCGGCCGCTCGCCGTCGCTCACGTGCTAGGATTTCTGATTAGCATTAGCAATTGGCTACTCCCGGAACAAAATAGCACTATAGGACACGCGCGACTAATTGGCTTATTCAATGGTCATTACGATTTTAAATCCCTTTTTGCCAATACCCTGAATAAATATCCTAAAAATGTCACTACTTTAAAGCAGCTTTTCCCAGGAGTCTATGAGGAAGCCATCGAGATGATATATTTTTCATAGGCTTATCCGGATGATATCAAATTCCCAAGGATTGGTTCCCAAACACTTTTAGCCGAAGGCTTTTTCCACAAGCACGCTTTTATCAATGGTTTACGACGTTTCAAAGGCGAAGTGGCACATAACGTGAAACTTCGTACAATGATGAATGGAAGAGTCTATATGTGAGAATGTGCATGGTCTCCAGCACGTGCTTAGTAACATATTTATTACGATTGCCTTGTAGACGTGCACAGTTTGTTTTATGGAAATTAGGAACTGTTCAGCTCGGCGAAAAATTATGAAGAATTCAGCTTTCGTCTGCTGATTCTCTACCAAAGTTCATTTTCGGGGCAAATATAGCAGAATTACTCGGAATCTAGCAAAGTAATGCCAAAATTCCGCTTGGATCCACACTTATTGCCGCTCCGTACCGGATTTTCTGACTTTTCCAGAAAGGTTTTCGCATTTTTCGTTTTTTTTTTTTTTTGGAAAACCCCCTCCCACAAAAAATCAGATTTCTTCTTGAATAAGTACTATTTGTGCTTGATTTTCTTTCGACAAATATTTTTTTTTCGACTAACACGTAAAAAGAACCAATCCACATAGTGAATAAATTTTTTAACATTTTTTATAACTATTTTCATTTTAACGATAATGAGCCGTGGACGTCCCCGGAAAGCTGCCAAACTTCCCGCTGATATAGATTGAACGAGTTTTCCCGATCAGATTTGGTACACATAATTTTGGATCAACCCGATTGCTATACGATTGTTATCGCATTTTGGGATATCGCTCCCCAAACAAAACCTTTCTATTCATAAGTGGGAAATTTGTCCACTTTTCGGGGAAAATTTCACTGTAGTCACCACAAGTTTCGCAATAGTTTATTTCTCTCGGCTCATCTTTCCTCCAAGCTCACAGTAAGAGGAAAATGAGATTGATATGAGGTTGGTCCAAAAGACTTGCACCAAATTTTACGTTTTTCCAAAAAATCATACATTATTGTTCATGGATGGGATCTGATCTGCCAATTTCCATAGATGAGAAGTAGTATAACATTCTAGTACATTCTGTTGTCAAAGAATTTCAATTCAGGACCAAGAAATTCTGGATCGAAAAATGAATGGTGCAGGACTTTTGGGCCAGCCAGTGTAACTGAAACACTCGCAAAAAAGCAAAGCTTCAATCACAATTTTTTGTTGTTTTTGTTAGTTTTTCTACGCAGAAGGTAAGCACACCAGTGTTCTCTTTCCTGGAAATCGTCCGCAGTTCGGTAGGGTTTCTTTGATCGCTTCGAAAATCTGCGATGTAAGCGAATCCCAGCCAAAACTTATCCGGAAATCCGCGCAAATGCGTGGAACTGTGCCATTATCCTTCAAGTTTTTTCTTCGATTATGGGCCTTATAGCACTTCATGTAGGTCCCATGTTTTTTTTTATTCTAAAGATCATTCTGTAAAATTATTCTGGATTATTCTTGTTTTGTTTGAACCGTAAAATTATTCTTGTTTTGTTTGAACCGACTGCCCTAATCGACTCTATGAATTCACCGGAGATTTCCAAGACATCAATAATCTAGGGTCACGAGACTATATAGCAGGAAATAAATCAAAACTATATTCTCTGCCCCTTTTAGTTTCTAATCTTTTAGCCCGATCATCACGCATTAGCGTTACACCGCTCTGTTATGACAGCCAGAATGTCAAACAACCCACAGCTGCTCCATCAGGGCTACAATGAGATCACGGAGAACACCATGTTTTTTAGCCTAATCTAGGGAATAATGCTAATAAGGTCCCGCAAATGGTGTGTTCTGTCGCTGCTAAGCCTCTGATTTCTTAGTTGGACAACAAATAGAAGTAAGGATTTCGTCAATTTCTTGAACATATTCGATTTATTTAGGAGTTTTTCCTTAAAGTTACTCAAAAAACCATTTTATTCGAAAAAAAAAAACTGGGGAAAAAGAGAACTTACTCCGTAATCGAGTACTCTCGTTAAATATTTCCCTAGGGGAATGATTTCCTTATTAGGGGAGGAGTTGCTTCCACGAGAACTGAATACATTCCAGAAATTCATTTACCTTATCCAGAAACCTCATAAAGTGTTCCCTCAAGACGAAGGACCAAATCCACTCTTCTCTCTCTCTCTCTCTCTCTCTCTCTCTCTCTCTCTCTCTCTCTCTTGTGCTCTCTCTCTACTATAAGTGAAATCCTAGCGTGGCACCCAGAAATCTCGGAATCCCCCCCCCCCCNTCTTTTTCCAAAAACAGAAGATAACACTGGTTCCTATAGGGCTAAAAAACACGGCAGAAACGAATAACACAGTGAAAAACCACAAAAAAGCAGTAAAAACGTCCAAAAATTGATTTTCTTTAGCCCGTCACACTTCATGTGGACCACCCTGTATAATAATATTGAGTTTACCTAGGCTAAACGCGTTGACAACCGCCCCAACGATGGGTATATTCGTGTGTTGTGGGAACGTTTACCCCAGGTAAACCCAATCGGGAATGCGGCCTTTGTTTCGGACCACAGCTCAACCCGGGATAGTTACCTCATCCGTAAATATTCCTCATTTTTTTCGTTAACAACGAGTTTCAGGTGCAGCAGAGCAGAAATTTGACGTCATCGGGCAGGAGAATTTCCTGTGGAAATGCAAATCTCAGTTAGTGACGTCTGGGAAAGTGAGATTGTGACGTGTTGCGAGATCCATGATTTTCTTTTTTTAGAACTATGACGCGCCTAGCGTGTTACATTCCCTTCCACCTTTTATGAGACACGGAAGTTTTTTTTCTTCAACTCGGTAAATGGGATCATATGCACGGGTGAGCTACAAAAAACCCTGTCAGGAACTTCTACCTTGGATCTTACCTTGGTGTGATTTTTCAGGATTAAGGTGGAAAAAGGGGGAAAAGCCAAATTTTATGTGAGTATAATGTTAGCTTAGCGTATTATATCGAATACAGTTGGCTTTCAGGGCTCTTACCCTTGGAAAATGGGCATTACAGCGATGAAAACACGGATTTTCACCGATGGGTTTACATTATGGCAATTTTTTACCTATTTTCAACGCATCCCAACAGATTTTCAAAACAGAAACAGGTGCGAAAAATGAGAAAGAGAGACGACTCGTACTCCATTCAGCCGGAATCTGTCATCTCTTATGTGGTAAAATCATCCTCAATCCTCCAAGTAAAACTCAGGAGCAAAACTGCGAATCCAAAAATCCTGTGCGGTCCATTTCAGTCAGCTAAATCAGGCAAGAGCCAGCCCATTTTCCAATGGGTTGGCTCTTGCCTGATTTAGCTGACTGATTGGTTAGGAAGCTCCTGATGGCATCGTACCACCTCAGGATGGTTTTTGAGACTCTCATATATAAAACGAATCCCCAGAAGCTCAGGCTCACATGTGGCATGTGGTAATTTCGCGCAAAACAGCGTAAAACCCGTTTTTGAATGCCAATTCTTGGGGAGTTTGTGGGCGGTGCCAGAGGGCGAGACCAGGACAAAAAGACGAGTTTTCTGAACAGAGCACTTTAGTGGGTATCTTATTCAGAAAGAAAAAGAAATTCAAACTAATGGTGAGAATTCTTCATCTACACTCTAGTAGAATAGAAATTGAGCCTCATGTGTGATGAGCAAGCGATCACATAATGTGGAGACTCTTTTATTCCGTCTTGGCTCCGCCTACGAAATCCCAAAAGGTAGGGGCTTGAAATGAGGGTTTTAAGTAGTACATATTGCGCGGAATCACGCATGCCGTTGTGACCAGGAGCTCGTGGAGATTTCCAGGGAAAATCTCAGAAACGGGGACGTTATGGTGCCTCCGACCTTCCCTAGAGCTAAAACTTGTGTTCAGCATTATCGTGTCACTGCTCTGAAGAAGAAATTTCTGAGCCTTCTATAAACCAAAAGTTCCCAGGCTTTTGTTTGGAGCAAAGTAAGGAGTACTGAGTATATCTGGACCCTCTATTCATCTTAAATCCTGTGATGGTGCTAATAGATTTGTATGCAAAAGGCTTTCCTCTTTGCAAACTTAATCTGGGAAAGTTTCTCAAGTTGAATTTGATGTATTTCACCCGAGAACTTCATCATAACAAGGAAAAATGAATGGGAAGGGAAGGGAAGTACAGCATTTTCTGTCAGCAAAACTAGTTCATTGTGGATTAGCGCAAAGGCAACATCTTCTCGTGAAAGTTCACGAACTCGGCTGTTGGTGTCCCGAAAGGCATGGAAATTCATAGCGAAGATCTATTTATGATATGAACGTCCCAAACGACGCCACGATCGTACTGCCCACCTAAAAACGCCCCAATTCCATGCTGACAGCAGGGCAATGCATAATTTGCGTGTTCGCTTAGAGTCAGTTCTGCATTACAACCATGTGCCGACTTGAACTAATGAGCAAACGCCACAGCATCCTTAATGCTGGTCGCTCGTAAAAACGAAACGACCACCGCCCGCCCGCGCAACGCTTACGCCACGCTCGGGGCTCAATGACGAGGGGGGGCGTAGTCACTGACTAACCTGGCTTTGACGTCCTTTGGTCCAGCAATCAGCAAAAAACGGTCGTCTCGTCTCGGATCTAGCACTTCAGGCTGTAGCGCACGTACATCGAATTCGACGAAGTGCAGCTTCTGAAACGAAGTTGCAATAAAACTACGGGAATTTCTCCTCGGAGCTGTTCCATCGGTCTCTGAGGGGTTAAAAAAATTTACTTTGGAATAGTGCCAAGAACGCAGATTCCCACAAGATAACACCTACATATTGCAGCACTAAGCACTGCCCATACGTGAACTATTCGTCTTCCACCCTCCCACAGTTTTTCAAAGCTAGCGCAACTGTTTTGAGCGGAATTCCATCATATGACACATCATAGGCGAGTTTAAGGATGATGTGGTTAATTCCCTACAAGATGGAGCACCTCTTCACTACCATAGCTCATCTTCGTGTTATTCTTGTCACCGGAGGAACTCCAGTGCCACAGGGGCTGCTGGACGTTATCCATTCGTGTCTTCATAGCAGTGAACTCTTTCAAATAGCTCGAAGATTATGATGCGGAGAGTTTCAAAGGAAACGGAAAGAAAATCAGTGGCTTTATTACAGAGACTATTGGATTAGGTGCGTAGATGTCACTATCTAGACAGCAGTGGCAGACGCACAAAGTGGGGGGGGGTGGGAAAAAATTGGGATCTCCGCCGTTTTGGGGACCCCATTGATGAAGAAAATTAATAAAAATATCCATTATAATAATGAGCAGTTAATGAAAATTGTTTAAGAAATAATAGTAAAGATAAACAAATGAAAATGGACTAGTACAAGATTTCTATTTGTATTACATATAAAGCAGCTTTAAGAACTTGGCGACCCATTCTCGGGGAGGGTGCCTGCGTTCGCCACTCGCCGCTGCTAGACAGATAGGCTTATTTGTTGATCCATTGATCAGGGGAGGGATGTATGAAACGCACATCGGGTAATTAGCAAGTGTCTGGGATGTTACTTAATCTGGCGCGGGCGCCCGCACCCGCGATGCAGGTGGCGCACGTGCTGTTCGGGTTCGAACCCGGACGCGCTCAAAATGCACCAGCATGGATCGTACTGGCGCACGCTGCGCTTCTGGCGCATATTGATGCTGAACGATCCAGAAAATCGTATGGGTGAGATGCTGTGACGGCGGACGGCTTCTACTTTGACTTCACTGTTTGTATTCCTCGAAGAAAAAAAACAGAAAAGAAGGTGTGACCCTCTGTGCTTTACAGCGAATCAATTCGGAAACGAAAACTAAATAAATAAAACCATCTAACAAGCAGAAAGGAATCTTACGAAAATGGAAGGGCTCACAGAGGGAAAAAAGTGAGCTTTGTCTATCGTATGCTTCATGTCCGCTTTTTTCTTAGTCATGCTTGAAAACCGTGACCCTTCAACATCATTAAAATCCAAATTTCTATGGATTCAAATTCTTTTTGCCGCCGATTGCGCTGGCATGGCTGCAGCTGCACACATGGCACATTTTGATTTTTGATTGATACATCCCTGATTTTAGATTGATACATCCCTCTCCAGAAGGATGGAAAACGGTTCACTACCTGAGTTTTTAATATTAATGAATGGTAGGGGATAATTTTAATAAATTTGAGAATTTGGAGGATCGGGATCTTTGAGAAGATCAAGCGCCAAGGAAGAAAGTGGCACTATGCCAGCATCCCTGCCACAAACTAAAAAAGGCAAAATTTTAATTGTCACGGGCGTGAACACGTTTACTCTGGGTAATCTCAGTAATGTATCCAGAATAGCGAGAGTTATTTAGCAAGTGCGAATATCGTGCTCGTTTTGTAGCGTTACCCCTCTTTACAGGCTTACAGCACGTGTTACGGCAGCTGGTGCAGTAGCATGGAGCATGTTACAAAATCTTCCAAAGCATTGCACGAAGTGATATTACACCCTACCTCATCTACCGTAACTCAACGAAAATAGCTTTACGGTACCAAATGAGTATCCTCACAGACAACTGGGACAGAAAAAGTGGAATAATGCCCAGAAAAATATAAGATGAGTGAATGCATTTGTTTTCATTTCCGCGACTGACATAATTGAATTGAGCAGCTCTGAGCAGCAGACGTCGCGCTCCTAATGAATATTAATGAAATGTAAAAAAATGTTCGTGAAAGCGCCTTTGCAGAGAGTAATAGCTATGTCGTATACAGTGGCGGCCACATATTTAGCACGCTGCCAATTTTGGGCGATCAACTGATGAAAATATAAAATCTGTATTACAGTACTGGAATGAGCAATCAGGACAACGCTCGAGAATATGACAACGCATAGTGTTCTCCTTTCTGCCTCAATTTTGTTGCTGCGGGGAATGCTTCTGGATGGGATCACACTCATTTAGAGCTAAAAATGCAGTGCTTTTGGAAATGTTTCAGCTTCTCTCCTAGATGACTGTACTGGGTCTGGGTAAAATGTGATTTTATACTCGATATAATTGCGTGTTTTGCTATAGCAGTTTCGATGAGCAGAATCTCACCTAAGGGGAGATCGAAAATAATCAATATGAGTGAAAAAATGGTGAAAAAAGGATTCGCGGCGATTCCAAGGATAAACCAGGCATCTTCAGCCTCGGATTTTTCCCGATTTGTGTTGCTAACAGGGAATCAGATACTAAGAGGAAGACTCCGGTGCTTGCATTCATAGCAAGATTCATAAAAATGAAATTTTTGACGAAATTGACGGTTTGTTTCTGTCTCTGGCTTCAGCCGGTGTGCAGAGTCCAGCAAAAGTGTTCATAGGGAAAAGTTGACGAGAAACATGCTCAATCTGAGTCACCACTTCATTTCCTTCCATAGCGAGATACACGAATTTTATAATACACAGAATTCAGGAAAACCAACGAAATTTAACTTTTATTTTTTTAATCTATTAAGGTGTTAAGTTGGAAATGCGCGCTGAAGTTTCGACGTTTTTATGAATGTGTTGCCGAAAGTTTTTCGCCAAACATTTAATACCTTCTGAAAGAGCAATTCATGTAGTATTTTTTCATATGCGGGCTGTTGAGTATTTCTCGATTCCTTGTTTTTTAAAGGAATTTAAAAGAAGACCGACCAAAATTTTGGAATTTCTGTTCCCTAATTTTATGTTGTTAAAGAGCGTAAAAGTGCAGCGGAGCACCACTACAACTCATATAGAGAATTAAGAGAATTTTTGGTGTATTAATTGGCTAAATCCATGCGACAATAAATTACTCGAAAATGGCCTCGAACTTGGGTGACTGAACCGAAATTCTGACTGAAAATCGTTTCCTCGACAGCCCTCTTCTTCACATCTAGAATTAAGAATCGCACTTAGGACCGCCTAATAGCTCAGACTTTGCGCTATCAGGCGACAACTTGCTTGCTTAGTTTAAGCCTTAAATAAACGAGAAAAATTCCAAAGCCGTGACGAAACCAAATTCTGGGTAAGCCGCTATTTTAGGTCACTGCGCTGCGATAACTCAGAGGAGAGCGCTCACTCTTTGTGTGGAAGATGTCGAAGGTTCATCAATACTAACTCTGCATTGAACTTGGACTGGGGTGTTGTAGTTTTGTTTTAAAAAAATTTGTCCGATGCAAAAACGCGCATTTCCAACTTAACACCCTAATAGTTTGAACTGTGCCCGTGGTAAGCAACAGGAAGGAAGTCCCCACAGTGCCTCAACACATACTCGAACTTGGTTTTGATTGCTCATCATAAGGCCGAGAAATGCAAAAAATTCTGTCTGCCAAAATCGTGGGCGTGCTAAATATGTAGCCGCCACTGTAGGAATGACCAATGATAGGGCTATAAGAAACTCTTCAAAAGGAACTTCACTACTAAACTAAGACTTAGGGTTGCTATTATAATTATGATCGAATAATACTTCAGATATATTCGTATTCGCAAATTCGATTCCGAATAAGTTGGATTTCCAGCTAGGAGGGAGAATTACAACTCTGGAAGGACTGTGAGAAGAGGAAGAGGGTATTCTTTTCTCCCAGCATTCGAATTCCTCGGATCGGATTTGGAATTGATTACTAAATTAGTTGAGTTATTCAACTTTTATTCGGACCTAAGCGTATGAGCAATATTGTGTCCAGATTAAGAAAACTGAAAAACTGAAAAAAAGAAAGAAAAAAGGAAAAACGTGATTATTTCCTCGAAGACAGTCCCAAGGGACTACAACAAGAAGAGTATTCGTAATGCATGAATGATGAGTAGCCCTCTGAGAACATTTTGGAAAATTATACAAATGTGCTCTTTGTTTTTTCCATACCTTTCTTTGTCGTAGCCACAATCTTTCTGCAATTTCATTAAATCGCTATTGCTTTTTCTGTTCTTACGAGAAAAAACTGTGCTTTCACAATTGAATTCAGGATGAGATCCTTGGAGAAAAGATGACTAGGATACCATTACGTCCACCCTTAGAATTTTTTACTCTTTCTGTACGCACCTCAAAAAATTTTTAGCATCACAGAACACTTCCAGCAAAGCATGCCTGCCCATTGGACCAATCATTGTAAGGCGAGGGACAAGCCTATCAGGTGGAGAAGAAGAAAAATAGACTGCGGTAGATCTGCAGTATAAAGAGCAAACAGAATTGGAGACAGAACTCCCCCTGCGGGACACCACTTGAAGCAGTTCTGCAAGTGGAATAAGAAGAATCTATTTTTACTTGGAAAGTTCTTTTACTCAAAAACCCTGTCAGCCAGTTGCAGATCTTTGGGTGTACTTTCAATTGAGACACCTTGTAGAGTAACATCTTATGACTAACTCCAAAGAATAGAAACGAAAATTTTACAACTAGAATATTACAAACACGAAACCAATTTTGATCAATGTACTAGTCAATCCAAAGCATTCAGAAGCGACACAAATGGACCCAGCCTCATTTTGGTAACCGTAGAAGCAGTGAGTGCCAGAGGCGCATTCTCAGATAGAATGGAATATAAAGGAATGCTGGCTTGATTGACGTCAATTCGCCATGCAAATCTATGCCACGAAACGTGTCATTCTCACAGAATAAAATCGGCTCGTCTAAAATCAGCGCGGCCTGGTGAGAATCGGCGTCCTTTAGGCTGTGTGAATTGAGAAGAGATTCAAGCCGCATGTATACATCTAGCTACGTAAGGTTGAGCAAAAAATTCGAACCTGAACATAAACCGCTTGCTGGCCTCACTAGTCTCCACGTTTTTAATACCTTCCATTTTTGCACGGGTTCACCTCCTCACCATTCTAATTATCAATTGTGCTGATTTGGCGATCAGCACCAAAGCGTCGCGCGCAGATTCAAAACAATACGCTAATAAATTCAAACCAAATCAACGCGGTATAAACCCGAGCACGCGACAAACCAAAGTAATTAAAGCCGACAGTGGTTGGGCTACCACACTCTTTTCTTATTTTTGTTTCGGTGGCCACCTCGACATTCTGGATCTCAACACGAGAAAATCTCTTGCCTTCGATGTGATACTTGCTGTATTGTGGTCTCTCAAATACTGGTGCTATTCTTTGCAATAAACCCACTTCTTCGTAGTTCTTGTTTTTTTCATATTGCCTTATTTCAAAATGATCGTGTATTGATGCTTGTATTTGAGCCAATAAAGATTTAATTACCCAAATTTGAGATTCGCTAATAGTAAGTCGGCGTTTTCCCCCGTGTGTCGATCGAGCGTTGGTTTTTTCCGTGTTGTTCCGTCTGGTGACCACCCTCGTGGCACAAAAAGTTAGTTTTTTTTTGTACTTATACAGGAGTGACAGACTGCACATCGTTATTTGTCGAATGGTTGTCCTTCTTTTGCCAACTTTAGGAACCGGTGATAAATCGAATAACATAGATGCTCGTTATTTTCTATTCATTATACACTTTATAACGGAAAAGCTAAGCAGGTCAAGGATGTAGGAAATGAAAAACATAGTGAAACATAAATTAGACAACTATCGGAAGAATTCTTCTAGAAAACACGATTTTAAAAGAGTTCTGAATTATAGACCTGCATGTGACAGTTCTAGAAAAAGAGCAAAAACGTGTTCAGTATGCTGTCTTCGGGGTGCATTCAAAAAACCATTCTTGAGGCTTCAATTATAGCATATGTAGCATACTCAGCAGAGGGAGAGCGGCAAAAAAGATATACAGAAAGCCTTCGTCACGTCTCTTCTCACGTTGTTCTTGAGCGTGCGATGTCATCGTGTAGTCACAGAAAGATTAATAATCATAAAGTCAACACAAAATGCTGGAATTGTATTAGCGGAAAGAATCGAATCCGAATAGAGGTGAGCAAAAGAAGAAATACGGAATTTCTGCACCTTGGGTACACAGCATTACTGTAGACGTTAATTTACGTAAACGTAGTATGTTATACATAACGTAGTGTAGCATAAGCATGATATGGTCATATGGGGACGAAAGGTCGTGATGCACCATGTGCATCACGTGGTCCGCAGTTCTTTCATGAATCCTAAACGAGAGTAAAGCGATGAAATTCAGAGACGTTCATCATTGCAGGATGGGTGATCTGATATCCGTGTATGCCCACCCACAGGTAGTAGCTGGGTACAGACAACGTCACGCATGGGTGAACATGTTGATGATTGCGGTGTGTTAGGTAAATTTGAGTACAATAACTATGGGTTAATGTACCATTGGTAATCGCAATGATGCCTCTGGGCCCAGCAACGCTACAGGGTCGGGTAGAGGGGCAACAAAACGATGGGACAACTGTGATAGAACCGTTGCAAAAAGGCAAAAGCCAGGTATCGTGGCCCTTATCATTGAAATTACCCATGGTAACCACGGGTAACGACTACTCAAAAAACGGGTAAACCTTCGGGTAAACGAGGTTACCACGGGTAAATTCGATGATGAGAGCTACCACAACTCGACTGAAGGGGAATGCGGTAGGAGGAATACGTAAATGATGCTAAAAATAATAGTTCATGTTGTTCCTAATCTACTCGCAGAGTCAGGCACATTTTGGGATTTTTTAGCCCTTCACAATAATAGTATTTTTTGTGTAGGACGCTTTAATTCATGCGTTTGGTGGACAAATGAATAAATAAGTAAATAAACAAGTAAGAAAGTATGTAGATAAGCAGATAACTGGGTAAATAAATAAACAAACAAATAAATAGTGTACTTCTGCTCTTCCCACTGTCTTATCACATCCAATTCCCTCCCCCCCCCCTCTCCCTTCCCGATTCTGAATGCTCAGCCAATCACCAATCGACCTCTCGATATTGTCTGTGCGTTTAACGGCGGCCGGTTGTTTATCTTCCCGGTTATGTTCGAGAAGCGGGCTTAGGGCGCCCTTTAATCCACTTCTATGGGAAATGCGACCATCAGCGTTGAATANCGATTCTGAATGCTCAGCCAATCACCAATCGACCTCTCGATATTGTCTGTGCTTTTAACGGCGGCCGGTTGTTTATCTTCCCGGTTATGTTCGAGAAGCGGGCTTAGGGCGCCCTTTAATCCACTTCTATGGGAAATGCGACCATCAGCGTTGAATAATGACCTCGTATTTACTGCGTCAGACTCTTCAACGCAGCAACAACGAGCGACCGCTCCGGAATTATCCTTGACGAAAATAGAATACCATTTCAATTCAATATCTTCTCATATGGCTTCCAGCGCCGTGGTAAAACAATGAATTAACGGCTCCGCAGAGGAAAGGGCTCGTGAAGAACGCCATACATACTCTAGATGTTCCACCAAAAACATGCTCGAGCGTAGCGCCGGAAGATTTATGGGCCGTGCTGGCGGCCACCGGCCGAACGGCTATTTTGGAGTACGCTGGACTATAGTGCATTTGGGCTGGGGCTTTCCAGGAAGGGAGCGTCCAGAATTTTGATAACTAGTGATGGCTTGAAGGTGTATTGTACTTTTATGTTCAAGAAAGTTTAGAAAAAAATGTGAGAGAACGCCAGGACCGAATTTCGAATAATCTGGTTCTGGAAGAAAAGTTCAGAATGTATTATATATGTAAATCAAAACGATTGCTCAGATGATCTCAGAGTGACACGTCACATAGGTAACGCGGCGCGTGCGAGTAGGTCCACTCCATAGTCACCAGACGTGTGCGCGCTTGTTCCGCCACGTTTTCACACGTACCACGTTTATCACTCGTCTTCGTTTGTTGAAACTCGTGAAGACACAGAATATGTGTTAGAACGTGTTAGGAACGTAACGAAACCGCGCCGCGGCAGTACATCGCGACGCGGTTGAAATGCGGCGCGAAGAGACGAACCAGAACTGAACCAGCATAACTAGCACTCTACCTGGTTGTCTTTCAATTGCTCCAGAAGATCGTTCTCAACGTTCTCACGCAAAAACGTTACCAGAGGGGAGTTGCCTGAAAGCATGAAAGTTATGAACTTTGTTAATGCATCACCTGCTGGCCATTAAACATAAGCACCGTTGAGACAAATAAGCCATCATAGTCGCTCAGACACAAAAATTATGACTCGAGTGAGTTAAAGTATAGGTAGGGAGGAAGGAAAGACAGAAAGAAGGAAGAAAAGGAAGGCGAGGAAGAAAAGAAGGGAGAGTAAGGAAAGATGGGAGAGGAAGGAAAGATGGGAGAGGAAGGAAAGAAGGGAGAGGAAGGAAAGGAGGGAGAGGAAGGAAAGGAAAAAAGAAAGGAAAGGAAAGGTAGGAAAGGAAAGCGAGGAAGAAAAGGAAGGAAAAAGGAAAGGAAGGGAAGAAAGAAGGAAGGAGAGAAGGAGAGACGAAGTAAAGAAGGGGAAAGAATCAATGAAAGAAGGAAGGAAGGAAGGAAGGAAGGAAAGATGGAGGGAAGGAAAGATGGAGGGAAGGAAAGATGGGGTGAAGGAAAGAGGGAGGAAAGGAAAGAAGGAGAGAAGGTACGAAAGAAGGGAGAGGAAGGAAACAACGGAAATAAAGGAAAGAAAGAAAAGAAAGCACGGAAAGGAAAGGAACGCGAGGAAGGAAAAGAAGGCGAGGAAGGGAAGGAAAAAAGAAAGGTAGGAAAGGTAGGGAAGTAAAGCGAGGAAGAAAAGGAAGGATAGGAAGTAAAGAAAAAAGAAAAGAAGAAGGAAAGAAGGAAAGAAGGAGAAAGAAGGTGGGAAAAAAGGAAGGAAAGAAAGGAAAGAGGGAATGAAGGAAGAAGGAAGGAAAGAAAGAAAGATGGGGGGAAGGAAATAAGGAGAGAAGGAAGGAAAGAAGGAAGGAAAGAAGGAAGGAGCGAAAGAGGGAAGGAAGGAAAGAGAAAAGGAAGGAAAATGGAATTAGGGAAGGAAGGAAAAATGAAGGAATGAAGAAGGAAAGAAGGAAGGAGGGGAAGAGAAGGAAAGAGCAAGTGGAAGGGAAGGAAGGAAAAAAGAAAAGGGAGGAAAAGAGAGAAATAAAAGAAAATGAAAGGAAAGGGGGGAAACAAGGAAAAGAAGCAAAGGAAAGAATAGAAAGGAAGGAAATAAAGGAAAGGAAATGAAAAGAGCAAGGTAGGGAGGGAAGGGAATGAAATAAAAGGAGCAAAGGAGGGAAGGAAGGATAGAGACCTTCTATTTTAGCTGTGAGAAAGCAAATTCTCAGCTGGTGGTAGAATATTTTGGGAAGTGTTTGGGCTAGTGCGAGGACATCAATGCTCGGCCAACGTTCAGGAAGCAGGCTTAAAACCTCGAGGATAAAGTAATGAGGTTAGGTGGGGAAAGAAGATATAATATTAACAAGGTTACAAGAAACTGTGAAGGAATGGCTCCTTTTATACATATTTGTCCATCTTTACCCCGATCATTAAAAAAGACTCACTATCTCGCTTCGTGTCCTTGCCAGTGTCCTTAGTGGCTGACTGAAACATCAGATTTGATCATGAGCAGCACTACTCTCAAGGGAAAGAACAAGAAGACACCAAGGGGCGTTCCCCAGCAGACTATCGGGAACTCATCCAGTTTTTTGTAACCGCCATCCAATAAACGTTAATAAGCCTATAGCCGTCACTAGGTAAAAACACTCGGCGACTCAGTCGAGAACGTACCTTTCTGCTGTACTGCTTGAATAGCGGGTCGTTGAGCAATTTTTCAAGTTTTTCCACGTCCTCTCGCACGTCCGCACTTTCCGCTCGTTCACGTAACTCACGCAAAACACGGAACACCTTCTCTTCCTCTATAATATTGATGGTGTTCATGATGTATGTGTGAAGGGGACAATGTCAATGGTTGGAGAAAGATTTTTTCCATGAATTGAAGATCAAACATGGATCAATATTGATGACAAATCCTGGAGTAAATTTCTTCATTTTCTGTTATGGTGTACAATATACTCAGGAATATTGGATTTTGTTCGTGTAATCAAGTTTCGAATTTGTTTGGTTTTTAATTTTTTCAAATAATCGAACTTTGAATTCGTTCAACTTTTCTTTTTTTTTGAGCAACCCAATTTCAAAATTATTAGGCTAGAATGTTTATTCAATTCTTTCATTGGAGTACTTTATTCGCTCCAAAGTGTAGTGCACATTGTAATAAAATTCAAGGATAATCGCGTAAATGAATAAGCAAATAAATGTGTAATTAGATGAATAAATGAATAAATAAAACAACAAATAAATAAATAAATGCTTCAATAACCAAGCTGTGACTGCATTCATGTAGACAACTCCCAAGGCGAGCTCGAGAAGCTGACCCAGCGTATTCAAATAAAACCTCTATGTGCCTGGATGCATCAATGAGATCACCCCGGGTAAACTTTTTGACGCCCATGTTAGCAACGGGTAAATTTGTTGAGCGTCAACATGTTAACCCTGCAGTGGGTCATATCATTGAGTGAGGTTAGCTTTGATAGTAAACTTTACCTCTAACTGAAAGACACTTGGGCAAGGATTCATAAACGCATTACCAGCCTGCGTCTCTTAACATCACATATTTCATAGGGTAACCAAGCACGCTAACCATAGCAGGTTTGCGTGGTTAGCGTTTGGTGAATCCCAGCCTTGACCTTTATCTCGTGCTGGAGATGAACCGTAGACTGGGATAAACTTTTCGATGAATGTACTAAGAGGGTAAATTTGGAGGTAAACAAGGTTACCGTGACAAGCTAACGTGGTGGGCTCAATGATGAATTCCACCAACGGGTAATCTGAATAACTCATGCGGCCTCTGGCCAAAGGTCTATCTAAACATGGTGTTACAGCGGGGCTGCATGCATCGTTGAGATTACCCAGGGTAAACACCTCGACACCAGATAAATTCACCCATCGTCAACACGAGCGTCAACCGTTTACCCTGGGTTGTCTCAATTATGCATCTAGGCTTAAGTCATTTCCGCTCTTGAGAATTTTACTGCACTTCGACAGGTGTTCGTGTATCGCATTCCAAGCTTCACAGTGCCCAATTGGGTCGTAGGCTGGTCTATCAGGTCCGACTACCGCCAAATTCTTTTTTTTTGCAGTTTTGTCGTTTTTTTAGTAACAGAAGGTAGGGTAAAGGTAAAAACCACCGTAACTTTCATTTGAAGTTGTTTTCCAGAAAAAGCGAAGTTGTTCCCAAGGTACCCACCATACAAGCTAACAATGAACAAACGAATAGATAAGTAGATCAAAGAAAAAACCGCAATAAATTTCAAAGTTTACAGAAAAGACCCTCATTGAGGGAAAACCAGGAAAACCTAAGGAGATTTAAAGTGAGGAGCCTTGACGACAGCTGCAAATTTTGCTGTGTGGATGCTTACAGAAGGACAGATGAATACTTGTCTATTTATCATATTCGAGAACATTCAAAAAGTAAACGATCTTGGGAGATCACGAGAAAGTCAATACGTTGACAAATCCGCAATTCCTGGATGAAACATTGGGTGTTTGGTAGATCATCAGGGTAGATCATCTTCTACTAACGATTACCACCAAAAACCTTTTATATTTCAATTATGACTGATATTTTCATTGTAAGTTGTTAGTCTAATTTCTGCTTTGCCCTTTTCAAAACTTTCCCCATATGGATAATTTGTACATAAGGTTTGCTCTCACTTGCGTAACAAACTTATTCTGATCTACTAATACGAGCATAGAAAGAAAATAAGGAGGACGGGGATGTTGGAAAAGTGCCAGACCAGCAAGGTAAGTTCTTGTAACTGGATCATGCTACCTTGATTTCTATACATATATACAAGTAGATCGATTTATGACCTAGATCGAGATCACGACTTTTATATTCATGACCTGCACATTATGTTTGGTTCAATTCAGCAGAAATAAAACAAGAAGAAAAACTGGTTAGAAATTAATCGCTGCCATCTGCACAAAATGTGAAATAGATTTTCACCACGAGAAAAACTGGAGAAAAATACGAAAAATTTTTTAGGAAGTTCAAAATTAGAAACCTAAAAATCAAGAGGTCGTCGATAGGGCAGAAGATGGTACCTGTCTTGACTGCAATATCTAACAGCACAAGAACTAAAAATTCTTCCTATTTTTCGTTGGTTTTATTTTTTAAACCCCTCACCTAGGACACCCAAATATTAAAAAAAACCATTTGAGAGATATTTTGCGTTTCAGATATAGTATAATTAGTTGATACGGGGGTTGGTGAGGCGTTCAACTGTTCGTGCATAAACCAGAGGGAAAATTTTGTCGATTTGACCAGATTCACAATCATAACTACGGGTATGGGGCGTTATACTTGGAGAGGGCGGCGCGATCGAGCTCCGCGATTGGTCAATTCGCGCAAACGGCCAATCGCAGAACTCGATGACACCGCCCTCTGCAGGTATAACGCTCCACACCCCGTAACTACTCTTCACAGAAAAGAATGGAATGGCGCAATTTTGGTAGCTGAATCAGAGCATAAACTGATCCAGGGTGAAATTCTGCATTTTCAAACAGCTTAACATTGGCAAACGCCCTTCAAAAGGCTTATTTATTTATTTATTTATTTATTTATTTATCTATTTATTTATTTATTTATTTATTTATTTATTTATTTATTTATTTACTGTACCAGAAGTGTGCCTACGAACAAAACGTTCATGTTAATGCAATAATCAGTAATGCGGTGCAGAAACTTCTGGAAATTTCTCTGAAATTCTGGCTAAATCATAAAAATCAATGGAGAAGCTGGAAATTCTCATTTCACCTCTAAGCATCGACTAGTAATTTCAGATACCGGTACGAAAAAGATGTGTGGGAGGAGCGAAGGATATGTGGTAGTTATTCTGGAGTCCAAAGAGGAGATGTATGAATTCCTTTGGAAAATGTGCGATGAAACAAAAAAAAGCTCGATGAAACATTACAGAATGAATAAATTATACAATTTTCGAGATCTCACTGGATTAATCTCACTGGATTAATGGAATTCCTGGATATAACAAGTAACTCTACTTACCGGACAAACTGCACATGAGCGACGAACATGGGCAGGTCGACGCACACTGAAAATGTGAAAACTTGAAAAAAGACACGGTCGTTAATATGAAACAGATGACATACGGAAATGAGCGGGAAGTCATCAAAGTGCTTACTGTAATAACGAGAAATGGCAGGAAAAAGAAACGAATGGGAAAAGATTCATCAAAAAATTGATAGCCAAAGAATAAGAAAAGAACAACAAGGTGAGATATCGAAGGTTTGAGGAGAGAAACAGACAGACGGACAGACAGACAGGCAAACAAACAGACAGATAGACAGACATACAGATAGACAGACAGACAGACAGACAGACACAGACAGACAGACAAACAGACGGACAAACGAACAGACAGATGGATAGATAGAGACGGTCAGAGAGAGACAGACAGGCAGACAGACAGGCAGACATCCAGACAGACAGACAGACAGAGAGGAAGCACAACAGCTTTATAGGGAAAGCAGGAGACGCTTTAGGGATTTCCTCTCTTTGAATATTTGAGATATACAGACAAACAGAGAGACAGACAGACAGGCAGACAGACAGGCACACAGGCAGACAGAGAGACAAGACAGACAGACAAGCAGACAGACAGACAGACAGCAGACAAAGAGACAGACAGACAGACAGACAGACAGAGAGACAGGCAGACAAACAGACAGACAGACATACGGACAGACGGACAGATAGACAGACAGACAGAAGACAGACAAACAGACCGCAGACAGACAAGCAGCAGACGGACAAACAGACAAACAGACGGGCAGACAGGCAGACAGACAAACACACAGAAAGACAGGCAGACATACAGACAGACAGATAGACAGACAGAGAGACCAGACGGACACACAGACAGACAGACAAAGAGAGGCAGACAGACAGACAGACAGACAGACAGACAGATAGCCAGACAGACAAACACAGACAGAAAAACAGACGGACAAACGAACAGACAGATAGATAGATAGAGACGGTCAGACAGAGAGACAGACAGGCAGACATCCAGACAGAGAGAGAGACAGACAGACAGACAGACAGACAGACAGGCAGACAGACAGACAGACAGAGAGGAAGCACAACAGATTCATAGGGAAAGCAGGAAACGCTTTAGGGATTTCCTCTTTTCGAATATTTGACCGATCGAATTGGTTAATAACTCGTCATTTTTATTATTTCTCATCCAGTTTTTTGTTTATTATACGGCATACGCATGAGAAATATTCGAATTCGAATGTTCGATTTCGAAAGACATAAAAATTCGAATGTATATTATGATGCTTTTATGTACAAACAGGAGAGGCCAATTCTGCTTCGGAAGAACAACAGTGAAAGGCTTTCGAATGCTTTTTTCCCTCGAATGTTCGAATGTTCGAACAGGTTCTCGAATGATTATGAGAATAAGTGAATTATTCGGTTCTTATTTTGGATGGAAAAAAGGAAATTTGAAGATACGTACGGACAGGAAAAAGAGAAAAAGCAACAGAGCTCTGAACGAATGACAAGAAAGGCCGGAGGACCTTTCCTCTTCTCGAATATTCGAATGTTCGCATCAGATCCATGACAACTATCCGAATGATTATTTAAGCCAAAACTATTCGGTCTCCATTATAATTGGCTCTGATGAGTTGTATTCAAATTTGAGTATTTGAACTCGAATAAGTGGAAGATTCGAAGATTCTAGGAAGATAGGGCAATAAAATATTGGATGAACGACGGAAACTGCCCCTAGTTTTCTTTTTCGCGAATATTCGAATGTTCAAAATGGTTCCTGGATTATCAATCAATTTATTTGGATTATTTTTTTCCAACACAAAGTATTATATAATGAATACGTGTTTAGTGAAGATTTGCGTGAGAAAAGGAAGTTGCCCTTGATGTATGCCGAGTGAGTGCTGCAAGCGAATGAAGCGCGGCCCTAAATCTTGATAGGCTCGTCCAGAAAGCAGTAAATTATTCTTGCAATCCGACTATCGCTGATTCCGAACAGATGTTGGTTGACGTATTGATTGAGCATGACATTTTTCATGCGGAAACACAAGGATGCAGCAGCAACAGCAGCAGTTGGACGGATGGACGGAGCGAAGGATGAACGACGAGGAGCACGAAGGGACGAGTTACAACCGGTCGGAGCCAGGCGGGATACGGGCCAGATCCGCTCGGCTCGCCCGTGCCACACCACTGGCCGTCGGCCGGCGGCACATGCGAAATAAACGAGCGTCACTTGGGAGCCATTCAGGCCATCATTAGTCACCGGAATGCACTACGAGCTAAAGGAAAGCGTAAGATTGGACACCTGGTCAGCGGCGCGGAGCCCTGAGGCGTAGCGGTCCGCGCCGAAAGCGAGGCGGAAGTGGAACGCGAGGGCTTCTGCAACATCTGCGTTTGATCTTCTGCTTTTATACTCCTGCAAGCTAATGAACGAGTCTCACTACATATGTGAACCCTTCCATCCAGCTATGGGATGTTCTGTTGAACCAAAGGAAAATTGGGCAGACGCTGAGCCACTGCTATCAGAGTCACGTGTAAGGAGTGACATTTAAGAACAGGATGAACCTTCTCTTCCTATCCACTGAATAATTCAAAATTTCTACTTCTAGAATACAGGGAATATGCAAGACTCGGAACGAATCGAATATTCGAATACTCGAATCAGTCCAAATTCGAGCAGTTCTGTTATTTGAATAATCGAGCGAAAGAATTCAATCACGTACACATGAAACGAGCAGCGATGTTCAGAAAAATCACGCAGATTTTTACTACACGGTGGCTTCGCTCATGCAAACAGAAGAAAAACGGCGGAAGCAAGGATGTGACATGTATTTTAGAAGCGAGGATTTCAGCATTTTATTTCAGCGTCGTTCTGAAAATATTATCAAAATTAATAAAGCGTGGAATGAAAAAAATAAAGATCACATCATCACATTAATTTAATTTCTTCTTTTCTCCGATATAAACTCCTGAGTGTCTTAAGCGGGAGTAACCAGGGTCAAGCGTGTCATGATAAATCCATGAGGGGTGGGTCATAGGTACAATATAGGGAAGGTGGATCAGTGTGGAGGAGCAGGATTTCGTATTTAGAAACGAGGAATTGTATTTTTAACCAGCATACGAGGGTTCCTATTGAGAATTGAGGGGATGAGGCTGTGATATACATAGCTTATACGTACAGAGTAGATAAGACGTGGAAGTTCGATGTGGGGGTAGGACTTTCCATGTGGAAAGGGGTAGTATTCTGTAGGTTCAGAAAGGCGGGGAGCAGGGAGGGTTCGTTGCGCCGTGAATTTTTTTATGATCATCAGGCTTCATCATGATGGGAACGCTGAAAAGACTCCTAAAAATGAGATCTGAACTGGTGGAAAAAATATTGTTACTAGACAGGTTATACGCAGCAGACATGAGCCTTTCAAAGCATTTATTCAAAAATAACCAAGGAAAGGGAAATCAGTGCGTCTGCTTACAGGAAATCGTGTGTGTTTAGCATAGATTTATGATTTCTTTTTGAATTGAATAAAAATCTGCATCGCTTCATCCTGAAAATTGGAATACAGTGGAGGTATGTGTAGAACAGTTCTTCAACTCTTCTAAACTTTTTTCTAATTTCAGGTGTCACCCAACGCAAGAAGGGCCTATAGTAGGGAAAAACGGGTCTATCATGAAATATGGATGAAAAATATGAACGAGGATAAGAAATTGTGAGCAAAAAGAAAAAAGGCTAAAACGAAAAAAATAATGAAGAAAATTTCCCCCACTCGAGAAAGAGGTAGCAAAACAGATTGTTTCCAACCAGTGGAAGATAAAAACCACCGTAAGGTAAAAATTCATTAAAAAACGAGAAAATCCTGAGCAAGATGGAACATATGTAAAGGGCACACAACGGAATAGAAGCAGCTATTAAAATTAAAAATTTCACGAAAAAATTAAGACTTCAAGGTGAAATTGCGCTAAAAACGTCTCAGTCTAGAACGGAAGCGAAGCAGAGTGAGAGAAGGGCTCCAGAGGAGTGGTGGACCCAACCACAGCTCTCGATTACCCGGGGCAATTTGTCAAAGTTTCTCAGTGAAAAAGACGGTCGGCATCGGCGGACAGACGCGTGCTCGTGAACAAGCAGCAAACCACTGTGTTGATTTATTGCCTAAGTGAACTAGCTACCACCTAATCCTATCAACGTAACGATGTTAAGACTAATGCGCTAATAAAAAGACAAATTTGCGGTGGAAACGATGATTGGAACAGGATGGCTCTAAAACAGAAAAAAAGAGAAGGCTTGGGAGAGATTGAAGACCGATTATTTTAGAGATTATTTGAGTTGTGTTTCTTTAAATAATTTTCAATGCGGTTCGAACTTTCAAGAACTCGAAAAAAAGGGAAAACCCAACTTTCTTTCCTCGGTTAAATTCACTGGAACCAGAGATGAACCCTCTGCATCGAACGTTCACAACAAAATGTACGGCTAATCTCGAACTCGGGTAACTAGACCTTCAGGTGCTTCCCTCAAGACGTAGTTGTTCTTCTTTGTTCGCTCCAATTTTTGAATTGATCGAAAGTAAAAGTTCGATTTTGTAGGATCTAACAATTACTCAGTCGTAGGTACAAACCATCCAAGCTCTGTGGTGGAGAACCTCAAGCTAACCTAATTTCTTAATATGTTAATTTTCCGTAAACTCGCCCGATACGAGCTGATCAGTCAAACAGTAGCTTCAGAATGGGCACCCACACTACCTCCATTGGGTATACAGGGGGGGCCATAAGTTATTGTACAACGTTTGATCTTTTATTTCTCCGCCAAAAACCCACGCATTGTTCCGCTCTTTTGACTGTTGAATAGTGGAAGGTTCAAAGTATCTTTCAGTTAAGATCCAATTTTCTGGGAAGCCTTGGCTATCGAGCAGTTGGCCTCGAAACAAAATTTTGAGAAAAGTGGGTTGTTGTGAAAATTTTCCCTTGAAAATCCACAAATTCTTCGAGATGGATCTCACCGCTCGGATGGTTCTTGAAGAGCAAAACGTGCTCTTTCCAGATATATCCGGGGTTTCCCAAGAAAACCAAGCTCAAGAAGTATGCGGACAGAAAACCACAGCTACTCCATGCCACCGGTAATGGCCAATTTCCACCAAATTTGAGTTCTAGGAATTTTTCCTTCAAAAGACAGGACTTTAACCAGATTTCTGAAGTGCTCTGAAAACTAGAGTAAAAGTGCTGCAGAATGGCCAAAAGTCTCATCAAAAGGCCCAGATACAGGCCTGCTGTGCTCCTCGAAACCTAAGCTTGGTTTTCTAGTCCGAGCAAATTTGGAACAGCCTCGTCTTGTGCTCTTATCTACCGCGATCTTCAGTGGATTTTGCACATACTCCTCAAAATAGGCTTCAAGAGTGCGGGACTATTTTTTATCCCACTTAAATCCGTTGTCAAAAACTGTTTTTGTGGCTGTTTTGCTCAGGAATTGCGGGCTAAATCAGTGCATTTGGCGGCACCAAAAATTTGAGTTTAAAGTTTCTGCTAAAATTTCTCCGTCATATCCCGAGTGTTCAGGGCATATTTGTAACCAGAAAATAGAGGAAATCCAGCTCTATCAAAGTAGACCTAGCTTTTCAAGAAACATTGCACTACTGCAGAGTAATAAGCCAGCAAACGATGTACAATAACTTATGGCCCCCCTGTATATACATTTTTCGGCCGTCTCCAAATCAAAGATTTTTCAGCATCATCAGAAACAATGAGAGCATTTCATTTTTTCCATGGTTGCTCACCTTTTTCATCTTCTTTTTTCTTGATTCATTCTTCTCTATTCAGGGCAGCGCCGTTATAAAGCAGCTAGTTACCTATCTACTGAGTTTATAGACAAGCAACAATCTCAAAGTTCTTGTGGAAAGCAGGGATTCCTATAGTAAAGCAGGTTAGGTTCCTCAAGGCCCTCAAGCTATTCACGCTCTGTCCATTCATTCTCGTTTGGACTATTCTTCGGCTATATTTCACCTTCATTATTCACTGTCACAGGATGTCTCCTAGGATGAAAAGGCTAGACTTTTTTGGGAGGTCAGGGGGAGGGACAGTATTTTGAGACATCAGTGGTGCATTGGAATAGTCCAGAAACTAGCAAGCTCATGAGCAGAGAATGGCTACGATCAAAGTCTTAGCAGCCTTCTTTTCCGAGGGATGCATGCATCATTGAGGTTACGCATGGTAAACATTAATCAGCAAGACACTGAAAACCAAGAAAAAAAACCCAGCAAAACCAATTTACTTCCAACGTCGTCAGCAAAGCAAAACTTAGCCAGGAAAAATTCCTTGGAAATTCCTGTGAAAACTTTTCCAGAAATTCCTGTTCATTATGAAAATTCAGTATACGTCACCTCAGCTACATACATGTCTTTTTAATGGTTTCATGACAGCGCTGTCGCTCTAATGGAAGCCGAAACGCTGTGCTGCTGCTTTGCATATGCAAAAGGCATAAAATAAATGCATCTGATGACGTAGACGACATTCCTGGCTCATATGTAGGGCTTCTACATAGCAAGGGGACTGTCGCAGAGCGTCCACTGTTTATTGAAGTACAAAAATCACCGCGTTCAGGGATATATTTATGACAAAAAAATAAAATTCGAACCACAAAAATCGCCAAACATAAATCCAATGGAACAAAAAAACTATGGAATAAATCATGCGACTATAGGGCTTAGCAAAGATATTTCTAACGGATACAAAATGCATACGTCCACTGACCTCTGAGCAAATTTAAAAAATCAATAAAATCAACTAATCGATATTCTCCTGCCAAACTCCCAAAAAATTCTCGTTCGGCGCGATTGACAACCCTTGCTTCCACCACGCTAAGTAGCAGCGAACTCTCGAAAAATCAATTAAATCAATAAATCAATAATGGTCCGGCAATATTGTAGCCAGATTTGTGGTCAGCGTGCTGGGTAATTCTAGTAAGAGCATCCCAGCCAAGAATGGAGCAGAATTGTTTCGAAAATCGATAAAAGTGATCAATAAATCGACATTCGGTTTTTTGATTTTATTCCTAGGGCCTCCCCAGGATTTGGAAAGTGTACTATACTCGCGGGTTTCAATGCTAGCGCACCCGTTAATAAGTGCTTTTTTGATGCTTAAGTAAACGTGTTGGTAGGAACAGATAAAGGGTAATTTTGAGGCCGCATGCATCGTTAGGATGACCCAGAGTAAATGTGTAACAACAGCTATATTTACCCATAGATAGCATTGGCGTCAACACATTTACATTGGGTAGTCTCAGAGATGCATCCATAGCCCGAATGCATCACTGGGAGGTACTCATGAGAATGGTTATCCATGGTAAGCATCTGGGTAGAGACAATTTCACGTGGGGGTAAAGATGCTGTCGGTAATCTCAACGATGCATCCAAACTCCGAAGCTTGAGGTTGGGTAAATTTATACTACCCGGCGCTTTACTCCGCATGGGTGATGATTCGAGTTGGTGGGTTATGGACAAACTGGCTTAGCTTAGTTTACTTGTTAGTTTAGCTAAATAGCATAGTTTACTCAAAGTAAAATCTTTGAAGGCAAAAAATTAAAAGCAATATGTGTTACCATCCTATGCTAAATAAACCATGGTAGCACGTGGGTTTACCCATGGTGGTGGAACAGGTAACTTTCTCAAAAAGGATTGTAGGACTACATATGTACATATATTGCATCCAGAGGCCGCATACATCATTCAGATTACCCAGGGTAAGCGTGTCGCCACCGCACAATTTTATTCATCCTTAACATGGGCGGCAATACTTTCACCTTGGGTAATTCCATTGATGCATCCAGTCCTCATAAACTTTTAGAAAGTGAAAAAGGTCATCGATAGCGAATCATTACATGAAAATTTCGCTTTCTTATAGATATTATCGTGCATTAGGTAACTTTCTGAGAAATACTTCTGCACCCACGAGCATGTGATCAAGTTGGCAAGAGTAATCTCCTCTTTTCCTGAGAAATATCAACTTTTGGTGGATGAAAACGCTATAGCAGCTGAAAAGTGAAAACATGCCACAGCTCCAGGCAGCAGCGAAATTCAAAACAATAAAAAGGGCATAGCTCATTGAAATAACGTAATAGGAAAATTTTAATGAGGACTTGCACTGGAGCTGGCGGCACACTGCTCCAAAAATGTGCACTAAATTTAATTCAAAAGATGGGGTCCGTTGGAAAAGGAGAATAAGTTCTAGGCGGTCGCCAACGTTCGAAAAAATACACAATTAATCGTCATAGGGAGAGAAAAAAGATAAAAATGCTGAGGAACTTGTTAATTTGTCCTTAAAAATACTTGAAAATTTGCAGAAGTACACTAGACATCCGATGAATAATCAAGCAAATATTCGAATAGCCGAAGAATCTGACCGTTCTGCCACCTGAGTTTGTCAAGAATTGAGAAACTCAAGCAGTTCGCTCCTTCTTTCCCAGCAAAAAACTGAGTTGCACAGGCGAATTTTGCGCAGGACCTCTTTCAAACATAATTTTTTTCCAGAAAATCATTAATTCAACCTATCAAAATCAGGCAAAATTGAACTGTCCATTTATTTAAGTAGACCAAACATAGTAACCGAAAACAAGTTGCAGCCCATTAGGATAAGGAAGCACCGGCCTTGAGGAGACATTATCACATGCGGACTGAAGAGCTCAATCGGAGCTGTTCAATAGGCAACAACGAGCAATGGATGAGCCTATTGATGCTGGGATTTCTCGAATTAGCGAATATATAGTCGCAGAACATGATATTCTCCTTTGTGAAGGCAAACTAACGTATAATAATTAGCGATAAACCTCGTGTAATTGAGGAGCGGACTCATGACAAACCATGAGTAGAATTCACCATTAAAACAATAAATGTCTAGCGGGAGGAGTAGGTGGAATACCTGGAATTCTGGCTTCAGTCTTCTTTTGTTTTCGGAGCACCTTCGAATCTGTTTGAATAAATAGTTGAGTAAATAAAATAAGAAAATATTTGTAATTAATTTAATAATTGAGTAAATAGAATTAAAAAAATAAATAGGTAGATAAATAAATAAATAAGTAAAAAGAAGGTGCAGAAATGATATGGTGCGCAGTTGGAAGTTAGGTGGTGTAATGTACACGTATATGTACTGGAATAGTATAATAGCATCTTCCTGGAAGTCTAGAGCCTCCAACAACGTAAAAAAAATCGGAAGAATGGAAGCATAAATCAATGTGGCGCTATGTATGTAGCTGAATAGCTATGAATACTCCTGGAGCTAGGACCACTCCCGCCCCCCCCCGCTGTACATGGGACCGAATAAAAACCGAATAATTTTGTTAATTCAATAAACAATTTAGGAAGGAATTTGAACATTCACACATTCGAAAATAATATAGCCCCACAGCTTCCCTTGTCCTTCGTACAACACTGTGTTGGTCTATTATGTAAGAACATCTGAATATTTCGATTTATTCGAAATGTTCGATATTCCACAGCCAAAACATTCGAATTCGAGTAAATGCAAAATTCTAGTGTCCCAACATTAGAGACCAATACATACTGTATACAGGGTGCGGCAAAAGTCTTTGGACAAGCATAAACGCTCGCTAAAAATCCAGGGAGGGAGAATTCGGAAAAATCAGTGGTTATTTTTTCTTCATGACCTAAGTGTGAGCATAAAAATTATTTTTGTCCCTGAGATTTCCTCTTCTCGTATGTTCACAGCCTTCGGAAAATACAGGTGAGAAGTGGGCTCTGGCGCGCAGGTAGTGGAGGTACTTTTCCTCCCAGCACTTCTCCATCCATTTGTGAGGAGACTCTAAACCCCTGTGGAGGGTAGCAGAGGCCTTCTACTATGGAACCCAGAGAAATTCCTGGGAAATTTGGAAAATAGGTGGGGCACTCCTAGGTTCATTGTCCGATTCGCTTTTGGCAGTGCTCAAAATTTTTGCATGAAAACACGGAAATCGCGCTACAACAGCTATTTTCGCTTTTCACCACGGGTTTCTGTCATAGGTTTGTTTATTTGCTTTTATTAATTTTTTTTTACAGAAAATATAGTTCCTAGATGATGTGAAAAAAGAGAAATTAGTAAGGAAATCAGTGTGGAGAAGTCGGCGCAAAAGGCGGAACATACAACCTTTTTCATTTACTGCACTTTCAAAGATGTGCGCACTAGTAAAAAAAAACAAAAAAATAAAATGAAAACAGCAGGCTGAACAATGTTAGAAATTTGTAAAAAAGCACCGTGCATTCCTTAACAGTTTCTGTGGAAATGCGACAGATACTCGAAGCCGTAAAAAAGAGGTGGTAAGCTAGAAAAAGGCTTGGACAATCCCCAATACTAACGTCTAGAGAATTGAATAAAGCTCAAATAAGGAGTGTGAACGCTCGACTTTCTTTGAATCTCGGTGGTCATTGCAGACAGAATCATTGCAACAGTTCATTCGAGGTGGCTGTCACTATCTTATCGTTGGAACCCGAAATTGTAGCCCGCAAAACATTAGAAGCGTTTTGGATAACCGCTAAGGATCCTAAAATGAATAGGAAGGATGAGTGCATTGGCGTGACCAGCGAAATGGCTCTGTACCAAGGCCTCTGCGGGTTTTCATCTACGGGGTCAGACGCGGGGGGCACCCTACTTACTGGTAGCGGCACACATATTCTACGCTGCGGTCCCTCTCATCGCGGCTATACGGCTATATAGCTAAGCATTAGTGGGTTCTACTTCTCTGATCTTCTTTTTCGTGTTTTCTCTTGTGTTGAATTATAAATTGTAGGATGATTGGGCGTTTGGGAGGATATATTACATTTGGTTTTGACTTTCCAGGCTCTGATGAAGGCGACGACGCCGAAACGTTAGCCGGAACAAAGATCTGTAACAATCTTGGTCCACTGCTCTAGTTATTCAAGACAGCTCAAATAAGGTATGAAATTCTGAAATTTGGAAGAATACGTACGTACGTAGGAATCGTACAGCTGTTAGGTGAAGTATGAAGAAAAGAAAATAGCAGGGCATTAGGAAGGAAGGCGATTGAGCTGCTAGAAAGTGCGTTTAGAGGAGGAAACACTATATAAAGCTGCTCTCCGGAGTTTCTGCAAACATTCTTCCTTCCATCTCAGATCATTGATATAGACGATGTGATGAGTCAAGAATTCAGAATGTTCCTTCTCTTGAAACAGCTAGAATAATGCAGAATCGAGTAAATGGAAATATAAAAATCGAATGTCCATGCAGTAACAGAAATTGGCGGCTGCGTAGAAAAGAATGTAGAAAAGAACCAGAGCAAACAAATGCTGTCTAATTACATAACAAGCCGATCAATATGAGAGCACGGAAGAAAGAAAGCTACTCACGAAAAAAACAGCTTAAATTTTATGTGAAAAGTAAAAGTAAAGAAATCGGACAAACTTTCAGGTGGATCCCTGCTGGAAAAATCCACGAATTAATCGGAAAACACAGGGAAAATAGAAAAAATAGAAATAAGAAGCAGCAAATCGCAAGCAGCTTTCGGGACACTCGTGTCGACCCCGTGGAGCTGTCCGTCATTTTTCGAGCACCGTACTATAGTGCATTTCGTGAACGACTCTATCGACGTGCAGCAACAAATGGGTCACCTCTTGGCCTCCGAGAGGCTGTAGCTGAGCCAGAGTGCCAGTAAAAACCGCGCGGAGGTGCTAACATTTAACAATGAATGCGATATGTAGCAAA
Organism: Ancylostoma ceylanicum; assembly: GCA_000688135.1. Classification (NCBI taxonomy): domain Eukaryota; kingdom Metazoa; phylum Nematoda; class Chromadorea; order Rhabditida; family Ancylostomatidae; genus Ancylostoma; species Ancylostoma ceylanicum. The sequence continues at coordinate 986,385 of JARK01001381.1, forward strand.
TTCTGTGGTGTCTACAACGTCTGAGGACTGAAATGGGGAAAAAGTACAGCACTGTTCCACAGTAGAGAGAAGAGTAAAAAAAAGAAAAGAATAAGCAAGGGAAACCAAGTCATGCGACTCGGTAATAAAGTGAGATAGGGTAAGCTCAATAAAAGCTAAAAGCGGTTTTGTCATGGTTATGGAATATGAAGAAGAGTCATTGCATCCGGAACCATGGCCATTTATGTTGCAAAAAATGGAAGCCCGCAGAAAACCTCAGAAGCAATACCCACCAGAGCGAGACGAGAGACCACATGCAAGGCTGAAATTACCCAGGGTAGATACGTTGATACCATACGAATTTACCCACCGTTAACATGGGCGCTAACACGTTTACCCGGGGTAATCGCAGTGATGAATCCATGCAACGTTCAGAAATCTTGAATATCGAACTGCTCTAGGGTGATGGGCACTCAGGTGGAAAAATTCTAGTACATTCCGCTTATTTCACGTGTATTTGTTTCGACAATCCAGTTTTGAAACAAATACACGTAAAATAAGTGAAATCTGCTCGAATTTGCACTTCGTGTAAATTCGAGTAGATTTCGCTTATTTTTCGGGCGGAATTCGCTTAAATTCGAGTAGATTTCACTTATTTTCTGGAGATCCACGTGTATTTTTCAGGCGTAATCGGGAAATATTTCGGCGAAAAATAAGCGAAATCTTCTCGAAAGCACACGTAATCTGCTCAAGTTTTTCCACCTGAGCAGGGTCAAATAAATCCTCGAAATTCATTGTTCAAAGCAGATTTTAGGTCACCTCACTAAGTTTCCCAGCACGTAGTTCGACATAGGAATCATATCATTGTTGCGTCTCACAGTCCTGGCCAAAAAAAAAACACGCATATTAGCTTTCTGGATCTGGTTAAGATGAGAGGATAAAGTGGTCGGCGTTGATCAATCCCGTCATGTGGGATGCGCCACACATTCGACTTCATCTGGGCATCGTAGAGACTTTGAATGCGTATGTGCCCCATACGGGGCACATACGCATTCACATACTTGCGGGGGTCACCCAACTTGATGCTTCATCCTCCCAGCCTCCTCTGGTATCAATCTACCGACCCCGGAGGGTGGATGGCTTGAATGGCCACGGGCGCGATTTAACCATCGACCGTGTGTGCGCGCAGCGAGCCTCTTACCATTGCGCCACACGCGCCCCTGGATAAGGTTACCCAACGTAAATGTTTTGACGCCATTGCTAACGATGAGTAAATTCGGAGGTGTTGAGATGTTTACCCTAGGAATTCTCACTGATGTATGCGGGTCCTGGATCTTTTTTTTTTTCAATGACGTCAGTGCAAGTGCTGCCCCTGAAAAATATTTGCACTTAGATATCATTTTTTTGGAGATAAAAACATTAAGAAAATCAAAGAAGAAAAGAAAATATTCAGAAAATCAAAGAAAGAAAGCGAATGATGTGAGAGGGTATCACATTGTGATGTGGAAAAGGGCGAAAGATATGCGAATCACAGATTGCGTGCCGTGTGTTCAATTTCCTTGCGTGCAGAACACTTTTATAACACGTGCCTCGAGCACAGAAACATGTGGAGCTTCCAGGAAGAGCGAAAAATTTGCTCTCTAAGGCCTGATGCCCTCTGCTCCAGGATAAAATGTTGCTGAGGTCTGCAGAATGTCACATGTTTTTAATCTGCAGTTAGTAATTGAACGAACTTTTAGTTAAAAGCGGCTGAACGCACGTAGCCGGTTATAGCCGAGTTATTACGTAGCAGAAATTGAATTCGCTGGCTAAAAACGCCATGCGTACGCAATTTCGTTTAATGAGTATAAACGGGCGATAAACAAAGCCGAGTGATGTTATTACAGTGGACACACAAGTGGACACGAGAGTGATTGGAAGCGTGATATAGTGGTGTCTTGGGGACGAGTTTGTTTATTCGAGAGGGCCTGTGGCCGAGGCGGTGGCGGTGGCGCTGACGGCGGCGTTCGTCCGCCCTCAGAAAACACCTCACATCCTCGTCGATCCACGTCGCACTCTCCGGGGACCGTCGTAGGCGAATATCAGGCCATACTGCAACATCACATTCAATTAGCCGGGCCGCGCCTTTCGTCTCAGCCCCCTTCACACGCTGTGCCCTGAACTCGGAATGTGCTCGCCCTCGACACAAACAATGGGACGCGGGGGGAGAATATCCTTGAGAGGAAAAGGCTCCTTCAAAGTGGTGGTCCGTAGGGCACGGAAAACCCCTAATGAGACAATGGCATCACAAATCGTGGAAGTGAGTGCTAGTGATTCTACGAAGTACAATAGTTTCCGGCTAAATTTCTGGAGAATTCCTTCTTGTTTCCGGAAAAATATTTTGAGAAAACGGCATATAGACTGGCAAGAAACTACTGAGGTTTGCCTCGAATTTGCAAGCATCCTAGCGTAAAACAGAATTACCAGCGGCTTAGCTAGAATTTCCACGGGAACCGGCTGAATTTCACGATTTCCACGAACATCCTTAGCGATTTATTCGGAAAGCGCTGCTGGAAAAACATCAAAGACGGATAAATCCCTTCAAGTAGCTGGCCGCAGCAAAATTCCTCCAAACAATCTCACAAATACTCTTTAATATTCGTTTTTTTTCTTTTTTAAATAACGTCTTACAATTAGTGAAGGCTCTGATATTCTACAGATGTAATGCGTCCCGTACGCGACAATAGCTGAGCAATTGTACATAAATCGGCAACATAGACACACCCAGCGCTAATTGTAGGACATTCCAGAATTGTCACAACGACGCCTCGTAGTGACACGCGTCGCCACTGTTGCATTAATATTTTTGGAATACGGTAACTTCTTAGTGTCGCAGCCACACAATTTTCTTCCTATCATATTTTCTCTCGGACCATTGTCCCTGGTGGGATGCACTGTACTCGCCTAAGAATCTTTATCATCCCAACTTTTCACACCACTACATTATCCTACGTTGTCCTTTCAAGGATTTCTGGCTAATGTAAGATAGGGAATAGTTGTTGTGTCGTTTCTGCAGCGGGCGTCGATGACGGTGACCCCTCTGCGGCTTCGAAAAACACGCGGCGCGACCGCGCCGCTCTAGCAGTAATTCCCTCCAGGACAATGAACTATGGGTTTGGATAAGGATAAAATTTCGGGTATTGGTTTGTGACAAGTCATCCAGTTATCAACCATTCCCTCGGTTCATTTCTCTGTGTGCATGGCAAAGTGCATACAATAAATAAATAAACTGCGAGCGACGCGGTCGCGCAGCGTTCTTTTCGAGGCCGTGGATAGGCCACCGCCATCGACACTCACTGTAATTGTTATCACTACTACAAGAACTCGACCGATTTCCCAGTGGTATCTATAGTACTTCATGCCTTTTACTAATTCTTGAGAAATTCAGAGGACTGTGTTGGTACTGTTGCCCAGTTTAATCTCACCGCTTACCAGACAGTAATGGCACTCGGTTCCCAGCAAAATGCGATCGAACAGCCCGTTGCTTATCGCACTGGTACTAGATCTCTAACGATTGGACTACTTTGCCATAGTGATCGAGAAATTTGATGTTTCAATGATGTTGTTGTTCCAGAGCCATCAGGCACCGGATGTTCTATTGCAGAGATGGGTAATCTCATAGTCATGGGTAACATCGGAATAAAGGCAACGTCACATATAGGTGAACAAGTTGGAGCTAATCGGTAAATTTGGACTTTTTTTGGTGGGGGGGGTATATTGCAGGCCCATCTTATGGGTATGGGATTACCCATCCGCTCAATGATGCATCGGGATCCAGAGGTTAATTCATCCCTTTGATTAACCAGAATAAACGTGCTCACGGTGGTCAAATTTCTGTGGTGGTAACACGTTTACCTTGGGAAATATCAGTGGTGCGTGCGGCCTCAGGATGCGGGAAAACGGGTGAACCAAACACCTGAATGGGTTAAAAAATTTGCAGGGTTTTTTTTTAATGTGAGCAAAAACTTAGGTGTGTATCATCGTGAGGGAAAAGGAGGGAAACCCGACAACTCT
>JARK01001381.1:992863-1006996 GCA_000688135.1 Ancylostoma ceylanicum
AAAACGCCTAAAGACGTTTTTAGCTGAGTGATAGGGATGTGCCGGCGTTCGAAAGCAGAGTAACGCCCGGAGACGGGTCGAACAGTTTCATGTAAGGTGAAAGACGTCTCCCGACTGTTTCACAGCTGTGGAAAGGTGCCTCGAAGCCAGGAAGGTCGAAGGTGCGAAAAACGGGAGTTTTTTGTTAATGGCGGGATGGCCGGCATGGTGTGAGGGAGATGTCATAAGAAGACAACGCGAGCGAAGCGAGCACAAAAAGAAGCCTGAGAGTCCGACGTCAGCCGGACGATCAGTCTGGTCATTGCTGATTTCAACTGAGCAACTGAATGAGACCTCAGGGTAACAGAATAAAATTTGAAAACTACGCTGGCGCATGTTGGAAGTATGAACAACCGAAAAAAATCCGTTTTTTAGCTGCAAGGAAATTTGTGTCCGCAAGATAAAGGCCTCTGGATTTTTTCAAAGGGAAAAAAGGCCACAAAAAAAGTTCCTTCCGGACGCCGACAAATGTAGTTTAATGACAGGAAGACGTGCACTTCCAGGACGAAAAGCGAATTTTTTCCTTGGAAATCGGGTGAGGTGTTGAAAAAAATGCGGATACGCGGTGTACAAGCCAACATTGCGGTCTTACGCAATTATGTGCGAACATAAAAAGCCTTGTATTCCTATTGAGAATAAAATTTGCACAAGGATTCCACCAATATCTGAGTTCGATGAAAAGTGCAGCGACAAAAACTCGAAGCAGTGAGCTCCAAGCCGCCCAGAGGGCCGAGCAACAAAGAGCTGATGACGAGAAGCAGAAGCCGTGAGTGAGAGAATGGGTTCCAGAAAAACCGCACGCACACCCGTCTGGAGAGCACTTTTCTCGCGCTCATGCGAGTAATGGATACCTCCTAGGCTTTCAATGGCGACCCTATGCTGGACTCAAAAAGATTCGAGGATATCAATTGTTGCTGACGCGGCATAATTATCGATACACGACCTGGAGACGGGCTGTGGAGAGTTGGAGAATTGCCAATTAATGTGGTGAATGAAGTCAGAAAGCGGAAGCAACTCTATTCTGCATCAGCCTATTGGAATTGCCCTGCTGCAAGTGTTCATTTGGTTCAGTCTGCTAAATAAGCTAAGAACCAAGCAGATTAGGTACATTCAAAATCGAGTATTCGACTCCGAATGAGTCGAAAAATATGATAGAATGGTCCAAAACAGGGCGATCTGCTTTGAAAGTATATTATGAAGAGGCATTTTTTTTCAACATCTGATTTCGAAACAGTTCCCAAGTAATTAGTTGATCGATCAATTTTACTATTTGTTAGGCAACAGCTTCAAAACAAGTTATCAAAGAAGTGTCTCTTCTCATATTCATTCGATCTTAAATATTTAATATTTAATATTTAATGTTTATTACATAGGTTAACCACCTGGATGCGTTGCACAGTACAAATACAAGTAATCAATTGATATCATAATCTTCAGCAGTTCCTTCAACTATGTTCAAGCATGGGCTGAGCAAGAGTCAGTTTATCCTGTGTTCATCCATTCTATATTATGTTCCATTAATTTATACTGGCTAGTAAATAAATAAAATAAATAAATATTCAAGTACAAGTGTGTCACTATCAAATACTACATAAAGATTGGTGGGCAGAAAACCTCATGAGTTTGGGTTAGTTGTCCAGGAACTCGCCAATTGCCCTTTTGTAAAGGCAGAGTTTCACTGGCACTCGTTTGTTTCTGCTAAACTTCAAGTAATCAGAGAGAGCCCTGTGAATGAAGAAATCCCGTTGTATTGCTGTTTTCGCTGTAGTTATATGTGGCTTTATCGTTCCACCTCTTGTGATAGGCATAGTCCGTTTCAAAAACGACGATGGCAGAGTATTTGTGTACATAATCTGTATTTCTCGCTTTCCTCTCCCAATACAGCACTATTTCTCACATTCTTTTCTTGTCTAATATCTTCACTGCTATGCTCCGTGGTAGAACACATTATAAACTAGGTGAAAAGGTGAGCTGAGGGTACTGGGGGGAAGGAGGTGTAGAAGCATACGTCCGATAGCCTGAGACGTGTCTCAGGCCACCATCACTTTCGATGGTGCCCGGTTGGGGAACCCTCACCTATGGTGAAGAGGATAAGATGGGTCCGGGACGCAGTCCCGGACCAAGAAAGGGAATGAAACTATGCATTGTAAATCGGGCAGAGCATGTTTACATGAAATGCGCAGTTGTGGCTTAAATTCTTCACACAGTACAGTCTAAGAAAAGCCGAAGTTCAAACATGGCCGGTTAATTCGTTTGGAGAAAAGGTTTCCAGAAAATTGGTGGGCATTTGCGGCATAATTACAGTTTGACCAACAATATCGTTCTTTATTTGGGAAAATAAGCTTTGTGCAGTTGTCAGACTTCTTGCCAATGTTATTGAGGACTAGGTGATAGCAAGATCACAGAGGTACAGCTGAAAATGGCTGAGAAATTCGTGAAAACGTGAAAAGAGGATTATCTTGCTTATTTGAAGGAACTGAACGTTGCGCAGTTGTCAGCTGAATTGAGAATGAAATTCTGAGCAGAATTATATATAACACTTGATACTTTCGTTCACTCCCGACGGAAAAACCAGGGTGAGCCAAACACCCGTCTGGCTCACCCTCGCGTCTGGCGCCCTCCCATATTGCGTGCTCTCTCGCTAACCCCCCTGAGCTACACGGGGCATTTGGCTCAGGCAGGCTTTTTCAGCCCAGCGTCAAAGGAAGGATCAAATGTTATGTACCATTCTACTCGGAATCTTATGTGCTCGGCAGCTGACAACTGCGCAACCCCTGAATTTTTGATCTGCAAGAGATATAAAGTAAAAAAGCGTTTTCATACAAGACCCGTTTTCTGGGCCAATTTCAGAAGAGGGCACCTGCTTCAATGGGCTTTGCATGCGCAATGATGTCGCAAATTCAATAGACAACTGCGCAACTCACGATTTCTTAAAATTGTCGAGAAATTTTAAAGGACGCAAATCCCCCGTCTGAGTTTTAAAATTTGATTTCTCCTTGGATTCTTTGTGAAATTCGTCGCTCCTGATGTCATCTTGTAGAGAATTTTATGGAGAAAGTCGCTGACAACTGCGCAACATACAGTTCTGTGAAACTACCGAAATATTTAGCAAAAATCGAGCTGGGGCATTTTCTACGTTAGGCTGAGCGCTGGTCCCGGCACGAAAGCAGGAAGCCGGCGCAAATCTCAGCTTCGGCGTTCCACCTTCGAACAAACGATCTTTTCTCCTTTTTCTGAGCAATATTAAAACAGTTTCAGTTGAATCCATATTTGAAACAGCTTTCACTCTCTGGTATATGTCATCGTTCACTTTGATGAACCCTCCCTCAGCACTATCGAAGCTATGGTTGCGGAACAACCTTCACTTATCGGCCCAGACAACCTTCACTTTTTTAACCTCTGTCTCACCCCTATCGTACGTATGTGTAGAAGTGGGGCATGAAATGGGGGCCGGTAAAAAAGGAGACAGGGCCGGCCAAGAAATTCAACAGCTGATTGATAAATTTAATCCATAAAGGTTACTAAAAAATATGGGAAAAATTAGGTGATACAAGTAAATTTGTAAAAAAATTCGTCTATTTCACAGAGCAATTTTCAAGAAATTAGCAACCAAGTCTAAGGGGTGGCTATGCGAAAGTTCTATGTTATTTTTTCTCGAATTTTCCACAGTTTTTTGAACTTCCGATGACATCATTTTGTAGCAGTGTGCGTCCAAGAATTTGAATCGGGCTTTCTCATTTTTCGACATCTGGATGTTGGAATTGCTCCCTGAATTACTAAATTTGGAAAATTATTCGGTTTTTGTTCGGTCCCAATTACACTACTGAGATGCCTCAGATCCTTGAAGGATGACGTAAAAAAAAACGAAGTTCGATTACCAACGTGAGGTCAATAGTGATACTTCAGCTACAGCTCTCCAAGCTTGGAGGGCCCACCGTGGGTTTGCTAACAATGGTTGGGCTAGCGGTAGAATAAGCGGTTGCGGAAACCGGGTCGGGGTGCAAAGGTGGGAAAATCGGGAGGTGGCAATGGTCCCACTGTCAGTTGGGGTGTTTAACAAGTGTCACAAGAACTTTTCGACTGCAAAAGCCTGTATCTTATTGAGAAAATCCACAAGAATGGCATCGCCTAAAAATCAATGCCATACTCTGGAACGATATCCCGCACAATACTAACGCAAATCACCAAAGGAAAAAGAATGGGTAGAGCTGCAGCATGCGCTCTATAGTGAACCTACAGAGAAGAGAAGCCTACAGAGAAGAAATCCTCCGTCCTCCTGTTACCTTTCATTGCGAATGCACAAGCACCTCTAGGACCTTTTTTTCTATGAGTGACGACATTACGTCACTCGTGCAAGCACAGGTTTCGCTTGTTCCGTGTGCCAGAACTCGAAGGTGGAAACCTCCGACGTTTCTAAATTTTCGGAACAAACGGGAAAACTTGTTTTCAAGCGCCAATCAGACCACAAAGTCCAGCGAATTTGAATGTGCTCCCAGGCGGGAGCAACTCTCATTGCGTAGTATTCAAATTGGCTTAGAGGCTGCTCTGAAATTCTTATTGCAGACGGTTCGCTATGAGTTTTGATGTATTGTTTGGATATTATTGGGTTGAGTGGTTAACGGGTTCGAAGCACATTTGCACCATCAAAGCCTTCAAACACCTTCAGCGCCTTCTCTTGACAATTTTTAAGTGGGATCTTTTGGGCTTCCGAACCTGGACGCACAGATTACCCAGGGTAACGGTGTTGAAACCCATGCTAAAATGGATGAAGTTGTGAGACGCCAACACGTTTACCCTGGGTAGTCTCAATGCCTGCGACCACCAAGACAAGCAGGTGGACAATTTTGGGCCAGGCCTTAAATTTATTCAAAAATTGAATGATATTATTATAGTTCTATTGTAAAGGTTATTATAGTTCTATTGTTCTATTGTAAAGGTGAGACCAGCCCCGACTGGTACCAGGGTGTCCACTGCTGGTCTGTCATAAGGGCACAGCACGGGTTCCTTATGGATATTTTAACACGTTATGTATTGCCACATTCAATACAGAATTATGTACATTTTAGAACAAAAAAGTGTACAAAACCCTATAATTGTAAGGTGTATGGGACAAAGCTACCGAAACAACTTCGGAGCTGTGGTATAAAATATGGAAAAGGAAAAGTTGAAACAATGAAAATCAAATACTACTCAAAACATGAAGTTAAAGTATTTCACTACGATTTCTTCATTCAACAAATGAGCGATACTGATTTTTTTTGATAATCTGCACAATAATATGAATATACTACACACCACAACAGTAGCGCAGCAAAAGGAATTCAAGTAGAAAGAATTTTAAAATACGAAGAGAACGAAAATCCTGGATCTTCTGTTCATGAGAGAATAGCAGCCAGACATATATTAGGTCGTCAAGTATGAAACGTCTGATTTTAAATGAGACAGTTTCGAGTAATGTTTCTCCAACAAGATGGGGTACGAGCAATCCAAATATGCCCCCATGTTACCGGCACAGCCTTGCCATCTTACCGGTAGCATGGTCGCGCCAACAGCCTGGAAGCTTGGGAAGCAGGAGGCGATAAGTTGGCGAAGGGCATTTCCGACATCATGTTGAAAGTGGAAAATTTTCTCTACCAAGAAAAGGACTAATACTTGGGAGAAGTTGTCATCAAGTAGAGCAAGGTTTGGCCAGTGCAACGAATGGCAGGTGGACTCCTCTCCTTGCTCCCCTCGTTTACGCAGCGCAGTTTTGTAAAAAATGGCCAAAAAATGGCACCAATTTTTGGGGATCAAACTGTGAAAAATTCATTCATTGAGCCACTTTACCTTGTCGTATTGCCTTGAACACCTGAATAATATAGGGTTACGAACGCCAAACCTTGCTGCATATGCAGGCATAGTTTGGCTCCTACCCGCTCAAGCCACAGCTTCCAACTCATCGTAATCTAGGTTCATCACAACGCTCACTTTGCAGGTTTATATCACGAGGTAGAAATTTCTCAAAACATCGATGTCCCGTTCCTTTATTAGCCACTTCCTTTCCAAACATTACTAGGGTATTTCGAGTTTTCCTTACTTTACAGGCTCCGTGATGGAACCTATATTCCGAAATGATACGATTTTTTGTCTTTGAGTAGTTTCACAAAAGTTCCTCTGAAACAAAAATTTTAAAGTTGGTCAGAAATTAAATAGGTGATTTTGAGAGAGGGAGAATGTATCTTCATAATGGAAAGAAAGATGAGAGTGTACCTAAGGAAACCCCGAATATACCAGCTGTCAAACTGACCTCTCAAAAAATCAGACATTTCATACTTGACGACCTAATAGAAACCGAGGCCACATGCATCAATGAGATCATTGATAAGATTTTAGGTACCTATCAAACGACTTTTCGGATGATTGGGGGTTGTCAGGTAATGTTAGGAATTCCGTTCACATCCATTCAGATAGTTCTTTGGGAAAAGTGCAAAAGAATGTGTACAGATCAAATCTCACTTGAGAGGCCCAAGGAAAACAAACCTGGAACTCATGCTACTAAAGTATTCCAACGTTATTGACATTTCTAAAGGGCAGTAATTTAAAATGACCACGATAGTGAATAAGGATATAAGTTAATTGGGAAATGTTCAAAACAGTTTCATTCGAAAACTTTTTATGCGCTGTAGTGGTCTACATTACGGACTTATTCCTGATGGCATACTAAGAAGGAAACAATTTAACTTACCTAGTTTATACAGTCGAAGGAAAAAGAATGACCTAATTATGGCTTTCAAAATACTTACTGGAAGAACGAACGCCAATCCAACTGAGTTTTTTACATTAACTAACTCAAAAACCAGAGGAGGAAGCATGAATTTCAAGACTCCGGCAATAAGAACACAGATCAGGCACAAAAGCTTCGTGATAAGGGTCGCAACCGAACTTAATAAATTTCGTAGTCATGATGTTCTTCGCATGTCTCTTCCTAGATTCAAGAAACTGGCTGCAATCAAAACTCTCTCACTGGCTTCCTAGCATAAGTGTATTTCACTAATTTGCATTTCATTGTGTACTATTTATGTACTTACTATGTATGTAATACTTCACACACGTACTATATATTGACTATGTATTGGAGCATGTATTTTCTACCGCGTGAGCATTTGCTTACGCCTTCAAATAAACAAATAAATAAACAGTGAAAGAATGAAGATCTTGAAGAGCCACAATACCAGGAAACGCTTCAGCCAACGATATTTTTAGTATTGAGGAGCGGTCCCGATGTGGGGGAGTGCAAAATTGCGTAGCGCCAGAATGAATTGATCAAGATAAACCGCTACGCCAGCGAATAATGGCGAAGTCTTGTGACGAACGTGGTGCCAATCCTCGAGGATTACGTCTTCTGTTCCTAGATGTATAGAAAGCCAGGTCGGCGCCGCCGCAACGCTCCAGTTCATCAGTCAGCGAAACGTCCTCGCCACGTGAAAGCTGAGCTTAGGCCCACGTTTGTGAAGTAATTAAAGAAGACAGAGGGCCGAGGCGGCGATGAAGTTTGGCGCTTCCCTCCGCCCTCCGGCATTCAAAAATCAATTGGATGCACGTCCTGAATAACCTCTTTGTGGGCCAGCTAGCCAGCACCACAGCAGACTAACACAATCACCAGATGGGCCGTCATCAGTCACAGCCACAGTGAAAAGGACAGCCGGACATCCACGCGTCTGCTATCATATCATCTCGTGCAAAAGTGCAGCGCAAAATCGTTTGTTGGAGGATGTAAGAGACCGACTCCAGAAAAATTTGAGAAAAAAAAAACGAGTGAGTGGCGGGAAAGAACTTTTGTAAAATTTTTGCTAAGAAAAAAATTGAAAGTTTAGGGCTAAAAGAAGTGTAAAAACAAAAGGGCAGTCGTAAATGTAATGCAAAAAAGAAGTAAATTATTGACCTAATTAAAATCTAATAAACTTGTTCAATGTGATAAATATTTCAGAAGTTTATTCGTAGATTTAAATACTTCAAAATAAAATCTCTGTGGCCCTCATAGTGCTTCCCACAGGGTTATGACGTTACATCATTCCTGAAAATTTTAATTTTCTATTATTCCGAATCGAATATTCGAATATCATATATATAATATATTCGAATATTCGAGTATCTAATACATCATTCGATAACACACTGATCACTGCTGAAGTGCTAAAACCCAAGGAGAGGCGAACATGTGATCTGAGCAGAAATCCACGAGCCTCACTTCCCTATAAAATCCCAACATATTGGACGATTCTACTGACAAAGGAACAACTGTTGTAACTGGGCAGGCAATCCTATGGCGGGAGTCCGGGGGAAGTTCTAAACTTACCGTTCACCTTGAAAGTGGTGTTTCTGGGCCAGAATTTGGTACACCCTATTGAGTATCTCCATCATTACTTACCCCTTTTGATTTCGGCGAGTCGCTCGAGCAAAATTATCCATTTTGCTTGGACTAACTGTCCACCTTGGAAGACCGAGTAGGCTACAACCGCCCCGGGAACGTTCATGAATTCCGCCACTGGGTCAGGCCCTCTGCAACCACGGGAATCCTTCTGGTGTCTATTGCCAGGGAGGGAAAAGACGTCTATATAGTGGCTGAGGGGTGAGATGAGTGAAAATAGAAGTCCCATTGCATCTGAAGAGAACGTGCTCTACTCTGATCATGCTGCACCGCAGCCAATTCTGACGTAATATCAAAAACCAGTAGAGCGTTAACAGGAAAGATGTAATCCGAAACAAAAGAACTGACGAATGGAACACTATCATTCTCAACTTTTTTTGCGAATAAATAACTAGCCAAGAGATACATACATATCTAAATCTGCTACGTCATGAAGTAATTCTCGAATTAATAATGTGAATTTCCTATACTAAACAGTATACTTCCTGCCAGGACCGAATAAAAACAAAATAACCTAAATAATTCAATCATCGGTTCAGGACCAGATCTGAAAAAAAATCGAATGTTGAAGGAGAGATCCCTAAAGTCCTCCGTTTCATTCATCAACGTCGTGTTTTACCTCTCTTTAGGGAATCCAAAATTTCAACTTATTTTAATAGGAAAAGGAAAGAGAATTGTGAAGAAAAAGTGAAATATAAGAGATAGCCTAGTTCCGTCTCGCACTTAACCTTATACGGAACTAAACCGAGAATATGAGTAAGTCGAATTTTCGAATTCGAATATATTCAATATATTATATTATTCGGTCCAATATACATATACTAGATACCTAGATTGAGTTCACAATGAGAGGAAAATCCTTTTTTGTATTAGAGTATATCGGTATATCGTGAATTAGGATGGACCTGGCTGAACACACGCCCTCCCCCTATGTCCAATTAAATATCTTTAACAATGTATGCAAGTACATCAATAACTGTTCGCAAGAAATAACATTATGCCAGTTGGGTACACGTAGCGGAAATTGGTCAGGTTCGTCCTATTGGACTGCAAGTTGCTTAATATAATGGTTTTTGGTCAGGAGTCAAAGTTAGGAAAGTGAACTTCTCAATCGTAAATTGAACCGAGAAGGTGGGAAGCAGAACCGGGTGTTTCGAAAATCCGCTGTCCTCACAAGTAATTACTTTAAAGTTAAGCCTCCAGAGAGAAACAGGGATCCTGAAAAATAGCCGTGAACGTCATAAGGAGTTTTTTACCCTGTTCCGGATTTTCAAACTTGACAACTGCTTGAGCACGCGACGGACACAACGTGTGAGATGTATCATCGTCAAAAGTGCATGGTTTCTTTCCGGGAAAAACAGCTAAGGAATTTAGAAAAGCAACAGAATGTGTGCACTGAGATACTCCAGGGAGCATGGAGTTTCATAAATGTAAGAACTTTTCAAGAAGCCTTCGTACTTCAGGAGCACACCATAGCTTACGCTCGTAAGTATGTTGATGAGGAATTATTCTCCTAGCTTCAAGCACATGTATACTTTATATTCATTCCCTACCTTCGCTGAATCACACTATTCTAGCTGAATTCCTAGCTGTTCTTGTTAGGATCCGGCATATAATGTCTTCGTCAGACCTTAAAGGCTGTATGTCACCTCATGTTTAGTCCCAATGATGTACTTGCCAACTGAAAAAAAAGGTCAAAAAGCCTACTTTTAGGGAGAATTTGAATTTGCCACGGACGAGCTTCCCTGCTAAGAAACTAGAAGAGAGCAGATGAGAAATTGTCATGTCGAAATGAATTCCTCGGCTGCCAAAGGATTCCATAACTTGTAAGGTTTTCGACGTTCCCTGTAACTTAACGCACATCCATGTGCTCAGCGGCTCGCGTACGTTCAGTTGATGTGAGAATTTCGACGTGATCCCCGATATACACGGCTTTTAAATACCTTAATTGACTTCACAGTTTCTCAATATCACTACAGTGCCTTTCACAATTACTGGACCGAGGACAGAGCTCATATGGGAACATTCGCCTGGCCAGCGTGTTTTTGTAGTCTTCAAAACACGAGATGATATATGCGCAAAAAACGATTACTCTACAAAATAACTGTAGGATCAATGCATGATTACGAACTTCGATCTAGGCAAACATCGGCCGTGTTCCAGTTTGCCGACTGACTCAGTCGTAGTGATACCGCCACCATGAGGATGCTCTTTGCCACCTACATCGTGATCGCATCTCTGTTTCATGAATCATTGGTGAGTTTTTGTAACTAAAACGACTTCTAGGTGATTACTGTCAGAAAACAGTTCTAAATGACGGAGAGTAGTGGAGGTTCAATCAATGTTTGATAGGAAAGTGGTTTTCCAGACGTTTGATCTCGGAGGCTGGTTCACCAAAGTGTTTGCCGACCCCGTGAACAAGGTAAACAACTCTTTGAAAAACCCAAAGCCCTGCCTTAATGTCTCTCATACCTCCTCACAAAAAGTTCAGGTTAAGGATTGGGCCAGTGGTCTCGAGCAATGGTCGAGCTCGGATTGGGATTGTGGCGCCGACCGGTTTTGGCTAACAAAGTTGGCCTCGAAGTCGATGGCACAGAAGAGATGTCCAAACGTACTCGGTACACTGTCACTCACTAGGCGATGGTGTTTTTCAGCAGTACAAACACTGTTTGCAGAGCAAATCAACAGTGCGTGCAGGTGGCATGATTTCTGCTACTCACAAGGACTTGAGGGTCAGGATGTGTGCGATTCGAGGTAAGCTAGAGCTCCATTAATTGTTCAAACATTCCAACAACCATATCATATTACGATGCATAATGTTACTTATCCCATGCGTCACGATACTTTTACCTTACAAAATTTTAACCACTCGAAACTAATGAGACGCTGAGTTTTTCGCATAGTTGTATATGTACTAGGGAAACCCATGTAATTTGCGGTATCCATCTCAAGAATTTTGCGTGTCGGGAGTTTATCAATTTCTACGTTCACAAAATAATTACTATGTATGAAATGTCTGATTTTATTTCATTATACCTCAAACATAAAGATCTTTGCCGTATTGGGGGTACCTTATATCAGGTTGTTGCGAAATTAATTGCCGAAATAGATAGCCCAGTTCAAAATGCTGTAACTCTGCTCAAACTCAACTTTATTTATCAAAATAAAATCCATCAGATTCTTCACATCTCTGCCAACGATCCGGTAATTCATTTATGCCTCTACAATAGAAAGATCACAAGATTTTGAGAACTCTTGGAATGCAATTTCAACAAGCTCCAAATCAGGAAACTGCTGCTGACGCAGGTTTGCTTCGAGAACCCGAAAAAAGTGATATTCGGTAGGGGAGAGAGAGTAAGGTGGGTGAGGGAGAACCTCGATGCTTAACTGCGTCAGTTTTTGTCGGGTGGGGTTTGAATTGTGAGGCCTAGCGTTATCCTGGAGCAGGAGAGGCCCATCTCTGTTCACCACTGCCGGCCACATTTGTCGCAACTTTTCATACATCACGTCTAAATCACAACAGTAAGACTCTGATGTAACAGCCTGACCAGGTTGCAGAAGGCTAAAATAAATAACACCCTTACAACACCACCAAACTGTCAACATAACCTTTCTAGGGTGAAGATCTGGTTTAGGGAAGCTTGGAGGGGTAGAGAACTTGTCTACCCATACATAATCACGTTTCTTATTATCAAATAGGAGCCATTCTTCATCTGCAGTTATTAAACGGTCACGAAATGGCTCGTTTTTCTGGCGGACGAGGAGGTTAGAACAGATCTCGTAGCAGGTGGATTGCTGGTCATCGGTCAGATCATGGGGTGTCCACTTTTGCATTTTTCTCACGATGCCAATGGAGGCCAAATGTTTTAAAACTGTAGCATAGTGAACCCCCAGGCCTGCCGCCAACGTACGAATGGTAGTATCGGTTTTCGTTTCCACCGCTGCTCTCAGTGCTTGATCGTCCAGCAACATCCTTTGACCACGACCGGGTTTACCTCCGAGATCAAAATCGCCGGGAGAGAATTTTGCGAACCAGCACCTCACTGCCCTTTCGGAAGGAGAGTCCGTGCCAAAAGCAAGCGCTATATTACGGGCTGCTTCCGCTGCAGGATGGCTGAGTTTGAACTCGTACAACATGATCACTCGAAAATCGCGTCGGCTCACCATTTTTCGCGACCCTATAAAAATTACAGGGACGAGCTTGCCAGATTATTGAAGAAGCATCTGAAAGAGCAGAACAAACCCTACCAGGAGCTAGCACAAGGTTGAAGTGGTTGAATTGGGCAAGGAAAAAGTTTTTTTCAAGCATACCGTGAAGCGGCAATTATTTTCGCAACAACCTAATATATGGCCATCAGCATAGAAGCCTGGAGGACGAATGGCGATGAAGCGAGAACGCTTACGATTATTGAAAAGAACAAATTTCTCATCATAGGTACTAATTTGGTGCAAAAACGGTTCGAGCTCATGTCGTGACAGCAAGGAAAGACATGCGTCGAAACGGTTTCTTTTTTGACCTTCGCTCAAATCAAGGGGAACCCATCTGTCCAGCTTCTTCACTTTGCCAATTTGATTCAAATGGTCCAACATGGTTTGCTTAGAAACCCCAAACGTCACTGCTAATTCACGCGAAGTCTGGTATGTACAAGCTTCCACTACTGCTTTCAGCTCTTCATTATCCTTCTTCACTTCAGGTCGACCTCGTGGCTCATTCTCAAGGTGAAAATCGCTAGAGCGGAACTGCTTGAACTAGCGTGCGTTCGCTAGCAGCACCCTTTCCAAATATCTTGATAATATTTTGAGTTGCCTCCGCTGCACTCAGGCCTCGACGGAATTCATATTCGGAAATCACACGAATTTTCGACATGTCCATGCCTCCGCAAAAATTGCGCTGGAGCAAAAATTTGACAGTTGATAAGATATCCGGAAGACAATTTTGTAAGCTAGAGAATACAACTTCATAAAGGAGCAAAGAATGAGAAACACCGCTTTTAAACCACGGAGATATCATCTGTCAAACTTGTCCTTTGAAGAAATCAGACATTTCATACTTGACGACCTAATATTATATTATTTTGTTGTAACATTTTGGCTCATGTCCAAAAGAAAAGAAGGCCCAAATCACGGGTCTACCTCCCTAACGCATAGCCGTCAACCAATTTTGCACTCTTTGAATTGGTGAAGAGACAGCCAAACATAGTTCAAAGGATGTCCTTATTCAGTCCTGCACCATAGTACTCATTTTATGTCCAAGCTGAACTGTGCTCCCCGGGAAAGACCAGGAACGGCGCATTTCTGCACGGGAAGTACATACGTGTCCGATAATCTCAAAACCACACGATTGCAATCGACAGTAGAGCGCCAATTTGAGGGCACCGTTCCACCACAGAGTCGCTATTGGGATTTTTTAATAGAAAGAATCTGTGGAAGCTTCTGATCACGGTGATATCCAAGGTTCCATGAAAAACTGGCGAAAACCCCTTTTTGAGCACTAATTTTTGTGGAGCTTGTGGGCGGAGCAATGCTGCCTCCCTCCATGCTGCATCATTTTCTCTGCTGATACTTAAATATAGAGCACACGTCCTATCTTGTTGGAGAGTGAGTGGGTGATGAGGAACTTCCTTAGCGATTATGAATTTTCCCAGAAGAGAATACCTTCCCGTTGCCATGTCTCGTCCCCCCCCCCC
>JARK01001381.1:1012449-1032085 GCA_000688135.1 Ancylostoma ceylanicum
ACACACACACACACACACACACACACACACACACACACACACACACACACACACACACACACATGTGTGTGTGTGTGTGTGTTTTTTTTTTTTAAACAACCAAGTTCTCCACTGGCTGTCTCACAGCCTCGGAGGAATGCAGTGTTTACAAAGTTTCCAGCCTGCATAATATACGGAACAGGATGAGCACCCCTCCCCCAACAGATTTAGTGCGTTATGTAGAGCTGCGGTTTGCTGAGGACTGCTACCCCCTGCTTCAGCTGGGGAGAATCGGCTTACTTCGTCCAAGTTCCGACGCAAATCCTCAGTGACGAGATAACTCCGTCATCATACCGAATTTTCGGAATGACTTTGAAGACGTGAATGACGATGAAGAACACGTGCGTCGGCTTTCCTCAACCCGCACCATTTCGAATGAGCACTGTGTCGGTTTCAGGATGCTGTTCACAGCTACTACAGTCATCTGGAGGACATTCCGTGCAGAGTTGGGAGTGAGTATTCTCGACGAGTCTATAGGCAAGACACAGTGACCACGAACGGGATTACATGTCATTGCATCGGGAAGTACTTTGATTGTGGTTTGAAAAAAGGCTGATATTAGGAGAAACTGATGAAATATACGCAACTCGTAAGAAGAGAACCGTATTTGAGCAGAGCTTATGATTATTTTGCTTCTTTGCTACTTTCTTGAGAAATTTGCAAGTGAGAAACTTTTGCACAGACATCAAGTGGCTGCCTCAACCCACTTCCTAGCGTCCCGTAGGGGCGCGAGTCATCTCTATATCCCACGAACGGGCGTCCAGAATGAAGGGTAACTTTCAAAATAGCTTTGTGTGAAGCGTGCATACCACCGCTGTGCTCAGTGTATCGTGGAGATCCGGATTCTGCTATTAGCTGAACTATGAAAATGAGGTGAGACCCAGCCTTCAACACACTGCGGACCGAACACATCTTTGTATGACGAGCGCGGGCATTTTTTCTGATAATTCACCATTTGCCTTACCGCACGGCTCAGGCCCTTACTTTTCCGTGCTTCTTCTCTTCCTCTCCCTTTCCTTTTCTCTGCACCTATCTTTGCTGTGTTTCCTAATGTCCCGAATGAAACGCATAATGCATAGCGCATTGAGGATGGCCTCATCGAGCAAACATTTTTTCAAATGTCATTAGAAATCCATACAATCCTGACCATATCTTACTCTCTAAACTCTATGAAGCCCATATCATGATATGCCAGGAATACTCGACACACACTCTTCGAACACATGGTTTATGTGTTCAAAGAGTGTGTGTCGAGTATTCCTGCCATATCATGATATGGGCTTCATCGAGTTTAGAGAGTAACATACCTCAACTCCCTAATGATAGTTGAAAATAATATCTCGTTTACGCAATTTGTAAATGATATCTTGTTCACACCACTAGGCAATCTCATTCATTTTTATTCTAACGTATCTGAGATGAGGTCACGGATGCGTACAAGTTGCAACAGAACGACTGAAGAAAAACGTAAGTTTTTCCAATCTACATTATTTTATGTAATAAATTGAATGTAAATATATTTTAGTATTGCTATGAGTTTTCTCTACCTTACTGATGAGTGCAAGAGGAAACTTAGAGCAATAAAATTATTTTAGTTTTCGTATAAGGATAGTGCACGAAACGAAAACTAAAATATGTACACAACAGTTTTTAAATAAATGTGCTCAAGGCACTTCAAAATTATGCTTCATCCTTGAAGGCCCCCTAACAGTCCCTATGCCTAACCTTTACACCATTACCACGATACACAGACCAGAAATCAAAGCCCGCTCTGTACATATATGGGCATGAAATGAAACCACATCGATCGTTTTTGTCCACAAATTAAAATGTGTGTGCATGTGTTATGAAAAAGAAGGCTGCCGAATGCAAATGATCTGCCTTCGCCTTGACAGTGTTTGTTCCACGTAAAAGAAGGCAAGCCGTCGAATGGCTCACATAAGGAAAATGGAATCATAAGCGAATATATGTATGTCTCATCATGAAAAGGAGTATAAACACATACATAAGTTATGAAACCTCTCCCAGATGTTCTTGTCGCTTTGCTTCCTGTCATTGGAGCACACATCACCGGCAACTCATCCTTTGCCAACAACAACACGACCTCGGGTGAGAAACACTTCTATAGCGGAACAAGTTAACTGTGGATAGTCCCTATCTGCATATCCATTTAGCCATTATCCGTAAGTTTGGCCTATCCATCATCCGCACCGTTATCAGGACCTTCACAATTGATTTCTTTCAATTTACAAAACCCGTAGCAGAATAACCTTAAAATTAAAAACACTAATAGAGCGCTTTGAGGTAACCGCTGTTCCAGAATTCAATGAATTCCTGAAATAGTGCGGGAAACTCGCTTGATGAGAATTCTGAGAATCAAGGTTGAGTAACTAGAGCTTAGAGTTGAAACAATGGATGAAGTATGGCTTTCTGTAGAAGAAAGGCATTTAGAAAATAATTCGTGCCAAGTACATATTGCACTGCCTTTTCCGTCAGATTTTGTCAGTGGTGTGTATATTCTTCTATTCGTTCGCATTTTTGGGGTAACGTACGTATGAGGAAGAAGTTCTCACCTGGATCCTTCCGCTCTTAGGCAGAAACAGAATTTTTGCTAAGATTCTTTGTGGTGCATGGGTTGGTGCTGTTCTGCACGACAAATGCCGTTAAAAAAAGTCGTTATTCGTTATCTGGTATCTGTTATCCGGTCATTTTTGACATAATCGTTATCCGGACCCGGAACTTCGGAAACCCGGGACTTCGGAAACCTCGAATCCGCTCCGGTCCAAACACTTGATGATATGTTCGTGAAGAGGTAGCTCCATGAAAAATATGGCTGTGATCAAGGTCTTCTCTCCAGGTAACACGGCGAGTTCCAGTCCCCTGACTGAACAAGTCATACTGGCATGCGGATGTTCTATGTCACCCTCATCTTAGTTGTACTGCAACCCCATGGATCATCGGTAAGATTTTTGTTACCATCGGGATTCGTAGATGGGCATAGTTGCTTGAAAACGAGTTTATACAAAGAAAGAAAGTAGTGCTCATATTTAGAAGATATCTATCTTTTCAGACCTTTAACCTAAGGGACTGGTTCACCAATGAGGTGGAATCCGCTAAAAATGCTGTAATCAAGGTAATGGACGCATTGGAAAAATTTAGTGCCATTTACTAATAGTAGCCAGGAGCCTGCCCCTACAATAACACGATCAGGTAAAAAATTGGGTCAAAAATTTACGGCTCTGGTCTAGCAGGGACTGGGATTGCGGAACTGAGAGGATGTGGTCAACAAAACTAATCTCGAAGGCAGTGGCAGAGAAGGAATGTCCGAACGTCCTAGGTATAATCGTTTGGTGAATGCTGATATCCAGCAATGCAAACACTGTTGCAGATCAAATCAACCGCGCCTGCAGATGGCATGATTCCTGCTATGAACACCGTTTAGTTGTGCAAAATATGTGTGATATGATGTGGGTTACAGCTTCATTGCTCAGATACTTTGTCAGTCATATTAGTTCAGTGGGTGAGTCTGTAGCGTTGTGACAAGAAACCCGCGACAGCCCATACGCCAAAATTCGACTTCGCCCCTGGTTAAGCAAGCCTTCCATCCCTTTTGGGTCGAGAAGTGGATTACTGAGGGGTATGAGAGGTTGAAGCGCTTACACTATACATAGGATGCCTCTAGCAATTCATCGTATAATGTTCAGACATGGCCCACCCTGCGTCTACTACTGCCTCTCCTTTTTCGATCGAATAATTATATCTGCGAGCGCTCAGCATTACAATATTTTAAGAAGTGTCTGAAGCAAACGATTTATGCATCGTTTGGAATTCGAGCGATTTCTGATGGATATTATACATACACAGCTTATTTATTTAGTTGGAAATATCGCCGTACTGGAGCGTGCGTGGGTTAAAAGATTTTGCTCTTAATTGAATGTGGAATACCAGCTTGACAGCCTTGTGCTGGCTTCGCTGGCATAACTTCAATTGAATGCAGAAAGTTCATTGTCTCTAGATGCAGGGTAGTTTCTAGGGCTCGGAGGCATCACCTAGATTACCCAGAGTAAACAGGTCGACGCTCGTGTTGAAAACAGGCCCCAGCACAAGGTCTTCCCCGGGCCACAATCAAAACGAAGACCACTTTGAAAATTCGGCATTTCACGAAGCCACCTTTGAATATGCTTTGTAAACCGAAATCCCATCCCCGCTCGAAGCACGATCAGCGCCCTCTGTAAGCTTTTTTTTTACCCCAACACCCTGGTGAGAAGCCCTCTTTACTTATTGACCGTTTTACGAAGCCCAGCTCACTCGTGGAAAGACTCGTGGTGGGGCCTGGTTCAAAATAGGTAAATTCAAGGTGTTACAACATCTACCCTGGGCAATCTGGATGATGCATGCAGCCTTAGATCATGCAATGCTATATCCTCCCACTTGGCATTACCGATTTGTACACTTGTCCTTAGACGCATCTCGGTCACCACCCCCACCAATATCCCCCCTCCCCCATTGCCCATACTGTGAACATTTGCGTTTCTCGGATGGCTGTGGCGATTGCAGTCAAGCGAATGGAGCAGATCTAGCGCTAATCATCACTCAAGATGTTTTATACACATATATAGCAGGTCGCTTGGACAGTCCAAGCGAGCGACACTGGTGTATATGCTCAGACATTCAGGCGTTTGGAACGCCGGCGAACCTGCCCACTCTCAGCCGATGCAGGCTTCCAGAAGGTAGTCCTGGCTGGAGCAGGAATACTTGCTGAAGGTGCGGTTGGAGCAGCAAAACCTGCCGTGAGTGCGCATGACGCAGGACTTAAGCAGGTATTCCTGCCGACTGTTTTTTTTTTCTTCATTGCCACGTGGCAGCCGAGGTGTATATAAGCCGTTAGACGGCTTTGGAAACTTAGTCTTGCTTCCGCTGCAGCGGTGACTTGTCTGGCCAACTGAGGCACGATTAGCCGTGGCACAGTGTAACGACTGGCCAGACGAAATGCGGGGAAGGCGGTTGCGTGCCGGTGCGGTGCGGGCGGGTAGATCCGTCTTGTCACAACCGTCCGGCTCGCCGACTGTTGGCTCTGGAAGAGCATACGTTTCGGGGGAACTCGATTTTTGTAGTATTTTTGTAGCCATCGGTTGCTATACGGGTTCGTTGTGTTTTTGTCCTCCATGAGAAGGTTAAAAACTGTTCCACTGCAATCGAACATAAAACTTATTCTGGAGTAATACGTCTTTAGTTATGCTTGTTAGGCACCACTATTAAGGCGGCTAGTACTAGGCCTGGAGGATGACCTGCCATGCTCCTGTCATCCTAACTGCAGGTTAACCTGCCCGGCTCCTGCCTTGCCGGCTGCATGTTCATGGCAGGTCACACGCAGGATAAGGCGCGACAAACGGTGGGATAGGCGCGACAACCCCGCCCACTTTTGCGTTCGTCCCGCAGGTGTAATGCCGCGAGAAACGCTGTAGGCCGGCGCGACAAACGCCTGAATGTCTGAGTGTAGATGGGACTGGACGGTTGCCGCTCACATACTACTTGGAAATCTGATTGTTTGAGCATCAGTTTTTTTCATCTGAGTTCTCTTTTTAACACCCTGTCGAGACCTTCTTTAACAGTTGGTGCACTGCGTGAAAAAGGGTTCATTGTACCGAAGTTCACCACAGGTAAAATCAATGAGTTGTTCCCTGGAGGGCTAGCTGCTATTTAATGGCAGCACCCACGGAGAAGTTCGTCCCCAACAAATTCACAGTTTTGAAAAACCCTTGCCTTCAAGAATACTTTCGCCGTACAAGCGGCACTGGAAGTGTCCCTTCACGTATTTATAGCAGCTTCTCCTAGGACCAGGCAAATTTATTTCTCAGCCGATTGTACGCGTTTTCGCATTAGAGCATCAAACACTTTTTGGAGCGCCGAAAACATCGATTAACAGCTGATCTATTTGTCAAACCTTCGCCTGCTCAAGAGAATTCCCTCGTATATCTCAAGAATTGTACAGATTTGCCTCACCTTTTCAACTTTCTCTTTCTGCTAACTGCGTTCCTTTTTCAATTGAAATTCTACAGTGCTTTTTGACTATTGTTAGACCTAGTATCTGGAAAAATCTTGATTTTCTCTCACTTCTTCCTTGTTACGGAATTTTGTAATTTTTGGATCCTCAAGTGACTTCCCTGTCAAGTGATACTAATTTTTCAATGGTTATTTGGCTTGCTACGGTGCGGGTAGGCTACAATTCTGAAGAAATAAGTGATTTGGCGAGGATCCGTCTAGTGAAAAAGACGGCCTTATCGATCTTTTGCCACCCCATGGCTCGCTCAACTCGACCACTCCCGTTGAACCTAACCAGATTATGAACGTCAAAAAACAGTATTTTCAAAAATAAAGCAAATTTTTACCTTTGAGAAAGTGTTCAGCTCCCCCGATACCTCCTAAATATGTTAAGATCCTAATATCAAAAATTTTCGTGGTGCTGCCTTTACAAAGATTATTCTATAGTGATTTAACACATATATTCACATGCCAATACATCCTCTGTACCATTGCCAGACTTTTTAGGTTCTGTGAGAACCTCTTCAACATCAGCTTCCCCAGCAAAGAGGAAAAGCAAGCCTGCTTCCTGACGCAAGCCATGTGTGACGCTGTGAAACTCGGCGGAGCATTTTTCTACAGTGATAAAACAAAGTAAAAGTGAACAAGTCCTAAGCTCTGAATTTGCACCCACGCTCCTTATACCGTTTGCAATCCTTATGTTTTGATGGCTTCAAGATGTTAACACTTACTGTCGGCTGCGTATTTCCTTCGTGTTGTTCTGTTCTCTTCGAAAGTACGTTTAACCTCTGTTCTACACTGTTTCACTGTTGTAGCACACGGCCTGGGCGTCGGTGGAAGCACACGAGCCAGATGCGGCATAAGATAATTAAATCTGAACCCACAAAAGGTTGAAATGAAAAAAATTTAAAAAAAAAACGAGGGCGGGTTGAAAAGTTTCCGGAATGGCCATCAAAGAGCCAGTGTTTTCCATTTATTTCTATGCCATTCAATAGAGAAGTCCTTCAAATGAATTGGCTATAAATACCAGTTCAATCTGCCAAAGGGCCTGGTTTTGGCAAGTACTTTTAGTCTGCCAACTTCGATTATCTCCAGTTGGTGGTGAATGCGAAGTTCGAGCGGTCAACGAATCTTTCCAAATAAACAGGGAGATCTCATGTAAACAAAATACCTCCCATGAACTGACTTCGGAGACCCATCACCTACATTTTCCATCCTTAGCTTTCTAGCTTGGATAAGCCAGGATTGCTGCACACAGGCAAGCCGATGACCATGTGCTGGACGTCGCAAGAAGGTACTACACCAGAAAACGTGTATAAATTCCTCTATATGTAGTACGCAGACAGGCGGATGATTGTCCACAGAATTGAGGAGTCTTTCAGCAACCTTTATGAGCGAATAGTTCATACCTACAGAATAAATTAATTCCAAAAAATCTTCCTGAAAGATGTGTGCCGCAGTCGCTAAATTCCGAACAAAAGCACGCTGCAAAGTGGACCACAGCAGAAAGTTTTGAATTGCTTGTTTGGAAAGGAAAGGGTTTGCAGCCCGAAAGTCCCGCTGAAAATGCAGCTTAAGTTTAGCACTATAGGATGCCTGCAGAAATTTGGTAAAAACTGTGGTTGAGATTCTAAGAAATTGTTCCGAAAAAGGAAAGCCCCGTTCATTGTGGTGGAAAAGTACCGATATTTGTTTTTGCGTTGTCAGTGGCATTTCAGTAACTGTCAGAAAAGGGGTTACTAGGTAATAACTATGAATATTTTTAGAAACTGTAGGAATGCCAGTTCACAGGAATTACGCGGGTAAGGGGTAGAACAAAAGCGCGGCACTTCCGCAACGGTATGGCCTCATGTTCGATTGCCAACGCTAGCCACAAAATTGAAAAATAGAAGTGAAATATCTCCCTCATCCGCTGATTCTTCAGCACTGGCTTGCTAACGCATCTGTCTTTCATCAGAGCTCAGGTCCTTCCTGTCCAGAAAGAAATTCGGAACGAATGGTCAATTATTCTCGGCCATATGAGGTTGTCGTGAGGAATTCGAAGAAGTCCTTCACAGAGAAAGAATTAAAAGCAGAAAAGGGATGGAACCAAGGGTGCTAAGCTTCGACAGGATATAACTAAAAAATAACTCAAGAACTGGACCTGAGTTGTTTTGTTTTCATTGTCATTCCGGAAACATTTCAACCCGCCCTCGTAGCGCACGGCCTGGGCGTCGGTGGAAGCACACGAGCCAGATGCGGCAAAATATGGTTAAACCTGAACCCACGAAGGCTTTTAAGGTAGAACTGCGTCGCAGTTCAAAACTGTGCTGTATCCTATAGCATGTGCTCTATAACCGTTCTTCTTTCTTTATCGTTGTGTTTAACTCGTTAACAGATGTTTTGAAATTTATTATTAATCAACATGTATGAAATAAAAAGAACTCGTGTTCATGGAATGTAACAAGGAGGTCGCACGTCACACAACTACAAATCAACGGTTGCATTCTCAGCAACGAAACATTTTTGGTCGCAAATTACAATTTTTACAGCAATCGTCTTCTTCTTCCGATGACGACTCACTTAGGAGTCGACTTTTAGCATTGAGGTCATGAGAATGGTTGCCTATGAACGCCTTGTTCCAGTGGGCGATCGCTGCACGTTAGGAGGTCGGTAGCGAAGAGGGTTGAACTCCTGTGGCGGGTTCGTGGCTTCCTGGAACTTCCACGTTGACTTAGACGTCCTGAACTGACAAAGTCGAGGGACTCACCTCTTCCTCCTCCTCTCCTTCTTCTTCCTCTCCTTCCTCCTCTTCTGCTTCTTCTTCGTTTCCTTCCGTATCACTTTCTACCTTTGGCTTTGGCTCAGCAGGAGCTCTGTAACAATATCGGAATTATATACATGAAGATGCACTCAGTGAAGTTTTCCGAAAATATTTCATATTCGACGAGTCAGACAAAAACGAAAAAACTTTTCAAGTTGGTCATTAAAATTTTTCCCGGATTCTTCCCCAAACACTGTAGAAATTTTTAAAATTCTACACATTCCCTCCGTGTACTACTCAACGTTATCAATAGCAAATGTTATACTTAACTAAACAACTTACTCTGACTCGACGACGGGACGAGCAGGAACCACAACGGGTGGCTGAGTGACAACCTGCTCGAACTCAACTCGTTGATCGTCATCGCCACAGGCTACTCGGTACACCCAAACGCGAACACCACCTCTGGAAGTAAATCAGTTCGTGTTCGCTAACGACCATATAGTTCAGAATACTATTTGCTTACTCATTTATTACCTACTAGTTTTTTTATTTGTCCATTTATATTTATTCAATTACTCACCTACATATTTTACACAGGATGCGATTCTACTTTGTGAAATTTCCTCTCTTACTATGCGACATAGTTTCGGCGAGCATATATGTTCGCTTCGCTCGTATAGCGGCTTATCTTGAAAAGGCCTCAAAAGGAAATCCAATTGCGATCACTGTGGAGGTGAGGTTGACCATTCAGATTGACAGTAAAATTCTATTTTAATAGTTGCTTCAATTTTCAAAAAAATCAGGAGCATTCGACGCTGTACAGGGTGGTCGAAAATTACCCGTGCACCCCAGTTCTGTCCAACTTTCGGGTTTTTTCGCGTTCTTTCCCATCTTTTTTAATACTACCCAACGTCTACTTCCCACATAACGTTTATTCCACGATGGTTGCCTCCAGCGTCATGCGTAGTGCCATTATCCAGATGCATCAAGATCGAAGGACTACGGCTCAAATAGTAAAGATGTTATCCCTCCTCCCGAAGAACTGTTCAAGATACGCTGAGAAGGTTCAGAGAGCTCGGCAACATCAAGGACAGGAAGGGTAGAGGTCGCTCGACTACGGCGACTGGTTCGAGAATTGTTAATGTTGTTCGAGGCAGGCTAGATCGAAATCCAAAAAGATCCATGCGCAAATGGCAAAAGAAGTTGGGATCGGCCGTAGCTCCATGCGGAAAATTGTGAGAGAGAAGCTGAACCTCTACCCTTACCGTCTTCAGAAGGCCCATGCTTTGACTGACGTAATGAGGAAGAACAGGAAGAAGTTGTGCAAGCAACTGCCAAAGCGATTTGCTCTGTCTCGTTTTCGCACGATTGTCTTCACTGATGAGAAACACTTCACGGTGGATCAAGTAGCGAATGCGCAGAACGACAGGGTTTTTGCAGATCTATTACCCGGGCCAACCGCAAGGACAGGATCGTTGCTAAAACAGCTCACCCTAAATCTGTAATGGTCTGGGGTGGCATCACCTCAAACGGCAAAACTCCCCTGGTTTTCATGAATGAAGGCGTGAAAATCTGCAGAAATGTGTACAAGAAAAAAATCCTGGAAGATGTTCTGAAATAGTGGAGAGATGCACATTTCGGAAATAGCCAGTGGTGCCTGCAACAAGACTCTACCCCGGCTCACAAAGCGAAAGTTATTCAAGAGTGGTGCAGAGAACGTTTACCTGATTTCATAAAGCATGGAGAATGGCCACCATATAGCCCGGACTTGAATCCAGTGGATTTTTCCGGTGGTCAGTGTTGGAGAGAAAGGCCTGCTCTACCCGTCACAAAAATCTAAAGTCTCTGAAAGCTGCGCTAAGAAAAGCCTGGGACGAGCTAGACGAAGAGTATCTGCGAGAAACATGTGCGTCATTTATGAAGAGGCTGAGGGCCTGCGTTTCCGCCGATGGAGGCTCTTTTGAAGATCGCTGAGTTTTTAATAATTGTTGAGTTGTCAATAAACTATTTTAGTAATTCGAGCTCTTTGCGATTGGAGGGGTAGTTGTAGCATTAGAATTTTAGTGCTCGGGTAATTTTCGGCCACCCTGCTTGTGCTATGTACTGTACCTCCAACTTGAGAATTTTGACTTATCATGCAATGCAAAAAAAAAAAACGGAAAAAGCTCTTCAAATTTCAAGGAAGTGGCGGTAGTGGTTCTTCGGGATGTTTCCCTTTCACACTCTGACAGCATCCAAAAACTGGAAACGTTCTTTTCGTGCCTGTTTTCTCATCGCTCCAACTGAAGAAGCAGGATTCAATCAAAATTCATAAAAACGGGCACGCCGCTCGATTATAAATCTGATCGTGCACGCCCGCTCCTCAGTTAGCGATAAATTTCTTCGAAGAGCGATGATGAGACAAAATACGTATTCAAACCAGAAAAACTCACTGTTCCGTTCGAACATTAGCGATGAAGTCGTATTCTTTTCCTTTGGGGTAGTACATGTCCTTCTTGGCGATTGGACCACCTTCGTAATAGGAGCCAGCGGTGACGAGATCGGTTCCGACGTAGATCTTGTTCGGTACTTTGATGGTGCAGCATCGCAGCAGGACGCTACAAAAATGCTATT
Organism: Ancylostoma ceylanicum; assembly: GCA_000688135.1. Lineage (NCBI taxonomy): Eukaryota > Metazoa > Nematoda > Chromadorea > Rhabditida > Ancylostomatidae > Ancylostoma > Ancylostoma ceylanicum. The sequence goes on from JARK01001381.1 coordinate 1,023,890, forward strand.
CATTTGGTGTGTACCCAACTAGTATCTGCGCATACTGCTGGTTAAAGCGTTGTTTCAGTACCTCTGTCCATTGGGTGCCCATCGCATTCCCGAGAAGACGTCAGTGTCAGCGCGACAGCTGGTCTGATCTTCTATGCATCGTCGCCCAACCTCTCCGCAAGGAACTGGACCACATTCGGCTTCGAGAGTACCGTCTTCGAATACAGTCAAGCGGGAGATTACCTGGAAAGTAGATCATATTCAATCATCGAATAGTTGAAAATCTAGGAGAGATTGGGTTTGAAATGCCGGAAAATCAGCTTATATGAGTAGCTATCGGAAGATGGGAGGGTATAATCGATGGAAATGCATCTCTCAAGTGGAGGGAACAAGAAGGAGATTTGGAGATTCTTCTTTTGTTAATTTTTTTTAAATTCCCTGCGTTCGGTATCGCTTCTTTTGCGAGTTAACTTTTTCAGTAAAAGTCAACACATCCAGACTCATGGTCGCACAACCCAGCGGAACAGGGGCCTGGATGCATCACTAAGATTATCCAGGGTAGACGTGCTAACACATCTTGAATTCGTTAAATCCATCGCTAATACGGCTTCAACGCGTTTGGTCCATGTTGTATGAACGTTGCACGAGATTTGCATATGTCATGCAAATCTCGTGCAACGTCTGACAACGTTGATCCATGATTATTGATTATTTTAATGTGAAGAAAATATATGTAAAGGAAAATATTGGATATGTAAAGAGAAAAATAATTTTTTCTTCCAGTCCATAACTCCTTTCCATTTTCTGAGCTAGTAAAACACTCGTTTTTGCCACCTCCCAGTAAAACATTTGCAGCAAAATCATGCCGGCCACTATCTTCTTACAGTGAAACTAGATCGTAAGCTTTGAAACATGAACGTTTGTTTGCAAGTTGTTATCGGCAAGTCCTTCTTCGCAACTTGCTTCAGGGGTTCTGAGTATGATTGATGGGACCAATGCTAAAGGAAGAAGGGTTCATTCATGTATCAATCACCACAAATACTTCATGCCCCTCGATGCAACGCTGTAGCGTTGGATTTTGGCCGTTGTCACAGTTTCCGGACCGCACAGTGATTGTTGAAATTTTGTGGTCACGCTGCAGACACACCACGGATGACCCAGAAATTGCTTCACAACTGTGTTTCAACAACACAACAAACAGCACGCGCTATGTCTGTCCATAGAATTGATGTTGCTAGTGACTGGAAGCGTCTGTGCCTGCAATCACCTGTGAGATTCCCCGGGTGTAAGTGTGATAAATCCCCTAAATTTACCCAATGATAGCAGAGAATGAATACGTTTAGCTTGGGTAATCTCAATGAAGCATGCCGGCACTGGTTAGTAACACTTTCTTAGAGTGTATAAAGTAACCGAACATTCTTCTCAATGGAATAAATTCCTTAAAGGCTATCTTGGTTCAAGGACAACTACCAATGGGACATGCCGGCCAGGATCTACTTATTTATCTCCAAGTATGAACATACTTCCGTCACCCAATTTTCCAGGCTAAAATGGGTTTTATTTTGTCCACGCCACCATTTTGCTTTGCCTAAATGAGCAGGAAGCTCAGAACCTTTTCGGGAACGTTCATGAGTCGCGCAACAGGTTACGTGAATTATGCATTAAGTTGTTTAGTTGAGTTGAGATGTTTAGCCTTTTCCTGGAATTTTCGGCCATTCAATCGTTGCGCGATATCGCGCTGTTCGACGATTAACTCAATTCGCGGTTGACTTGTATGATCAGCGGCGAAGTGACTGAAGTGTGATGTCGAATTAAGGTCAACACAGGTCATCCAGTGTTATGGAGTCCAGAATCCCTAGATAGGTGTCACACCTTTACACTTCGCAACACTAACCGATACTTCCAGAATTGTTCGTTGTAAAGCAGGCAAAAAGAACGCTTTTATAAAGTGGTATCCATAATAGGAAGTCACTTCAGAAGCAGTTTTTACACACATATGCGCCTGGCAGACGTAGTAGCTCTGATTTCAGCTCACCTGATTTTTCATGCACCTCGTCCCGTTGATTGCTCGCTTAGCCGACACCAGCGACAGGCATAATAAAGCCGCTAAGGCTAACCGAAGCATCTGAAAACCAGAATCGACATCGTAAACACCACGAAAAGGTGGAAATTCTCGGAAACACTATGCGATGTGATGTGAAATGAGAAAAACGCGCATTGAAATGTAACACTGAGAACATGAGTGGAGCGGACTTGAAGAGTGTGAATAGCGGGGGGATCTTATCGCCGGTTGTCCTTGAGCCTGACCCAGCACCGCCCGAAAAGAAGGCCGAGAATCTGGGGCACCCGGCGACGGTCACGCTTATTGCGCGACCAGCGTTGTTGGACTGAAGTTGACGATGAACTCCACAGGCTGGGAAGCGCTCGCTTGTGGAAGCAGACGAAGCCCATATAGGGATAAGGAATTGTTGGAAGGCTACAAGAAACCCATACTTTTGAAATTTGCGAAGAAGAAGGCAATAATCCATCTAACAAAATCATTAAGAAATAGATGTCGTTATTCTTTTTGAGCACATATTGCTTAGTCAAACATATTTCCTTCCTTTTCATTTCTTGATTTTTTTGCAATAAACATTTATAAAAAAAACAATGAGAGAACATTTATCGCTTTTCTAGGAAACATCCAGCAGTTATCCTCGCAAAAATAAAATTTAAGGGCGGATCAGTGTAGCTGCTACTCATCTGACCAAGCTTTTCCAGAAACTTTCCAACCTAACACAGGGCCGCATGCTATTGTTTGCTATTGCATGGTATTATCCAGGGTAAACCACACAAATATACCCATCATTAGTACGTTTGTCCTGTACCGCTGCACCGGGCCAGCGGACCTGCTGGGCAGAAACACGGAGGAAAACCGAAACCTTGTGATTTTCCGCTACCTCGGAAGGTTTGGCGTTCACTGTAACATCCAGGGAATTTTTTGTGTGAAAAATATTTATTACAGTACAGCAAAGACATTTAGGAAATGTACACAATTATTCCATAAGAATATTTTCTCATATCATCTTATTAAACGCAATTATTACATCGACAACTGCTCTTTGAGACAAGTATTGCACAAATCAATGGCCTAAGAACGCTGCAATCTATTACAATTCAAACTTCGATTCTGTAGGGATGATGTAATCGACCATGTTCAAGAAGAACTCTGCTGTCGTAGGGAGATGACCGTCATCGGCACCACCGAATAACGATCGCATCTGAAATAATACCTTTGGATAAATTGGTAACAGAGCAGGGATTTCTGAGACATCACTCACCTTCCTCTGCACTGTAGAGGCAAAATCGAGGAAGGTGTGCGACAACGTGCTGGTCTTGACGACGTTGTGACAGGAAACGTAGATGTCGTTAGCCAGGAGATCGCCAGACCGCGTCATAGGAGCGTACACACCGCGTTCACGGACAACTGACACTGATCGAATGTTGACTTTGTGTAGGGCTGAAGAAAAAAGTAGAATTTTCTTGTGAATAATCGGCAGTATAGTCATAGTATATCGATAGTTAGCATACCATCAGCTCTGGATCGATAAAGGCAGTCTCCTGCCTTTAGGTCTTCTGCGTAGACCATCTCCACGTTGTAGTCAATATTGTCACAGTCCACCTGAATTTCACACTGAATTTAAAGCAAGTGACATTTTATCCTTGTGAATATAGGAGATATCAGTGTTTTGGACTCGCTCGTACGCACCGCACCGCCGGCCACGTGGCACTCTGACAGCCTGCGCATCCCCTGATAGCACTGTTCCCATTTTCGATCTATGTTATTGTGTGACCTACGCTAGCAAGAGAAATCCAGAGCAGGGATGAGCGAATACGAAGTTTTCTTTTCAAGACTCGGATAACGCTACGCACAACGGAGTGGTCGAAAATTACCGGATAACAGTTACAGAATAGCGGATATCGACCAAGGGCTGATGGCGCAGGACACTACCCACATAGACAACCCTAAGAATCTCGGCAGAAGTTCTCTTTCTGGCATCCAAAAAATCTTAAAAAGATTTTTCTTTCTGGGCAAGAATAATAGGCCTGCGTTACCTTCCTCTACCTTATTCCAAGAATCTAAAGCATGAAAATGAAAATTTTCTTGTGTATGTGACAACTATCTTCCGGAGAAAAAGTGCGAATTGAAAGTGACCGATCTTAGCCTTGTCCGTAATGTTATCCAGTGTTGAGAACGCTGGATAACGGTCCAGACAATAGGTAAAACCTATGGATAACGGATGAATGGGTAACCGGATGTGGATAGGGTGAAAGTGAATGTAGACAACGAATTCTAAGTGGTTATGGGAGGGAAGCGTGGTTGAAAGGCTACAGAACGGTTCATTTCTCAATTTTTTATGATAGTTTATTGTTTTCTTGGAGCCCATAGGCTAGTACCTTTCTTCTCAGAAAAAAAAAGACGGAGAACCGTAAAATCGAATTTTCATCACAACATTTTAAATTAAAACTTGGCATGAAATTGTATATGTAGGTATGAGCCTTACTATAGCGATTATCGGGCACTTACCACCCGCTCGTGTCAGGCCCCGGTAAGACAGCGTATGGAAGGCCCCTGTTCCCGATCTTTTCCCAGGAAGGACAGGTCAGTTTTGATCTAACAATAAGATACGTAACTGATAAGGTGCGAGAATGAGTTAGAGTGCCTTTTGAATTTCGTTTGACTGTTTCTTACCATGTTCAAACAGGCAAAATGACCTGACGCAGCGCGTGCGGGTGGTAAGTGTCCGTAAACGTACTGAAGCGAGAATCGTACTTCGTTCGATCCGTGTTATTTGTACGGATCCCGAAACTGAGATTTTTTTCTTCGTTCTCATTTCCCAACAACTTTCACGTAGAACTCTTCCTAAGCCCTGAAGCAATCGACGCTCACCTTGTAGATGAAATGCTGAGGTGTGAGTTTTAGCTCGTCCTCATCTGTTTCCACCTTGATAAACGATGCAACCGTCTCTGGTAGTCGATGCAGGAATGAAATGACGGGAGTGAACACTGTCTGCAACAAAGTGTAATAGAGCGACTAAATGTGCATATGAAAGCTTCCTGAAAAAAAAAAGACCTAATATAAGTATTTTTGCTGTTTTTATTTGACATTTTCTAAATATTTTTGGTTGGTTTTGCTATTGTTTTCGAATAAAGTAATTGCTTATATAATTTGTTTGAATGAATGAACATTTTTTAAGGATAAGCATCACTAACCGAGTTTCTCTCAGCAGTCAGCACAAGATCTCCAATTTTCAGCTCATCCATCCTCTTCACCCCTGACGGGGTCTCCACTTGGGTGTCACCAGTGAAACAAGCAGGCACACCCGACGCTACTGGGTAGTAGTATCCGGCTGAGGTGACTGGGATCACTTGTTCACCAACCTGAAGAAGTTGAACAGATGGTTATCTCCAGTCCTTCGAGCCCTATTCACAAGTACTGCGCCTGACCTGTACGATTTCTTCGCCTTCTTCGGCTGGATCAGCAGCAGCTGAGGCAACTTGGTAGTTGTCAGCTGGAGCTGCTGCTGCTCCGCCGGTGCTCGGCTCTTGGGCTCGGACGTCGCCTACTTTGTCGAGGATGCGGCTGATGTCGTTGGGGTCCATACTGACTGTAATGTGGAAAAATTCCTCTTGGTCAGACATTTAGCACACCTTTGAGTGAAAAAATAAGCAGAAATGAATATAAATATTTTTATCACGTTAAGTACAACATGAAAATTACTTAATAAACAATGATTTCCTCATACTAGCAAGCAACTACTTATTGGTTTGGTAACTAACAGTGAATAAATAATAGTTTTGAAGAAAACATGCGAAAATCTGACAACCATAACCTCCTTCTTCATTCAGAAAAGCGAACTCCCTTCGATAACCTTAGTCTATGTACGTAGTTTCCATATACGGGATATAAGTAGTACAAAACGGAAGCTAGACCCTTATTTTTGTTTTTTTTTTTCGTGGAAATGGTAAATTATGATTTATTGATTAACTAATAGCAGCTCACCGTCATTAGTTGGCTCTGCTGGATCAGGAAGGCAGTTCATGCGGACAACGGTCAATTCGTACGCGACTCTGGAACAGTTCCAACTTGAGAAAATATGTATATCCAATCGAGCGTTTATCATCTTGTAAAGGGCTCATTTGCAAAAGAATTCTTTGTACTTGATCTTGGATTTTAAGGCATTTACCTCCTGGACTGAGATAGGGATAATTTACCCATTATGTCTAGTAACAAAACCCACGATCCGTCCGAAGCGTCGATCTTCTTAACGTTCGAGATGAGATCAAATCCTGTTTGTCGACCATCACGGAGAACTTCGCCTGAAATATTATACTTTGTGTTGAAAAACTGCAGAATTTCGCCTAGTATCGAGTGGTCTATGTTCATTGTGTCTGGGTAGAACAAATGCTTAAAGCCGCAGTCACACCCAAGGATCGTTTCTGAGGGTTTAGCATTAAAAAATCTCTAGTGACTGAGGGTCAAAATAATGTATATGATTCCGTACAAACCCGCCGAAAAACACGTTTCCGAGCCACAATTTTTGGGGAGAGAGTGGGTGAGCCAACGCGCTTTAAAAATTCACTCGTGGAAGGCACCTTCTGATGAATTTCATACTACTCGTGAGAGTTAATCGTGCACTCCCTAGATGAGTAGAAATAGAGCTCCACGAGCTTAACGAGCAATGGAGTACTTCAAAACCCCGTAGTCCTGTTTTGACTCCGCCCACAAGCTCCCTAAGAAGGGTGGCTCGGAAATGATTTTTCCCAAGTGTTGTGCGGAATCATTTGACACAGTCTGGCCGTCCGGCTAACGCCAGACTTCCAGACTTTTGCACATGCTCGCTTCGCTCGCATGACTTCAGCTTGCATCCATTTTAGTTGAGTTATGGTGATGCCAATTTTCGCTCCGTTTCCCCTAAATGCTCTCCCCCATAAAAATGGATTGATCAAAGAGGACCGTTTGCGTCTCTCAGAGCAATTTTATCATTTTCTCGAGTGAGAAAGCTAACTGTAGCTATAGTAGTGGTCATCCCGACTCAATGCTGTTCCTTTACGGCCATATCACTGATATCACCGCGCATCACCAACGCGAGCTGATGCAATGGCGGGAGCGTAGCGGTGTGTGCCTAGAATGGTTTCATTTGTTAGTGAAGGTGACTGTTTTCAGCCGGGAATAGCGCCATTCACTGGAGGAATGAAACTCTTATCTAGCACCTCCGCTACGCTCACGCTCTTGCACCAGCTCGCGCTGGAGATAGGTGAAGGTATAGTGATACGGCCGATAAGGAAGAGCACTGAATCAGAATGACCATGACTATATATGTAACCGACTCAGCCTGGAATGAACACGGGGAATGGTTTATCATTCTTTGTTTGTTGTGAGTGATCCATTGATAACAATCAGCATGAACATATAAAAGAGGACGGTGCGATGTGCTCAAACACAAATGAGGGGAGAACACGCAGGAGAGGACGTGATGTGGACAGAATGACATGAGTGGTATAATAATCACTTCTGATGCCGGACATTTGGTACTTTCCCACTGTATTTAGGCGACAGAGGACAATCAGAAGAAAGGCAGACCTGATTAGGAGCATTAGTCGCTACTCAGCACCGGCTCACCTCTTCTCCATCTGTCCACCCGTCTCCAGCCGTTTCTCCGCTTTTTGACGCCGGCGCACCCTTATCACACCGTTGGATCCGCTTTAGACTCGTCTCTAGGCTTATCTCCGCTTTTGGACGCCAGCGCACCGTTGCCGCAAAAGTGTACCCTTTGCATAGTATTATCACCCATTCTGGGCGCCGGCTCAGCGCCACCCCTCATCCATGTCCTTCTTCGCCTTCCCGGCTCCTCCTCTTCGACATAAAGAGATCCAACCCATCTCTTCCCTTTTATAGTGTCTGGGCTTATCTCATTCATTCCAACTGTGGTAAACACAACAGTCGGTCCTTAACATGTTTGAACATGACAAAAGTGCCCCAAAACACCTGTAAATTAAGGTGAAAATCAAAATTTGCAACCTTTTCGTACATAACTCGACGCGCTGAACACGATGGTGTAGGTATTTTTCGTTTTTGGTGGCTGGTTCTCGTGTGCACACACACACACACACACACACACACACACACACACACACACACACACACACACACACACACACACACACACACACACA
>JARK01001381.1:1043919-1090557 GCA_000688135.1 Ancylostoma ceylanicum
AATTACTTTACAATACAAATAAAAATCTTGTGTTAGTTTATTTTTATTTGTTTATTTTTATTATTATTTTTAAAGTATAGATTATTTATTATTTATCATTAGAATTAATATTTTTATTAATTTTATTTTCCGTCTGGGTCCCCAAAACGACGGAGACCCCAATTTTTTCCCACGCTCCCCCCTCCCGCCCACTTCCTGCGTCCGCCACTGGTTCATGCCTCTTTATTAAGCGTTTCGAAGTTTTCAGTGTTTTTTTTTTTGTAAAAACCTCCACTCTTACAATTTCAGAGTAAAGCTTAGACCTAGTAATAGCATCTGCAGGGCCGTGCGCATCATTGAGATTACGCAGGGTAAACTTATTGGAACCATGCAGCGTCATAACTTTTACTCTGAGTCATCTTAGTGATGCATCCAGGCTCAGATGAACACCTATAGGGTAAAGTGAAATTGAGCTCCTTCATATGAAAACTATGCAGTAGAGTGCGACTCCAATAGCGTAGTACACCGAGTTTAAACTCTGATGGTCATTCGCTGCCGTCTTCCCCCAACTGCTGCTGAAGCTGTGCTACTCTTAGCAACAAATAGAACAAATAGGGAGGAATCACAGAAATTGAGGGGAGGAACTCGCCATATTAGGCCGTTCAGGGTGAGTTTCTGCTGTACAATTATCAGAGTTTTTGCACGAATGGAACAAAACGGACGCTGAAATAGGGCCGTGACGTATTCATGAACATTCCTGTGGTAGGTTTGACTTACCCGCTCCACTAAATCGGTTTACCTCTCCAAGCAAAAATGGGTATGCTCATCCCATCGATCAGCAATGATAACTATTGACAAGAATAGCCGGATGTCCCACTTTTTGCTCCGGAGATTCACCCACTGAGAGATGAGCGGGAAGCTCAGAGCCCTCCCGGAAACGTTCGCGCATCCCGCGACTGGAGAAGTGAGCGGAAATGACGGAAATCTCCCCAAATGGTTACTTGCCAACTTGAACCCTCGTAAACTGACCAGAAAGGATACCAAAGGGGTTGGGTTCCCCGTTTGTAAGGGGATGTATACCGCCGTATGCAGTTTATGACACCGAGCTCAACTCCGTTTTTGTTATCTGCTGTTTTGCCCTCCATGAACTGTTATCTGACATGATCCAGTTTACCCAGCCTTATTCAGCTTCGTAGGTATAATCTGCCAAGGAAGAGTCATAGAGGGTATAAATACATTTCCAGCCTTGGATTTTTGGAGGAGAATCCAAGAAGAAGAAAAAAGAACAGTTTCCTTTAAGACTTTAAACCACTGACGGAGAACGCACTAGAATACGTATCACAAATGTTTCTCTGTAAATGACGACCGTCTTCCAAAGGAAAATTTCCGCTTTTTCCGGACAGTTATTCTGTGCAAGAAGCTTGTACAAAAGCTCGGGTAAAAACCCGGATAATGAATAGTCCAAATCCTGCGGATAACGGATAAGGGCTAAAGGGACAAGTGGACACGGGTAATTCTCTCACCCTGATTCACAAACTACATATGATGAAGTAGATCTCGTGTCGAGTAGCTGCTCTCCCCTCCGTTCAAAGACTAATTTTCCACTAGACTTGTCTGACGGCATCTGGAACTTGCCCGACCCAAAACCTGCTTACAACTTGCTTTCATCTTTTCTCGTCGATAAGTTGTCGGCGCAAAGCTTGTCGACAACTTGCAGAGTGGTGAACTAATGGCTTCGCAAGTTTTCGGTAAGCTTTGGGTCGACAACTTGCAAAGAACAAGAAAAGACGAGAGCAGGCTATCAACAAGTTTGTGGGTTGAGCAGGTTTCAGATGTGATCAAATAATTTGTTCTGGAGGTTCTGAGTGTGCTGAAATTTCTCTTTGTTTTTCATATACACTAGTCACTTTGCTGCTTGTGGTTATCTGCCAGAGGTGCTGGTTTTTTTTTTGTGTGAGACACTTTTCAGAAAAGTAGCGGGTCTTTCGGGGATATTTATGACCCCATCAATATTTAGCAAGTAAAATATGCCAGAGGTGCATCGAGTAACTAATAAATAACTAATAGTGGCGAAAAGGTGAGAGAAAAATGTACGAAACATCCTATACTTGAGACAGCTCCATGGAAGTTTTTCAAAAGGAGAGATTGCAATCCTAGATTCTCCTGAAACTCCCCTGACTTCCCTGAAACGTCGGCCGGCGTTTTGAGGATTTGCCTGCTGAAGTGGTATCGAACCATGACATCATGCGAGTCGTCTCTCTATCTAATGTGGCAATCTCAGCGAACAACTCAAGTGTTTTGTTTCTGCGTCATGCTTCAGAAAAACGGTGTGCCGCTCAGCCGAGCCGCTCCAGCAGCTCATATTTCTGTGAAAGCTTTTTCCTCTCGCAGACTTTACCCCTGACACAGAGGGTCTCAGCCCATCGAGCCGGTCACGCTTCGTCGATTTCTGCGATACCTTCTTATTCTCTAGATTGCCTTCAACCAGTTAGGAAAGGAACAAAACAAAAACAAGCCAGGCAACTGGAAAAACACAGCAGCTGCTTCAGGTCTTTTACTGGTGAAAGCTGGTAAAAATAAAAAAGAACATTTCAGATAGGTTCTTTGTTCAGCGGAAATTTATAGCAAGTTTCTATTTGCACGTACATATTTAGCTGGGAAAACTGAGAATATTTTCTAGTAGAGTAAATTTTATTTCTTTTCACTACTCTTTCCTTCTTTCTTTGTAAGTATTCTAGAGGTAAAATTGAAGGAATCTTAAGTTACTCTAGGAGGCTTTTTCTAAGTGTCCTTGGAAAATCTATTTGTTATCAAATACAGGGTGGCCGAAAAGTATGGGCGCCAAGAAAAACTGTATTTTTCTACTGTGAGCCATAATTACTTTGTGTTTGTCATTGCTTCTGGTACATAAGTGCATGACTAATCAGTCTTGCAAAAAGCTTCCTGAGTGTCCTTTCTTGGACCTGATGCAGACCCCCATCTTTGTTTCTAGAAAATAAAGGTGCACCGCAGGCAGCCCTCACTAAATTTCAACCAGCTTGCCTGAGTTGGCGTGCTAGAGATCCTGAGTACATGCTATTTCTATTCTTCATATTCTCCTTCACAAATACACAGTTAGACAAATTCACTGGATTCCAATGCAGGCAGCAGGGGCGTCCTTAATTCCTGTTGTGAAAACCTGGGAACGCCGACTCTGAACACGCAATGGGTGTCTCGGTCCTGTGGGGCCGAGCGTAGCCCTGCTCAGGGCTCATGTTGGGGTTTTTTGTTACCATGAGATGAGCATTTTTCGAAGAGTCTCATCTTGACAGAACTTGTCGTCGATTTTACAATCTTATTCTGTGAAAAGCAAGAATACCTTCACAATTGTGACGGTGCTCCTTTCTTCTAGAGAATCAGTAGCCTTAACTGATAGACTGATGCTTGTTCCGAAATTGTGGACAACTTCACTGGTGAAAAGCTTCTCATCAGTTCACAGCACATTTTCGTGCGGCGCACTGGGATGACCTGGAAGTTTTTCTCCATTTCTCAGCTTTGACGCATTCACCGGCGCTTCCTTTCTAACCATCAACAACTACGCAGTCTCAACCTTTACATAGCAATGACCTAAGTAGACCAACTTGTGAGAGCAGGAGTTTTCGACGCATTGTCCATCATTTTCGACGCATTGTCCATCGACGCATTGTCCATCGACAAATCATTTTAGCTGACCCTCTTCTCTATGGTCTTCAAGGTTCTCCCTGTGTTCACCAAATGGGGACAACCCGTGATTGTTTCCATGTCATGAGCTCCTACGTCATTCCATGATTTGGTGATCTTTGATAGTTTCAGAAGAGATATTGACTTTCACTGCATTGCTGCAATGGACGCTCCAGAGCGAGTGCGGCACACAGAAGACTCGCAGTGAGCCCATTGTCACACACCTCCATGGAACCGAATGAATTGTAGATCAGAAGAAAGAGCATTTGACAACTTATCACTCATATGCGAAACAGGGATGAAATTACATTAAACGTGAGAAAGCAGAAGCGCCAAATGAGGCGCTCATACTTTTTAGCCACCCTGTATTTTGCGCATTTTTTTCGTTCTGGCTGTATAAATGCAATCTTTTAAAGTTATGGAAAGTATTCTACAGAATAACATATATTATAAATTTAGTGTTTGAAATCCCAAATACATTGACTTTCTAAAGCTGTCACCGAAGGAAATGCCTTATAATGAGATGCATATTCATCTCCTAGGTAGGCGGTTGCTCGTAAATCACAGCAGAGAAAGAATGCAAAATTTGCTGGTTGCGACGGTTGCAATAGTACGCTTGAAAATCCACAAGAAGCCCTGAGGTCTACATTTCACAGTCTCAACCAGCTGTATAGTCCTTTTCGAAAAGATAGACGGATTCCGTGACTGCACTATCGTGGCAGGACCTGGACGAGAGATGCGGAGAGAGCATGTTCCAAGTGAGAGAGTCGAGCAGATCCCGTCACGACTCTACAGCCGCTACGCTATGGAACCGCACGCGCAATCTGTCTATTTTTTCGACAAAGAATGTACCTTGCACAGCCTACCTTGTAGATCCTACCAACTTTGACCCAGCTGACAGTGGCCAATCGAATCCCTGGAAAGCACAGCAGAATCCAGAAGATGCTGGAAAAATCGGCTATATCTCTACCGTACTCTTCCGAATGACAACAGTCTTCGCTCACTCATCATTTCTTTGCCGTCTAGTTCTTTTGTTCTTGAGCGTCACGTGACACTTTACCCTTTGCTTGGATTTTCAACTTTCTTTTTCCCACTTCTTTTTCACCTTGAATATTATCGCATGCCCAGCAGCCAAAACAACGTGTTTGCTATCATAAAGTTTCCGCACTTCCTATTGTCTGTTAGACATTAGAGTAATCCTACCAAAGATGATGACGCTTGGGAAAAAATGTCGGATTCATAGATCTGAATGTCAGGTTAGTTTTTGTGGCGTGTTTACTCCTGAGAGCTATTCGAAATGAACGTAGTCGTTCCTCCTTCCTCTGGTGAGTAATAGGAGCTGAACATTTCTCTCTTATCTACCGTAATACGTTACCCTCACAAGTCAAAGGAAGAAATCAATGAATTAAATTAGAAATAAAATTGTAAAAATAATTTCGAGTTTATACCTACTGGGTTCCCCTCCTACTTCTTTTTCCTTTATTCCTTTCTTTTTCCTGTGCTCCACCATATCAGAAATTTATGAGAGATAATTTTCGAAAAAAAAATCCCGCTACTTCCGGTCTTTATCAACATTCGGAGAGGCTTCCCGACAGTAGTCACCTTCCAATAATTGTAGTCGGTTAAATTTCACCGAGTCAGATAAGGTCAGGATGTGATGGATTCTATGTATAATTTCTTAGTTTGAGAATTTTCCTTGACAGCGGTTGATACTGCATCACTCGTTCACTGAGGTTTGATTAGTTGAAATCCCATTTCTCCCAGAGTAGTGCCAGTGAGGACACCCCTAAGAGGCTAGGAGGTGAACCTCGTCTTCATTCATTTCTCATTTTCTTACGGGATTAAGCAGCTTTTGCACACCCGCAGGGGGAGCATGAGACGAAATAATTACTAGTGGCTATCATTCTCTGGCTATTCTCGGGTCTTGTTGCTTTCTCCTAGTGATTGTTACTCTAGAGATTCTTTGAAGTTTTTCGCCATTAAAAAAGTTCTGAGAAGGGATCACTCGATCTTTCAGAGGAATAAATCCAATAGCCAGCCTTGGAGCGTTGGAGAAGCCAAATCCTTGATCAGGTCCATGCAGCATCTCGTAAACAGAGGCTGAGGTTGGCGTCAGCACCAGCTCCACGTTTTTTGAATGCTTACTATACAGTGGGCGTCAATGGCGGTGACCCGTCTGCGGCCTCGAAAAGAACGCGGCGCGACCGCGCCGCTCGAGCGAGAATCCATTCCGGGCCATCGAATTATGGTGTTTTCTTGATAGTCAGTTAGTTTTCTTATTAGTTATCATCGAATGTAATGAACAACTATCAAGAAAACTGTACATGAAAGCTCAACCGTTTGACTTTTAAAGTTCACCTGTAGTTCAATGTCATTTGCTGTTTAACATAGTTGTTAACAGTCTGTGATTAAATACAGTCGTTCCAAAAAAAAAAATACTTGCCTCCGGCATCTACCGCTCGTCTGCTGAGCCGCGCCGCGCCTCCTATACATTATTATACGTGCTGCGACGTGGCTCAGTCGACGCGCAATGTAGCGTGAGGCAAGTATTTTTCGGAAAGACTATAGTTAGTCGGGAAGGTTACTCCCCGATGAAAAATTCTCTCAGAAACCCTCTTTGTCAAAAAGTTCATGTATTTTCAGTAACCCTTGCACTAATGTAGTAGCACTGTCCATGGATTAGCATACGAACATTTCGACTTGTGCGTAATTCTATTCATGATGGAAGGATACGAAAGAAAAAAGTCGTCTATCATCACACAAGGAAATAATGTGAACTTCGATAAAAGCCTGTGACTTTTTCCACTCAAGCCACCCAACAACTTTAGTATCGCATATCCGCAGGTGTCGGATTTCAACTTTTTTGCAGGAAATGTGGCTTATGTGCTTACAGCCAACGCTTTTATTGCGAGGTTTTTCGGAAAGTTGCTGGGCATCCTGAAATTGATTCCTATCTGACAACCACACTCCGTTAAAAACTAATTCGAACAAAATTATAAATAGAAGTGCAACTCAGTGGTCTCTCTTGATTTTTTTTGCCGAGTTATCGTTGAAGCACGATAATGACAGTCTGACTGGAAGAACCTTCTGAAGCCGCTTCGTATCTTTTCAGTGAAAATTGAATCAAATTTGGTGCTTCATCAAGGAAAGGATGAGTTCTTGTCGTAACTAGTGAACCATCAATCTTTTTTCGCAGGAATTTCCTGTTGCCTGGCCTGAATCCACAACCGCAGAACCATTCGCCTGTGTGCATCAGATTACCCAAGGTAAACGTATTGACGCACATGTTGACGATAGGTAATTTTGTGTGGTTTTAACACGTCTTTTAACACTTTGGGTAAGCCCAATGATGCATGCGCCCCAGGGCCCCATGGTCGAACGTCTACCACGCAGACCAGTGGCGGTTAGTGCGACTGGTAATCCTACAGATTGGGTATTGTTACGAGACGCAGGACGTACTTAAAAGGTAGTTTGCCAAACTAGCTTCGCTTGGTTTTTTCATGAATCCTATGCCGTCAGGAGCCGCGTGCATTTTTGAGATTACCCAGGGTAGACGTGCTAAGACCACACAAATTTATCCATCATTAACCAGGTCCCTTTCACAAACCCCCGTCGAAGGCAAAAACCCATCAGCACTTGTTCTCAGTGGTTCACCTTACCAGGGTAACGTTTACGATACCTTGCAATCTACTGTAAACCGATTTCCTACGCACATCATGGAAGTGCGTTGGCGTAACAGCGGCGCTGCTACCACTGGGGTATGCGGCGCGGTTGGTCCAACAGCTGATCCACGATCAACCCGGCTTCTTCGGTGAGTTTTGCCGTTTATTTCCTTATGTAGTTGTTCAAGAAACTGATTATGAACAATCATTATGGAGAGAGACGAAAAAACTCACCGAAGGCGCCAGATTGATCAGAGTTCAGCATTTGTACCTACCGCACAGCACGCCCTACTGCCAACAGCGCCGCTCTGCGTACTCTCAAAACGAACCGACCGCGTCGCAGCAAGATGTGTTGCGTGACTCCCAGTCAGCTCTTTTGGTTCTTGCCAGTTCTCGTCTACCAGCCTCGCATCGAGTTGGCTCTTTCACAAATTTACCGGAGACAATGCATTCTATGTTAGCCTAGATGCTGTGGAGAAATTGTGTTACAAAACGTGACTCCATCAAATTTCCCAGAATTTCATTCCCCAAGATCCCGTAAATGAAACATATGGAGCAATCACCCTCATTAATATGTAGAGACATGTGCAACGCAGAAAATACCACTCAGAGCAGAAGTGAGCTCTGATTGTTGATGCATTGCATACAAATAGCTGATTAAGCAGAGGGATAATTTGAAACTGAAAGAGAAATCCAGAAAACAACGATACGCATTGCAAAAACTGTGTAGTTGCAGTACTATCTAAGGATAAAGCCTCGCCCGCTCGTGCAAACCTAACTTCCTTTTTTTATTCTACATTTTCCAAATAAGATGAACTGCTCCAAATTGCCAAATATTGTTTGGAATTAGCAGGAAATGATTTTTTCCGGGATAACAAAGGGAATTTATCTCATAATCAACTGGTAACATAGTTACGCGTCGGTCGCGCATCGGACGCACGCAATCACGCATCCGCATCGCATTCCGCATTCGCAGAAGATTTCTGCATCAAACCGCTCAAAGCGGCATGTACACCCTCAATAAAGATATCACATGCTCGCCTACTATAGCTGCTAGGCAGCAAACGCGTGCGTCTCATCTACGTCTGAGCTGCGTCAGCGCTGCGATTGGTCCTATTCTTCATCGTCTATGGACACTTATCACCCGTACACGTAGCGTCAGGCTGTTTTGCCTTTCTCAACTTAAAGAACAAGGATCAAAATTGGTTCAAAAGGTGCCTAAATTTATTTTTTAACCTTATTAACATTCTCAGATCAAAGCTGAGCTACCTCTACAGGGAAAGGTCTGGAAATGGTAGTTTTATATATGATGTCCTTTTTTGAATTCCTAATCAAACAACGAATTTCACTTATTTCCTTCACAGGATGTTATAAGCTGGGGTTTTCATTTAAGGAAAGATAGCAGTGCTTTCCACGGCGAAGTTTCCCATAAGAAAAGTGATTTTTTTGTTATTTCCGAGTTGATAACAAGTATTTTCAACGTTGATATTTGTATATGGTCCATGTTTCCACGATGTCGAGACACATACGCCATATCATCTGGAAGCATATCTTCTCCCATGACAGCCGACATTCTGCTTCGCTCAGTAACACCCGAACGCTTTCCATGCAGCGACTCGTTCGTATTGGCGTCCGATTATTAAATTTACCCGCCCCCAAAACAATGGAGCGAAACACATGCCCGCCTGGCTCCTCCTCCCGCACCCTACCAAACGAGGAACCACTGTTCCAGCCATTTCTCCCTGTTTTCCCCCTATCACTCTCACTATTTAAGCCGAATTTAGTTTGTTATTGGGCGGTATATACATAGCACACGATGACTGATGTGTGATGGATTACCGCGTGCCGGCCGACTGCCGGAGCTGGCTGGCCGACGAGCAGCTTCGGCGGAGCCGAGGAGGCCTCCTCCACTTCCGAGGATGTCAAATTTTTCCATTCATCTCGTCTTGCAGCCCCTTGAGCGCTTACTGCTCGCCGGCAGTTCGCCTCTTCCAAGCGGCGCTGACTGACTCTCATCCGTCCATCCGATAACTGACACTCCAAACAAGCCTTTTATCGCATCGGCGTCTTGGACGAGGGAATAATTTCATGTAGGCAGGATTTTGACAGGCAGTTGACGACATCGGTTTGGAGGTTTGCGCGATAGCGATAGGTCGATGAGTACGTAGTTGGCATAATGGCCCTGGATTCTTCCAAAAAAAAGTCTGGACTGCGCCCATCGAGTCAAGGAATGTCTGGGGAAATTCACATAAATTTGTTTATTTCGCTTTAGGCTAATCACCCCCATCTGCATACGAG
This sequence comes from Ancylostoma ceylanicum, assembly GCA_000688135.1. Taxonomy (NCBI): domain Eukaryota; kingdom Metazoa; phylum Nematoda; class Chromadorea; order Rhabditida; family Ancylostomatidae; genus Ancylostoma; species Ancylostoma ceylanicum. The sequence goes on from JARK01001381.1 coordinate 1,053,558, forward strand.
AAAAATAAGAAAATTCTCGGTTTTATGCCACTGTTATACATGTCTGTAACATAATAAATATCAGAAATATAACAAATGTCAAAAATATAAAATTATCTAGGCTACTATGAATTGTTTATCTGTTATTTTTTGGATTTTGTAGATGTCTGAGTTTCATTCCCCCTCATTCATCCTAGACCTGGATATCTCATTGAGATTACCGAGGGTAGAAGTGTTGACGCCCGTGCCAACGTTGTGTAAATTTGTGGATGTTAGCGCATTTACCCTGGATAATTTTGATCATGCATGCGGCCCCTGAGCTCCTTCTTGGTCTTCTGCACACTTTCAATGGCTACAGACATGGATTGCAATAAATCCGGACCCGCTTGCTGCGCCGCGCCGCACTGCCTGCGTAGTGGCGCTCTGATTGTCTGCGCAACCGTGCATATCCTACGATCTCCTTATTCACCTTCCTTATTCTCGATCGATCTAGCGTTGGAGCGCGGAGTACGGGTCTCAACCGACACCTTCTTTTACGCGTGGGTGAACATCAAGAATTCCCAACGGGGAAAATTCTGAAAATTTTCCCTTTTCTTTTCTGACGTTTCTCAATGGCTTTTCCAAAGATCTCAGTCCCACTTTTTGTTTCTGATCTGCTCATGTGCTGCTATTGATCACGGTCAATCCACACCTTCTTCCACTATGCATGATTCCAACGACATTTGGTAGGATTTTTCCTGCCTGGATATGTATTAGGTTATCGTGGAATACTCCGCATTAGTTCTAAAAACAATTAGTCTTCCCACCAAAACTAATAGACAGTCACCGTTCAAGCCCTATTTCTTTGCAAAATTTTCCCATTCATCACTGGTATGTTTTACTTCACATTTTATTTCTCTTTACTAATATAACCCGCTGCTAAAATGAGAGGGTGGTTTAGCTGCCTTCTTTCTGAAAGTCGACTACGTTCCGCTGAAACTAACGCTATATTCTTCTCTGTTGGCACATTGATAACGCCAGCACATTTACTAAACAACTAAATAAAGTATTTTGGCTTCAATTTTTGAACTCTTCCTGCAAAAAAATGGAGTCGAGACAAGGCGATGTTTGGTGTTGCTTCATGAGCTCTGAGATGATCAAGGAAAAGAGTATTAAGACTTCAGCGACTCACTCACTCAGTCATTGATTGTTCGATTCATTCACTTATTTATTCGCTCATTCATTCATTCGCTAATTAATTAATTAATTCATCCATTCATTCAGTCATTCATTCACTCATGCATGCATTCATTCATTCATTCATTCATTCATTCACTCATTCATTCATTCATTCATTCATTCATTCATTCATCCATTAATTCATTCATTCATTCATTCATTCATTCATTCATTCATTCATTCATTCATTCATTCACTCATTCATTCATTCACTCATTCATACATTCATTCATTTATCTTGCAGAGGACGGTCGCCCCAAATAGGAACAGCAAATACTAGAACTTTATGTTTTAATTTTCAATACTTATGTCACTTACATAGATAGGCATCCGTTCCTAAAAATTTCCGATAACCCACCCAATACCTCACCAGTCCCCCCCCCCGTGGTAATCTCTCACTTGCTGGAACTTCCTGTTTCGATGTCCTGAAATCAAATCAGGCCATGCAGCCTCACAAGGACAGCTCTCGGATGCCTTTTTTGCGTGAGCCGCGCGGATTCTGTCCAGACTTCTCACAACATAGCAATCTTCCCGGCCACGAACGTCACGAAATCGGATACTCGGGGTAGACAGTTAGAATGGATGGCGATGGGCGTGGCCGTCCGTTTTCCCACGCAAAAACATCCGTTCGCTGACCTTTCCGGAACACAAAAGCATGTAACATTAGAGCTGGGGTTTTCTCTTTGATTATTTGTGCTTCGTGTCGTAGTCGAGTATCGCCTATCCGTCTGTTAATGCTTGGATTTCATTAGCTACTTTCAGAGGTAACTTGAGAATTCAAGCTCAGCTTAATGTTGGTATCTCTAGTTTCGTTTGTCTACTTAGGCAAAAGCATAAATGCGGAAGTGGCAGGGCAGGAATTCAGCTAGTATTCCAAACTCCAGAGCCTCCCTGCATCATTCAGATTGCCCAGGGATGACCTGTCAAGGCATTCAGGTTGACCCTCTACCTGGAATCCACCGATGTGTCCACCCATAGGTGGTGTTGTCTCTGCCCGGCAGTTACCCTGGGTAAACATACTGATGAGTCCTTGATTACACATTTTTCCAATGATAAGTCTGAGCCCGGATGCATCATTGAGACTACCCAGGGTTAACGCGTTGACGACCAAAGAGCAGAAAAAGATCTTGCGGTTAAGAAGCGAGAGACACAGAGATAAAGAGATTCGGAAGGACCGCAGCAGCTATTCGGAAGAAACACATCAGGAAACCTGAAGAACCGCAGGTTACCTGTCGGTTCTTCCGATTTTCTGCTGCGCTCCTTCCGAATCTTTGTCTGAGACTCAGACTCAGAGACGCCATCACCGGCGAAGCCGTCGCGCCTTACGAAGCCTTTCCGGTCCAGATCTCGATTGTGAAATTTTGCGAGTGTATAACGTTTTTGTCCGGGGATTTCTGAGGAAGATTATCGGTGTATAATTATTATATTAAGGAATACGATCAGATCATGTGTTCATTGCCGGACCACTTTCCGCCGTTGATGCCAGGAATTTTTACTGAACCGATCTCCTATCCTGAGTATGCCTAGTGATTATCGCATCTCCCTTGCTCAGGAGAGGAAACGGAGAATCCATAGGCACATCCTGTACCACGAGATCTTGGCTGTTATCCGTTATCAGGCCATTTTTGGCCACTCTGTTATCCGGACTGTTACCCGGGTCAAAAAAAAAATTGCGTATCATCGCATTTCTCCTCTGTATCCTCAATCTGATAAATTCAAAACTATCATCAGTTCTCGTATGACCACATTAACTTACATTCAGCGAAACATCATCAAGGAATATTCGTAATTTATTGCGTCCGAAACTACTTTTTAGAAAGTATAAGTTTCCCTAAGTTTTCGTACTCAATCTCACCTTTGAATTGACACTACATGGACTGGGATAGACTTTCCACCATGGTAGCCACTGAGCTTTCTGTGGGAACCACTACGTGGGTAAATTAGGAGAGGTTCCAAATCCACGATTAATTGACAAGTGCACCTTTTCATCAATCACAAAACGCAAATTTCCTTTTAATTCTCCGTGCAACCAGTAAACAACTGCATTTTCGAAAGCAATCGCTGCAGTGCTTCTGAATCAGACGTGGAACGATGCCAATTACGGTAAATGCGCACATGTAACATAGCGTTTACCAGCGGCGTAAACTATCCTAACGATGCTATTCACCGCAACCGGCGTTCGCCAGCTTTTTCTTATGAGACGTCCTCGAAAACTCCCCGTTCTCGAAGAACATTCGCGAACATTTCTCTGAATGAGTCGGGCGCGCACGCGTGGATTTCGCTCATATCTCGCGGCCATTTCGTTCTCGAACGCCTCTTTGGAGGGCGTTTTAATTGTTCCACAACAAACGACGACGACCACGAAATGGGCGCGCACAAGTGCTCCAGCTGTTGTCCTTGGAATTCGCCTTGAGCCGCGTTCCACGAGCGGACAGCATTCAGCGGTTTGCCATCAACGACGGGCTTAGTGTTTTCGGTGGCCGACATCGAAGTGAACACTTCTAGGAATGGGGGAAGCGTTTGCTGCTCCCCAAATTGAGTCATCGTCCGTCCTCAGAAGCCCTTCCTTTGAGATCCTTGCCTTCTATTGTTTGGTATTGGCAATCTTTTTGCGTACGAATGGTTCTGTATCTTAGCAAAGAAGGCATCCGCTGACTGTGGAAGGGTTCTCGTTTTTTTTTTCAACGAAACATTACTACCTTTTCTTACAAGAGAAGGAGTTGTGTAATTGTTTTTCCCAGTTTGGTTAAATTTTACCTCAGCTAAGAAACTCCTCTAACTATTGGCTTTACCTTTCTGGTTTGTCTTTGATTCTGAGGAAAGTTCTTCACACCATATTTGATGGCACCCGTGTTGTGTTAAAAAAGTGGATAAATAAGTGAATGAATAAATAAACAAATAAATAAATAAATAAAAGTATTCTCAATGAAAACATCACAATCAAACCTAGCGAAAACGTGCAACCGTGGTGGTCATTCTGGGTCCAAACGCGCGAATGAGATTACCCAGGGTAAACGGGTTTACGCACGTGGTGAATTTGTGGCGTGTCATCACGTTTACCCTGGGTAATATTGGCAATACTGCGGCCCCTGATCTTCTTTTGGTCCCATCGCTGTCTCCGCCTAGCTATAGATAAGCAGATCTGAACCCGGCAAACCTCATCTGGATTACCTAGGGTAAACGTGTTAATACGCTCGTGGTGACGATGGGTAAGTTTAGGGATGTTAACACGTTAGTTCTGGATAAGCTCAGTGATGCGTGCCTGCTCAAATAATGTTTTGGTTCCACTGCTGCCTAAGCCTCGCTGCCCATGGGCGGAACTGACCCGGCAAACCTCATCTGGATTATCTAGGGTAAACGTGTTAATACGCTCGTGGTAACGATGGGTAATTTTGGGGATGTTAACACGTTTACCCTGGATAACCGCAGTGATGCCTATCTTGCCTAACATGGTTTCCTACAACGTTCCTCTGGTTCAAACATGTCCTGACAAGCCCAACGTGAGTCTCAACAGGTTTTGGTTGGCATCGTCTGTTAGGACACGTGAATATTCACGCAGAACGTGTCAAGACGTGTCAAATCGCAGCAAAACCGCATTGCAGCAGTATTCCTTAGCGGTTGCGTCGCGTTGGCAGACCAGAATGAGTGAATGTGTATCATAACCCAACGGATCTTTCATTTCTGGAAGTTTTATGAGTCAGCTTCTTACCGCTTCAAGGGATTTTTCTACTTTCATTTAGTTATTATACTTACCTTTTCTAAACTTGTCCTAGCGCTATCCGAACGCTTTGCCAACGGCGCTTTCCCAACATCTCTTTAATAGCTACGTACAATATGTGTAGCAACCATTCCATCCAAATTCGGATTTTCAAAATTATTGATCAAAGTTGAGTCTAAGAACGCTTCTCAATTTATGCATACCTCGAAATCCTTGCGTAGAGGATGCGGGCAGTGAGGAACGTTGGGGAAAGCGGAAGACCACTGAGAAAGCGGTTGGATGAACACCAAACACTCATCCGCCCACAGGCCTGTCCCAACAACGGCCTTTCCCCGCACTGTACGATGGCACACACGAGATTATACCCCAGAATTCGGAATGATGGTGCTACACAGGCACCTCGAGGACCTCCCCCATGGGAAGATCATGGAAGCTCGGGAAATCAAGCGGTACCGGCCGGTATCATATACACCGACCCGGGCAAGTAACAGATCTTCCGGTCGGTGCAATAGCGGCACCCTTCTTCATCGCATCCGTTCTCATACGAACGTGATGATGTTGGTATCTCTTTCAATGCTGATGAGAGCTTGAATATTTGCCGCACTGGAAGTCGTGACCTGTTCACTATGCTGTTAACACGTTTTGCAAGGTCTTCGTTGAGGTACCGTTGGGCTCCGTATTGTCATAGATGAGCCGTCATTCCTATCACAATGTGGAGAGGTGCCGGCATCACAGTTGCAGAGGTCAGTTTCATCTCTGGCACCAGTGTAGGTTTGACCGCGCACCTGTGCCCGAAAGTTTCTGCGAAGCAAAATTATTCGTCTACTGTTTAGATTTATTCATAAACGAATTTTAAAAAAAAAGGAGAATCACAACCTCTTTCTCACACAGCATTCACATTTGTCCATTATTTATCGCAGCTCTAATAAACACTTACAATTACAGGGTAGGATAAAAACACGGGGTAACAACACGTGATTTTCTTTTGAAGGAGCGTGTTTTGTCTTGAAGTCGAACTCAACTGGGAGGATGTCTCGGGAGGTTTTCCTAGCACAGTACTCCAGCGCTTAGGTTACGTTTGGTTCAGGAATGGGGAAACAGTATATTTTAGGACCTACTGGATTTGCCGTGTGGATATTCAATTGCCCAGGAAAGAATCAATTGGGTTTGTACGTATTCGAAGCACTCAAGACCTAGGCTTTCTCTATCACCCATAGAATTTCGGAGTTTTCAGAAAAGCACTCCGAAGAACGAAGGATCAATTTGAGCCCAACCACTTGCGCGCCGCGGTTCGCGACTTCATTGAGTGTCTCAAGGTCTGGTTTCTGGCGAATGGAGAATATTTCTAGAGGTTGTCTGGTTTTTCAGTCAGTAGGAGGCAGTTAACATGAATCATATGACAATGCTTCAAATTACAATTGAATTCATTTTCTAGCTGCCATTTTCTTTGTTACCGTGTTTATGGTCCCTTGTAGTGTAGTGGAGGTGTTAGTGAAAAATCAAACTTTATCAGGCCGTGATGCAGTCCAATTCCTCCCCCTTCCCTCCCCTAGGATCTATTACATGTACATGTCTGTTCAGTGCGGGCTTCCAGTGGAAGAGCTATCAGCGAGCATCTTATTCAAAAATGCAGAAGTGTCATAAATGTCAACGTTCACTACAATGCCGCGACGAAATTGTTATGCAGCCATTAAAGGTACAGTAGAAACGCATTTATCGTTTCTTCGAAAGCCTTTTTGTGGGGTAAAGACAGCGGCTAATCGCGGTCTCATGCGAGAAATTGCGCAAAACCGCCGGAAACCTGTTTTTAGCCGTCTTTATGACTGGCGTTTTAGAAAACCAAGTCAAGAGCGGCACGTCCATTTCGCTGAGTTGACAGCGAATTCAGAAAGGTATTGGTTTCAATTCTTAACCCCACGAACTCAGCCCCAACCCAATATTTTGGCCAGGCGAAGAAACGCTCACCCAATCACCAAAGAACAAAGCTTTTCTACATGTGGTCTTCAATACTTCAATACTGAATTGTGCAAATCGCTGATGTTTTTTTTTCACCTTCCTGCACTTACAATGCATTCCTTCGTACCCTCCCTCCCCCTATTACTGCTGTCTACGGTTCTCATAAGCTTTTGAAAAAGCATGAAAAACAACAGGCAATTCCTGAATAGCCCTCAATCATCACATGAATTACGAGTTATGACAGCATTACGTTTAGTTTGCTGGTAGAAAATCTCACTACCTAGGCTCCAACAAATCTCCTTAGATCGAAATTATCGAAATTCTCAGGGGTCCCTAGCTAAAATACCATGATTTGCTGCACAAAATGTTTGGCGTCGTATGCAGTGGTGAGAATGACAAATATAAGGCAGGGAGGTATCATCGTGAGGGAAAAGGGGCGTAGCTAGGCGACTCTCATTGGCGCGTTCGAGCCGCCCATCACGCTCACCTGCTTGAACTCGAACGACGACAATCTCGTAATATGTACATAATGTATTAGGTCGTCAAGTATGGAATGGCTGATTTTTTGAGTGGTCAGTTTGACAGCTGGTATCTTCGAGGTTTCCGCAGATTCACTCTCATCTTTCTTTCCATTATGAAGATACATTCTCTCTCAAAATCATCTATTTGATTTTTGATCAATATTGAAATTTTTGTCTGGGAGGAACTTTTCTGAAACTACTCGAAGACAAAAAATCGTATCATTTCGGAATATGGCTTCCATCGCGGAGCCTGTAAAGCAAGGACAACTCGACATACCCAAGAAATTTTTGCTGAGGGAGCGGCTAATTAAGGAACGGGACTGAACGGGACATCGATACCTGCAAAGTGAGCGTTATGATGAACCTGGATTACGATGAGTTGGAAGCTGTGGCTTAAGCGAATAGGAGTCATACTATGCCTGTATATGCAGCAAGGTTTGACGTTCGTAACCCTATATTATTCAGGTGTTCAAGGCAAAACGTGAAGGTAAAGTGGCTCGATGAATGAATTTTCCACAGTTTGATCCCCAAAAATTGGTGCCATTTTTTGACCTTTTTTTTTTGCAAAACCGCGCTGCGTAAACCAGGGAGCAAGGAAGGGAATCCACCTGCCATTCGTTGCACTGGCCAAACCTTGCTCTACTTGACCACGACTTCTTCCAAGTATTAGTCCGCTCCTTGGTAGAGAAAATGTTCCACTTTTAACATGATGTTGGAAATGCCCTTCTCCAAGTTATCGCCACTTGCTTCCCAGGCTTCCAAGCTGTTGACGCAACTGTGCTACTGCTAGGATGGTAAGGCTGTGCCGGTAGCATAAGGGCATACGTGGATTGCTCGTACCCCATCTTGTTGGAGAAACATTACTCAAAACTGTCTCATTCGAAATCAGGCATTTCATACTTGAAGACCTAAGACCTGAAGACCTGGCTTGTCGGCGTACGAGTCCAAACAGCGGCACAGATGCCCCAATCAGAGTCGCCTGGCTACGCCCCTTTTCTCCATCACGATTACACAGACCTACAAAAGGGCGAATTGAAATAAATGCGTGCGTTTGTCGCGCGTCAGACGAACTCTTCCACTTGCACTCGTCAAAACTTCCAATGTAGATCGGTCGACCAATTTCTAGATCCTAATTGAAAATACTGCGCGCCGGCTCGAGGCCGCAACTGCATGCGTCTCGCGTGCGCCTGCGATGCGTTAGGAGTGCGACTGGGCTTACCCTTCATCAAGGAGATGCAGGGCACCAAATGTGCGTCACTCACATCTAAAATGAATCGTTGTGTGGTTGCACTTTTCGGTAACTCGTATGTAACCTTTTGTAGGTTACATGCAAGCTTCCTAAACGTCACATACAAACTTTCTGTAGGTCACATGCATTTTTTTGAGTTACAGTAGCCTCTCGTACGTATGTTACATTTTACGTCTTAACAAATGTAACAATATTCATTGTAGGATTTTTTTAATTACGATATCGTAGCTTTAGCATACTCACTTTCTTGTTACCTACTTGTTACTTGAAGACCATATTCTCCCTCCTCAGTTGTACCGAGTAGGTCCTCGAGCCTCCCTCAAAATCTATGCCGGTAATAGACTTCGTATGGCCATGATCTTCCAAATACTTCATCAGTTTGTTATCTCCAACAATTGGGTGGTCTGCCTTGAGGCCCGGAACAGTTTCATGGGTACCAAAGTTACTTTCTGGGTCTATCTGTTCTCACCACGTCTTTGGATTCACTGTCACCTGATTTCTGACCTCTTGTCACCGTGATTCGGGTGTGTATAATCGTGAGGGAAGAATTTGCGTAACCAGACGACTCTGATTGGTGCACTCGGGCCGCCCGTTAAGCCCATCTGTTTGAACTCGAAAGGCGTCAATCCCATAATACATGGACTACTTGTGCTCAGCGCCGTGCGAACCAAACATGTGGACGTGACGGGCTGCCCGCATGTGCCAATCAGAGTCGCCTGGTTACGCCCCTTCTTCCCTCACGATGATACACACCACCGTGAATCCTTACTTTACTTCACTAAAACATAAAAATCCTTACTTTACTTCGCTAAAACATAAAAAATTTTCTGCCCAAAATTTGGCTATGAGCCATTGGAATTGTCTGATTTGAATTAATTATCGTTTATTCTACATTCTGCCTTGTGTCATGGTTTAAAATGGTTTTTCGAAAAAAAAATGCCGATCCCTGTAAATCGGTGATTTCCCTAAACTATCGCGATGTTCAAGAAGATGACAGAAGAGGAAACTGAATCTCTTGACTACTTTAATATTTCTACATCATTTTTTACATCATTACCCGGCCTTTTTTATATTGATCAGTCTTCGTCCTGGTTCTCCTGCTTAGTCGTGTCCTCTTCCTATGCTATTCCGTATTCTTCATGTGGCTTTCTGCCTCTACATACTTATGTGTTTCACCTATATGCTCACTCAGGGGTTTACACCCCGCTCATTCTTCTGGAATCTTCCAGAAAAATTGATAAATAATTAAATAAATTTGCTCGGAAACTCAGCAAGTCCGCCGGTCGTGGTGAAATCCTGTGATCTCCACAAAGTTCAGGAATAACTCAAACGGAAAATTCTAAGAAACGCACTTTTGGACTTGGGCGTTTTCCGGAGTTTCCCGGGCGACCGCCAAACGTTACCAAATTCTTGAATTTTTCTGGAGGAATATGTTCCAGAATAGTCTATACATATATAATGCACTTGTGTCAATACCTTCAACAATAAAAAATCTAAATTCCTCGGGGTGGTAGTAATTTGGCCGAGACCGTGAGGGAGCCGTGAGGTGCAACTCGAAGCTAACTCGCAGTTTCACACTGAGACCATGACCTGACCTCGAGGTGACCGAGCTGAAACCGCGAAGTAGCTAATTTTGACTAAACAAATCACTTTTATTTTCGGAGGATTCGATCCCGTGAGGGTTTGACTCGGAGACAGCCCACATCGCACTCGGCTATCTGTACTGTGATTACCCTGAGTTGTTTTGGGCTATGTGAAACTTATCAAATTTATCATCATTCACTCTAAACATGGAAACATTCACTCCATGAAGGGTTGGCAAGCGTTGGTACAAAGGCAGATTATACTATATACATGCATCTAGTGCGCATGCGTTCATATGGTGAAGAATAGGCCTAGTCGCAACCCTTAGCAAATCAAACGACATTTGAGTAACGTCAGAGCTGCGTTTTCAATCCAGATGTGCAGGTTGACCGGCATTCATGGAAAATCCTGTGCAATTACAGGGTGAAAGCAAAGTCTTGTCAAAGATTTACTGACTTGACTTTTACTGCCAGAATTGAGAGTCTTCCACGTTTTCAAAACAGTCATTACCTTTGCTCTTACTGCAGATTACCAGTCTTAAGCATGCAAAAGATAGCAAAACAACTTGACAGATATAAAGCCTGTTTCGACCACGGTAATCATCCACTTGTCCGATCCACGATGAGCACGCAGTAGCCGTGGTCAAGCTGTGACCTATCCTATACTCCTTCTCAAAAAGATAGACGGATTCTGAGGCTGCAGAACCGTTGCGGGACTTGGTCGAGAGAGGCGGTGAGAGTATGCTCCAAGTATGGGAGAGTCCAGTAAGTCCCACCGCGATTCCGCAGCCGCAATACAGTGAAACCGCACGCGCAATCCGTCTACCTTTCGACAAGGACTGTACATGGATGGTCGGAGTATAATGAAGCCTACATCTTTGACCGATCCCGTGTCACGAACGATTTGACCGGACGATTTCCTGGAGCCTGTGCAAGCAAAGAAGAACTCCATTCGGAGAACCAGCTATTTTTTACGATAGGTGTGGCTCTTGCCAAGATATCTACAGCGGGGGGGGGGCTTGTGAATTTGCTCAACTCTACCTGAGCGAGGCTCAAAAAACAACACGCCAATAATTCATGCGCACCCTGTAGATGTGAGATTCAGAGAATCGGGACTTTTGGCTATTTTATTTGAAAAATTCTTGCGAAAAGGCGCAATATGAATATCAGTTGTAGTAAGTATTCATCCCTATGTAGTGAGTGGCTACACTGTTCTGCAACACTAGAATTTTCTAACCTCAGCTATGACGAAGAATCTTAGAGCGAAAAGTCTTTTTTTGCCAGTTCTGTTCCTAAAAGATTGCTAACTCCTATTCACATTTCGAATACTCTACTGTTTTGCTTCATTCTTAAGAGTCTCTACAATGCCGCAGTTAGTTGCTGTGAAAAATATCCAAAGAAATCTCCGAAAACAAGGAATCAAACCAGTAGGGCCTCTTCAGGCCTCATGACCTGCCGGTCAGAATGAAAAAGTACTCGGGAGTACTTTTTCGTGACCGGTCTGCGTCTCTTGCCTCATGATACTATTTTCACAAATATGTCAGCTAGAAAAGGGGCGTGCCTGACGATGTCCGGCCGATACGCACGCTCTGCGCCGCCTCTAAGTGACAGCCGAACAGGCTCACGCAGAGTACACTATATTACAGTATACTTGAAGAATTAATCCTTAAAATCTTACCCAAATTTCCCATAGAGTGTTACTTGTTGTGCTGATCACGAAATCGGTGTCCATTTTGTCACATGGTACCACTTTCGTCCAGTTACAGGGGCAAATTTTCGATTTTTTCCTTTTCGAACGAACCCTTTAGGTGGAAACTCTATTCAAAACGCTCGGTTGTGTTCATTCATCGTCACTTGTAAGTAGAAACGGTCGAATCGCGCAATAATCACCCTCATCTTCGTGACTCTGTATAGCTGTCAGCAGAAGCAGCAACGCCTATATGTCCGTAGGGCATCTCAGGCCACGCCTCTCTTTCAACTGAGCCCAAACGCTACGGCGCCTGGTTAGATAAGAGATCACGGTTTCAGCTCGGTTACCGTGAGGTCGAGACTAGAGTGAGACCTCAAGGTGACCGGTCGGTTACCTCGAGGTCTCAGTTGTTTTACAATACATTTTTGGGGAAATTGACCTCGAGGTGACCTCGAGGTAACCTCTGACGGTTACCTCACGGTTACCTGGAGGTCTCGACCAAATTACTACCACCCTTGAATGTCTCGATGTCTAGCAATTTTTTGCCTTTCCAATGCGTTTCCTGCAACGCTCCCTCTACCAATCTTGGACCCCTCTCTTCACTTCTTTCCAGGCATATTTGACCACCTGTCCTGACAAAAACGTTGACATCTCCTTGGAAATTTCAGTTGCTATGAATTCAATTCGGGAAGATCTATCGCCTTACTCAAGGAGCAATAAATTCAATGAGCCTTTTCAATTGCTCACTTAAACAACGTATGACATAGGCAATTAGTGTGCAGCTTTGCACATTTTCGTCTTTACCACGTCTCGTTGGAATTGTTAATTGCTTGCTTGGCCCAGAGCGTGGCAAAACACGACTTGCCTTACAAGTCTTTTGTTTATTTTCTACATACTCTCATCCCCACGTGGGAAGCTTTTCGACGTGACAGAAAACATCTGTTTTATTTTTGAAGGAGGGGAAACAGCAAAAACCAGCTAGTAATGTTTGCCTTCCTGAAAGAAAAGGTGATTTTCCATTCCACTGAGAGCAACAAAGCTTATTCTCATCCCTTCCTCATATTCGTTCAACTTTGCCTCAGTACACGTACAAGTTTTCATTTGTTTTTTTCCACTTCTGTCTTAACTGAGCCCATTTCAGTCCGTCATTTTACCCAACCAGTGCCCGTATATACAATAGTTCGTGGAACGATTCTGATCTCCCCCCCCCCCCTCACCTAAAATGGACTAGTTTCTCGAGCAAAATATGGCACATCTTTACAATATTCTGTTATCGCTGACTAACTGAGGCGTAAATCGTAGCTATTTTTAACTTGAAAACTCGTCAACGTTAGGTGAGGGGGTAGATCACAACTTTCCCGGGCACATTCGTGATACGGGCCCAGAAAATATACGTAGTAGAAAGTTAATGGGTGAAATCGCAATTTAAGAAAATTCCACGAAGTCAGACTAGGTTCCAAGCAGTGACGGACACAGGGGGCGCCCCCCTCCCCCCAAGAATGGGTGGCCGAATTTTCGTAATTACATTGCAAAATAAATAAAAACTTTGGGCCAGTGAATTTTCAGTTGTTTATTTTTGTTATTATTTTTAACTAAGTTTTACTGATTATTATAATTAATGTTTTTATTATTTTTACTTTCCATCCGTGTCCCCAAGGTGGCACGGAGCCCACTTTTCCCACGCCCCACTACCCTCCAGCCCACTTTCTGCGTCCGCCACTGGTTCCAAGAGATACCGTATCCACTATAAATCTATCGTAATCCAACAGAAATGGACCATTATGCAAGATAAACACAGTATTTCTTCCCAACCACCAGCATAAAACGCGAGCAAAAAATCGAATTTTCTAGTCCCCCCCTGCCCATTGTTTGTTTTAAAATCTCCTCGTAGTTTTAGGAACCCTGCCAACCCCTTTCCACCCGCTGAGCTGACTATTCGAAGACAAATAGCCAATCTCTAACCGCATCTCTTCCGTGTTTCAGTTTTCAACCTTTCACCTCCCGTTTCCCCGGAGGATAGGGGCGCGAAATTGTGGATTGTGAACCTTGAACTAGCGTTTTTTTTTTACACTGACTACTCAGAATCCCGAGAGCAAGTTATCAGCCCACTTCTGTTCCAAAACAACTAGCAGACAATGTTTTAACCTGCAAATCGTGATCGACAATTTAGACGTCATCATGCAATGTGAAAACACATTGTCAGCAAGCGCAAAAGCCAAAACAAGTTGAAGCTTAACAAGCTTTGAGGACTACAACTTGTCAGCAAGATAGGGCCAAAACAAGTTGTCAGCAAGCTTTGAACTTGCGCGAGTTGCCAACAAACATTGAAGCAAGCAAGTTTCATATGCGTTCAGAAAATTGTTCATTCAAAGCTGGTTAGCCACTTGTTTTAGGGGTTCTGAATGAGGTGATGGGTTCGGCATTAGACTGCATCAGTGATTAACTCTGATAGTTAAAGAACAAAGATTATTTCTATTTATTTTATTTCATTTATACATCATGATAGTTCATAGTGCGACCCTTCTTACAGAAGGAAAACAGAGAATAGCACCCCAGAGGGACTTCGGCAGGTTCGATCAGGCAAAAAGGTTAGAGATCAGAAGAGCAGAAACAGTGAGCCAATCACTCTCATCGGACCTCAGCTGCTCCCTCAAACTCTTACTGCTGTGCCTGAATAGTCTCTTAAACCTGGCCATTCACATGTGGATGGGTCCAAGTGAGACATGATCGCGGGCTCCGCATCTGTTGGTTCCTCACAGCACAATCACTTTCTAGTCTCACGTTCTGATGATTGAAATACTGATTAGAAAAAGAGCAATGTAGTCAGAAAGCCGCCCTGTGAACATGCTACTACGGCCCAAGGACAAACTCAACACAGTTATGAATTGTAGTTCAAAGAACACGGGCATGTCATGAAAAGATGTGCATCTCTTTCAAAGTATGTGGAAGCATAGATACGTATCTTCTCCTAAATCCCAAGATTAGAAGCGTTCATCATTCTTCTGCATATGGTAAGTTTGCTACTCACGCAACTGCTCACACTCCGAACAAAAAAAATAGTAAAAAGGGCGACTTCTATCAAATTTTTAGAGAACGAGTTGCCAGCAACCTTTACTTCTAGCAATCTGCCAGCAAGGAACAGCCAAAACAAGTTGTCGACAAGCTTTGGGTTTTGTTGTTTTATCGTTGCGGATGGTGCAGTCGCACAATGAGCCATCATGGGTCATGTGATCTATCTCAATGATATTAATATCCTGGAAAACCAGGTTGTGCCAAGGTGTACCTTGATTTTATCACTTTTCAATACTGACATTAACTTATCACTGGCATTGGTACCCCTAGTGTTCAAGGCGCACCAGTTTGGTGTGTACTGACTAAATAAATAAATGAAAGCATGTATTTCTCCATGAACCAGGCGCGTAGGTGCATTGCATGACGCCAGCGCAAAATCCGAGCATAGTCATGTGCCGGCGGCGGTTTGAAATCGAACCGGAGGCGCAGAAGTGTCGTTAGCGCGTCGACGCGTCAAAAGTCGGACGAGCTGCCGCTGGATTGTTGGAGCCGTGGCGGCCGCGCATCCTCAGCGCCATATATCCCTGAAGCAGAGAGCAGCTTTCGACAAACAACTGCATGGCAACACATCTCGGCACAATCCCGGAAAAGCCAGCCGGGGCATTGACGGCGGGGGCATAGTCGGAAGTGCTTAGATGATGTCAGTGAGGAGGAGAGGGACTGCAATCTGTCACGAAACACAAACGTGCCAGCCATCCATATTCGTTCGTTGTTTTCGGTGAAATTCAGCCTTTTCAACGGTGTACATTTCAACACAAATCATATACTTTGCAATGGAGTTCGATTCATATTCATGCTGCTATTCATTCTGGCAACGTTTTTCCCCTACATTTTCAGGAACAATTTTTTCTCTTCCGGCTCTTTGAAATCTGAGCAAAACTAGCGTACAAAGTGCAAGAAAATGTAGTTATACTGTAACAAAGACGACAATTCTGAATTTTCAAGTTCCTTCCGTGTATTGTTTGACGCTGGGCTAGCCTACTTACAAATTAGACTACATACACGTGATGATGGAGAATTTGTTTGGTTTTTTGCCGAAGAATAGTGTTAAAATTTTCGTCGTGTTCTGGATTTGCAACCCTCTGCTCAGACAAACTTTTAGAAGGAGCAGCTATCCAGAGAAGACTGCAGATCGCCGGTCGGTTCTTCCGGATTTTTGCTGCGGCCCTTGTGGAAATTTCTCTAAGTGGTCCTCTTTTCTCGCATCTACTGGTTTTGAGATCTAATTGACCTTAATTGGAGTAAAACACATAATTGCAAATTTGTGATCTACGGTCATGGAAATGCAAATTTGTGATCTACGGTTTTGGAAAACTGGATGTACTATTTCATTTTTGAGAAACAGTTATGAATTGGGAAACAGTTATGTCTATCACTGTGAAGAACCAGTTGCTAGTTATTAACTACAGTGGGTGTCGATGGCAGTGACCTATCCACGGTCTCGAAAAGCACGCAGCGCAACCGCGCCGCTCACGAAGAAATCTTCGCCGCAGTGGCGAATATGAGTTTTCTTGGTAATTGTTCATCACATTTGACTAAATTCTAACTAACAAGAGAACTAACAAACTACCACGACCGACAACATTGTTTGTTGTCCTGGAGGACATTCCTGCTGGAGCAGTGCGGTCGCGCTGCGTGCTTTCGAGACCGCAAAAAGGCCACCGCCATGGATGTCCATTGCATGCACCATTTTTCATAAACTTTCTAGAATTCATGTCATACGTATGTAGGCAACGATTCACTCAGCAAGTTGCAGGCCAGCTCGGTTACCTTACTTTCTTGGCGGTTGGGTCAATGCAATGCGAACAGAGTTTTTAGACTTTTCCAATGCCCAATACCTTGCAAAGTTCATTCTCCTTCCAGCATAATTGCTGGAAGTTAGGAGAGAACTGCATTTGTTATTTCACGGCTCATATAATTTTAGGTGAAAGGTTCTATTGCTCAGTGGTTACCAGGTACACCAGGTGGTTACCCCATTAGGTCCTGGTCCGCGGCTTCTGCAAAAATTGTTCAAAAATAATTGAAAACAATTCAAAAAAAACAAAGGAAAATAAGAATAAATAAAATGAAAAATTCTATCCACTTCCATCTTACTTTGATTATTTCCATAATTTCACTTCATTTAAAAAATTCTCAAATTTGTTCTCAACTTCAGTGATGTTTTAGGTAGATCATTTTATTTATAATAATTTAGATCCTTAGCAAACATAAGCCTTCTGCTTGAGTTTACTACCTAAGAAGGGATGTTGATGCGAATTTCTCTCTGGCTGCGAAATAAATTCTTAGAGGACCTGATTCCGCGTAAATCTTAAGAACGTTTTCGATGATGTCTTTTTTATGGATAGGCAATATGTGAAGCCTCATTTCCTATGGAACGTGAATTCCTAAGCAACTAGAGTGCTCATGCATATGTCATAAACCCACAGTAAGGATTACGTGAATCCCATTTGTTTGATGCCACCACCGAGTTTCACTCACTCCTCATCTTTATGTACAGCGCCTTATGATTAATGAAAACAATGATGAATGAATAAATAATTTAACAAAGCTCTCAATTTCAACCTCCTCATCCCCCTCCCCCTCCCGCTCCCTTCAGACGCCGCGAGCGTCCCATACTGAGGCCGCATGCATCATTGAGGTTACCCAGGGTGAATGTGTTGACACCACAGAAATTTAGCTAACGTTGACATGAGCGGCAACACGTTTACCCTGGATAATCTCACTGATGCATCTTATCCCTGATGGGTCTTGTAACGGGCCTACACTCCCGAAAAACTGTTGCAGGACTCATAGACAAACCCGCGTCAATGTTGAGGGTCTGACCCTCGCCGTCATATCCACCAATTGCCAATGGTTGAGAACATTTTTCATGGACCTAACTAAGCCCTATGGGCAGAACGAGTGCAAGCAGGATCCACTATATTCGCAGTTGTTGGATAATTAATTTAAAGGCAGTATCCAAGCAAAATTTCGACTCCTAAATTTGATGTTCTGTTCTTTTCCTCGAGGAGATGATTGCAATTGTGTGGATGTTCCCCTCCGATCGGATTTTTTATTTTTAGACGGCTGAAAGTTATCGTTTGGACGAGTTTCCCGCAGGAACTTGTCGCTGGTCATCTAAAGCGTTATTTATAGTGCGTCGGAGTCCGATTCGGTCGGATAACAAATGATACGTATCGATCCTCGTCGGAATCCGACCGATGAGGATCGATGCTCATCTTCTGTTATCCGACCGAATCGGACTCCGACGCACTATGAATGAAACTTAAGCAAATGTTTTTCTGACCATTCTAAAATCTACGGATCATCGACCAATCTAAAAAAATCTCTAGACTACAAAAATTCAGGAGCTTTTTTTACTTTTATTTCACATTTTGATTTACTTTTTTACATTTCTTAGGTATACATGTAAATATTATTGCATTGTACTGTAAATATTTATTCTAGTTATTAGGTATTCAAATACAGATTTCTTTCTAATTTGAATTTAATTTCTATAGTGATTTAACAGCAGTGATTTCCAAAGAAAAGAGAGACAAACCGGGTAAATCTCTTTCTAACCGAACTGAGCATATCTTACCAGAATGTCGGCAGGAGTTCACATGGATTCTGAGCAGTTTCTGGGTAAGCTCCGCCCATTCCGTCGCAGCTGCACTTAGAACCGGATAATAATCGAGGAACCTAAGCAGTTCAACTGGCACTTCACAATCCGATGCAAAAGGTCTCGTTTTTGACAAAAGAGAAGGATCTAAATTTATTATTATTAGTCCTCATGTGCTGTACCTCTCCCTCTTCTCTAGAAATTTGAGAATCCAACTGATTCGAAATCGAGACTTCGAATTCAAATATATCTGATTTACAATTCGGTGCTAGTATAGTCCAGCAATCCTCCCAATTTCTTCCGGAAAATAGATCAGAGCTGCCTGAGTAGATTTATTAAAGTAGGATTTTGCATTCTCCCCTTAACGCTCAGCTATAGCAAGCCAGAAGACGGATGCCATATTTGTCGATTGTTGCATCGTTGTTTTTGCCGCAGTTGATGCGGGCCGAACTGAAATCAACACCATAAAAACACGATGACGATATGCAAAAATACCCATCCATCCGTCCATCCATCCACATCCATCCAGCGGAATGAGGGATCGCTGCGCTGCCTTCTCGCTCTCATTAGCATGAGGAAGTCTCGCACCAACCCTCTGCCGCTGAGCTAGCGACTCGCATGGATTTCCCCAGATTCTCCTTAGCACCTTACAAGACTAAGAAGCCTCTACGATTTTTTGGCCCCTCTATGCAAGTACTACTGGACTGTGCGGTGTTGGGTGCAATTTTTATCCCCCGCATTAGGATGACGGGGCTCTCGGTGCAGTGCAGCGTCTTCCGTTCAGCCGGCATGAACCTCATTATGCAGTTTTTGTTCCGTCGCCGCTGCCTTGGCGGCCGTCCACGGTCTGTGAGGGGCGAGCAGGCCGCTCGCGTTGCCGTATCGAATTCGCCAGCCTTCCCCGGGGCCAGGGTTTCGGATCAGATTTTCCTGATGTTCATAACACCTGGATTTTTCTACTTCTGGTCTTCCTGCTCTTCAGCCTTTGACACATGGTTTTATATTGCGTGACTTGGCCACCAACATGCATTGTTTTATATTGCACGTGTCATTGCTACCTCCCACACCTTTTTAATCGGACAGATTTTCTTGTTTTTTTCTTTTACTTTCTTAAAAATCTACTCTGTTCCACTTTGCTCCAGCATCATACTTTCGCCTTTTTTTTATTTGTGCTCGCGCGAACATTCGACTATGTCGTTAGACTAGAGTAATTATATTGTACTTCAATTTTGCGGGTCTGCAGTAGCGAGCAACAAGATTGCAACTTTTGGTTTTTTTTTGTTCATAACTTTTTTCAAAACGAAGCATTCAAATCCAGATTTTTAAAGTTGTTGCAGATATCCGCGCTGAATGAAAGCAATCAGGAATCTCCTCCTTCCATCGGTTTATTATCTAGAAAGGTCTTATCAACCGTACATTGAATCAGCGATTTTGGCTGCTTTTACAATGCCTGGCAGTGTGAAGTCATTCTTTAGGGTCTGGATGAAAACTAAATTTTTGCAGCAGAATAAACCTACTTTTACTAGGGAATTTGTGTCTTTGCGGATCACTAGTTGACATTGACCAAGATTAGTTGCTGATTGTTTAGCAAAGTCCCTCTGTGGCCGTTTCCGTCACTCTGACCAAGTTTAGAACGGAAGACCCAAGTTTAGAACGAAATGCTACTGCTGACGATATTATAACCATAGTTTAACGTGATCAATCGTTATGCAATCCATTATTCCTTCGAACACCCAAAATATTAAAGCGGGTTGCAGTGCAACCACCGGTGCACCTGTTTTAGGATTTCCAAAATATTGCTGTAAATCAGGATAGTCCGAACGTATTGCATCACAAATAGTTTTTTGATCCAGAATTCCTTAGCCTTGAATTGAAACTTTTTAGCAATAGAATGCACTGGAAAGTCCTACTATTTCTCAACCATTAAAATTGACAGGTCAGGTTCAATCCATGGAGAATAATTAAATAAAGTGCGAAATTCGGTGCAAGACTTTCGGACCAACCTAATACACTGCGAATCATGTTGCCTTGGATTTCATGGAAATGGGTCTTGCTAGAATACAATGCGCTTTACGAGAGGACACAGCAGCATAGTACCGTAATCTTGTACTACAAAAAGGAGATAATTTGTTGCGAATTAAGTAACCTACACTGTATGAAGTGTTTTTTGGAACAGAAATCTTCGAGTACAGTGTCATATCTTGCAGGTATAGTGAAGAGACGAGCTCAGCATCATTTAACTCGAGCTTTCCTATTTGACCAAATTCGAGGTGACATCAGTCGCAGTACATATGGCAATACTCCAGATTCCTTTGGTTATCTTTAGCACTTATGAACCTTTTGAGATAACTTCTTTCTCAAGCAACAAATATTCAAAACTCGTTCTCTGCGATGTGCACCAGTAGCTGCACTGCAACAAATATTTGGACTGTTCGAAGGAGGAATCTATTGTATATATAATAACCTATCACGTTTAGCTAAAGTTGTAGTATCGTTAATGGCCGCGTTTTCTTCCAAACTATGGTAACGAAACGTCCACAAAGGGCCTCTGCTAAATCATCTTCAAGTAATGTTGTGAACTGGCGATTCGCGCACAGACATTTCCTAGCAAATATAATACATATAGGTTTATTCTGTTGCAGAAAATTTAATTTGTATTCAGATCCCGACAAAGACGTTCCACTTCTAAAACGGTGGCACCTTTCCATGGTGGAGACATGTCATCTATGCAAGCTTATTTCTATCTCAGTATTGTTTACATTTTTTTTTAGCCCTAACAGAAAACTCTAACATAGGACATCTGCTAGAATATTCCATGACAAGTCCATATCTGGAAAGAAAAACCAAGTTTTCCTTCTTCGTGGAATTTCTAATTTGATTGGGGGAATAAATGCACAGATGGACGAACCAAACGGCCAAACGACTAGATCAAAAAGTGTAGAGCTGACCATTAGTTCTATGACTTTTGCCGATTTAGCCGCTCAGCCAGAGATTTCTCGTATGGAGGGATTCTGCACAGCTTGGGAGAGAGAGGGAGTGGAGCGGGACTTTGCCCTCCAACTAATAATTCTGTGCTACTTTGAAAAAGCGAAAGTGCCTTTTTCTTAACATCAACTTCCGTTGAGCCACGCAATCCCTTTGAATTCCTTTGAAAAGTGTCTCTCACGGCCGACCATAGTTCTGTTGTTATGAGGACAGGACACATTAAAAGAAGTGGCCGCCTTGCTGCTTTGTCTTCTGCTCTGTTCTTCTTTTGAACACTTGTTTACATAGCATTAGATATTTAACCAATTAGTAAATACCTGCTATTCCAGTCAGAAGAAGGGAACCACTGCTCAAGAGTTACTGGTTACCTACAATTTTTGATTAGTATGCAAGCTTACTGCATTCTTTGTAAAGTACAAATAAGTAAACATAAACGATAGCGATGGCTGGGTTGTCCCCATAGTACTTGTACCACCAGCACCTGTAGGTGGTCTTCTTGCTTGAAAAGCGACAGCATCTGATCTGTGTTCGTCTAGAAAAGTACGCAACGTAGTATGAGATTGTATATCATCGATTGGATCACAGTATTACTTCGTTGATGATTTCGTCTTGGTTCAACATACTGCTGTCGATCTTGCTCATTTTTGGCATAGTAAATAAGATTATATCTGGGCCTGTGCTTGCATTCACCATTGATATCACCCAAGGCGGATATGTTGGCGCCACTATAAACGAAATGTAAATTCGGGGGCGTTGACACGTTTACCCTGGGTAATCTCAATTATTCCTGCGACCCCTGATTTAGTGGCATCCCTTCTTCCTGTTTCTCAATGACCATTCTCAGTTCAGCGATTTCGGTTGGACAGTTGAACTATGTGTCGTCATTCAAGAAAGAAAAGCAAAAAAATTAAGATGTAGGCTCAAAGTTGCGTTAATATCTCAAAAGGTATTGGAGCTGGTATTTATGAACGCATAACATAGTAAAACTTGGTCAGCAAACCAACCTTCACCGTGGTCCCCATGTCATCTCTCACCTTCATGGGTGGCGAAACTTCAAAGCAAAAAGTTCGAAACAAAAAAAAACACGTGTCTTTGGATGCTGTCATCCCTTATTTGGAGTCACACTGAATTTTCAGAGCTCTAATATCTTGTTTTTATTTCATCTTCTTTTTTACTCTTATCTTGGTTCTCAGCCAGAACCCTTTATGGATTGTCGACCCCAAGGCTCTTCTCTACCTTTTCGTGGAAACGAGGAGGACAAAGCTCTTTCTCGTCATCAAATTGTAGTAGTGAGGTATGTGTTTCGTTTCTAATATTCCGAGCCAGCGAAATAAATAGATTTTCAATATCCCACACCCCCTTATCTCTTTCTTCAGCTCGTTAGAAAAAAAAGCAGTTAGCAGCATCGATTTGAGCAAATCTTAATTGTCCCTCGCTCTCCTCTGGACTGCTTGAAATTATTTCCTGGCACTCATGTTCTTCTTAGCAGCACCTTCTATTTCACTTCTTTTTGTAATTTTGAGGGCTCAAAAATTATTATCATGAATATTTGGTAATAATCAGGCGTATATCATGCATGGCGTCATTTACCACCTGTAGCGGCTCGCACTCCTCGTCATTTCTTCCTGGATGCGCCTTCTTGTTTTGTTTTTTGACTCAATTTGTGGTCGACTATGTGAACTCTTTGGTTGTTTACGCGTCGTCTGAACCACATGGAAGCAGGAAATCCGCCTAATCCTAAGATTTCTAGCTGAACAGGTGATCAAAGAAACATCATTTTAAAATTAGGCTTACATCGCTTCTGGGCGGTCCTGAGCGAAGATGTTGAATATAAGCGGGTGCGTGTCTGAGTGCTTCTTTTTCTACTGATAGCTGGAAAAAAAGAGTGTTTAGTTGATTAATTTGAGTTCTTCATTGAACCTGTTGTTGATGGGAGAATTTTTGACAAATCCAAACCCTTCTTTCTTTCTTTTTCTCCAATTTTTTCAACATATCTTTCCGTTTTCTTTCGTTCTTCAATTACTTGTCGATCTCATCTTTTTCTTCTCTACATTGTTTCCATATGCCTTCCCTCCCTCCCTTATTCCTGCCCTTCTCTGCTTGTTTCATTCTTTGCTCTCTTTTCTTTCCCTTCGTCCCATAACTCGTTTTTTTCTTTTTCTTTTCATCTTTCTTCCATTTTTATTCCTCTATTGCTTGAAGAGGATTTCTTCTTCCTTTAATCCCTCCCTTGTCTCCTTGCTTCATTCTTTTTTCCCTTCGTAACATAACTCGTTTTTTTTTCTTTTTTTTTCGCATCTCAGCCCCTTTTCTGTTTCTCTTCTTGTTGTCTGAAAAGTAAACTTACCGTGGAAAATTTTTCTAGCGTTTTTTTTTGAAAATTTCTGGATTTTTCCAATCTTTGTCTGTGCTTGCACTACCACTTATTCTATTCTCTCATTCGTTATCCGTCAATACCAGCAGCTAGTCCTCTCCCATAAAAATTCCAATCGTTTTCAGATGGATTGAAGAGGCATGCTGAATGTACTGCTGTGGATGGCAGTCCTAAACAATGCAGTCAGGTTCGAGTCTTTCTCTTTATTTTTTCCGTCTTTCTCTCCATTTTTTTCATGTCCTTCATTTGATGGTTTCAAATTTGCACAAAGTTTCACATTACAGTTTATCTGCTCTCTACCGCAACATTCCTGCCCGACGAAACACGTACTATCATCCCAGTACTGTCTCAGGACCGTGCACTTTTCCTCTCCCCTACACGAAGGAATTTGATATATTCTGTCAACTCGACTATCACAAGGTAATTTTCTGCTGATGTCTATTTTTTTCAAGTTATTCTGGGCTATTTTACAAATATGGTCTAACAAATATGGTTTATGGTCTCTAACACATCACATTTTCTTTTTTGGTTAATCCTTTCTGGTATTAATCCTTTCTGGTAATCGGGAAGTGTCTGCTACTGATCCGTTTACCCGATTCTACCCCTAGGTACTTTGCAAATCTTTGCAGATACGTTTTGTAGTTGCTGTGTGAAAAATGATTTTTCTTTGACCTCTTATAGCTTCCAGGGGAGGAAAGGAGGAACATATAAATAACACTAAAATCTAAATAAATAAGCAAATAAATAAATAAATAAACATGATTATTCAAAAGCGAAATTTTATATGCATATATGCGTGCTTGCGCTACTAATAGAATTAGCGAGTTAATCGCTCCGGGGCAAATTTTGCGCTTATGTTCATGAGAGGCAGGAGGCAGTTGTAGGCTGCGTTTCACCCGAAATTAGTAATACTTAGCTGATCGATTCTTATCGATTATATCGATTATTCTTGCTAATTCTGCTTAAAAGTCAGTGAACACCTTCAACTGATATTCTACACTACGTTGGAAACAAGTGTGAGACGCATTTGGAATCGATGAAGAAATCGATGTATTGATTCTATTGATTCCATCCTTTCAATAATTTTTCGCTAAGGAATGGTGGGAGGAAGCTGAACGGGGTTGTCCAATAAGCCAAATGCAAATATGTCGACAGTTTTCGCGCTAAGTTGCCAATGTATTTAGTTCATAACCTTTCATATGTTTTTACGTTTTTTTTTTCTTCATCCTTAGCTCAGGGCAGGGGCGGAGGGTGTTTGAATGGTTTCTCCAAGACATCTAAAGCGAAAGGAACAAGCACTTCCTATAGAGTTTTTGGGCTTCCATACTTGCCGTATATGCATGAAATACTGGGGTAAAAGCATTCGAGAGAAGCCTGGAATTCCATCCAGTGAATAAATAAATCACACAGCACTCGTGATATTCATGAATAAATCAAAAATGAAAAAAAAAACAAAAAATGCGTGTGATCAATTCTACTCCGCTCACTTTCTTCCTTAAAGGCAGAGGCCCACCTCATTTTCGTGGTTGAGGTAATAGCAGATTCAGCATCTACTCGGCACACTGATTCCAGCGGTATGCACAAATTGTCTCAAAATGGTCTTTAAACCCGTTTTCCAGGACGGGGCCTGAACAGTTTGCTGACCCGAATTGACGTGTGAAGCCGTTGATCTTATCGATCGGACACGCCAAGACTCGTTTGCCGACGTTGCAGCCGTGGCGGACAGCCAGCACAGCGCTTGGAGCGACCCACCTCCCTGCTCCAAATTTTAGCCACTTTAACCCCTTCGAGAACGGGGCTTTCGTCGCTTCTGTACCTGTTGGTGTACCTTACTGTGGGTTTTCTCTATCGGGTGTATGTTGCTCTGGCAGATGTCGTAGAGATGTCCCGACGTGTAAGTTTTATTAACTCAATAACACGTTGGCCGCACCACTGGACAAGAATGAGAGCGGAATCGCGGGAGGGTGAAGTGCGACTGACGACGTGGCGGCTGAAGGAGCAGGTCGCAGTGGTTAGAAGAAGTCGAAATGATTGAATGAAACTGACCATGCGATTCGGCCTTTTATACGTGATGATAAGAGAGATACACGCCAGCCGGATTTTAAATGTTGAGGCAAGGATACAATCATGACTTATGAAAAAGATACAATACAGGTTACAACAGAAATATCACAGCAGCTGCTTTACATACCTTACTGGGACTGTCATGACGAGAAGGTCCAGGATATGTTGCTATCTCCAACATACGAAACGAGGTGGTCCCCTGCCTTTAACGCCAACTGCCTTTTCGTGGCGGAAGAAATGAGAAGTCTGTTGTTTTATAGTAGATACATACAGTTACGGCCAAAATTGTATAGCCTTTTCAACTTTCCTCCATAACTTTTGTTAACGTAAATCCTGACTTAACGTGAAGCCTTGCAGTTCAAATTTTTATAATAGTTGTGGAGACTCAAAATCCGTTGATGTTAAAAATTTCAACTTTAAGTCTTTACGTTAAGCCAAGCTCTGCGTTAACAGAGGTAATGGAGAAAAGTTGAAAAGACCATATTATTTTGGCCGGCACTTTATATGCTGCATTTGCGCTGTGTTTGTAGGCAGCACATCCGCATTCAAGCAGGGACCAGTTCTCGCTTCCACTAGAGTCTGCATTGAAGCGCATCCGTCAAACACTGAAAACTTTGTGAAGTTTTGAAAACGTTTCGAGTGGTCCATCAAAACTTTTTCCTTCTGTATGCCGTAAAATACTCATGAAAACAAATGCAGCAAGGCATTTCCATGTTTCTCAATTTTTCTAGAATAATATTGCAACACCCTACCCTTTCCATCTTATCTACGTATTTTCTGTTGAACCAAATATTTGCATTTCTACGGCGGTTTAGCAACTTCTAATTGGATCGTCATTCCCGAAAATTGTTCCACGGAATTTTGAAGAAATGAGACTAAGCTCTAGCTGAAGAACCATTCTTTTGCGTTGCTGTTAAGGTCTTTCACACTAGCATTGAAAGCTAACCTAAAAGGCCGCCGTGCCACCTCCTAAAATTTTCAGACGACGTACATCTGCGATCCGGCCGGGATTCTCTCTCGAACAGAGATCGAAATGCTGGACCATACGGTCCGTGAGCTCAACATGACGTCATGTTTCTGCTCGTCAACTTGCGGCCGAGGACGAAAGAAGCTTGGAATAGTTATCGTCCCAGCGGCAAGTATAAACAGGTTGGGTATTTTGCGCGAACAGCCTGTTTTGAACAGTTTTTTGTAGTCAAACCTCAAAATTACCATAACTTTTTAGTATAATCGCATGTGATTCATCGTTGGACTATGCGCCGCCGACGTCATTGCCAGCTGCAGCATACCTCTTCGCTCAGCTGCTTAGCAGGCACTGGTCTGGACATTGCACTGCTGATCTGATGATCATTTATATCAGATCGTGGAATCCAGATCGCGTTCGGAAGCCGTTCATCATACCCGTTTACTCGTAAGTAACTTAGCCGTACTGTCAGAAGACATTGAATGTTTTTCCTCAGGCTGTTAAGATTTTTTCTCTTTTTTTTTGCAAAGAAACGAATTTCTGCAAAGCAAAATGAAAGAGAAGGATGGAGAAAAATGAAACGCACAACTGGAAAAGTCTACTGTGAACGTTGGACATATCTTTTCATGGATGTCCTGCCATCTCCAGGGTTTTCCTTGAACACCACCACTCTGCTTTTTCTAGCTCTTGGCTTTTTGAATGCATTTTCCACCTTTCAATTGATACGGAAGCCAAAGAAGATGGAATATTGGAAAGAACACCCTATGATGGCTAGTAACATGCTACATATTGAATTCTCCTAACTCTGTGCTATCTGCCCACCGCTGAGACTATTTTGGTTTTCTCTTCTTCACACTGAAATCTGGGCCTGGATGCACAATTGGGATTACGCAAGGTAATTTTGTTAACATCCATGTTAACTATGGGTAAATATTGTGTTATGTTTTCCCTAGGCAATCTCAGCGATGCATGCGGTCCCTATTCTGGACTTTAAGACTTCTTTTTTTAAGTCGTTAACTTTGTTTACCCTGTTCCATCAAAAATCCACTCGCAACTTTTCGACGAACTTTTAGATTTACTTATTCACTTTTGTTTATTTTTTATTCTTTATTTATTCTTTATTACACCTCTATATCGCAACGGAACGATTATCAACTATCTGTGTTTGCGTAGAGTTCAGCAGTAGCCATGTCACCTCCAGTCGTCGGTCTCCATCTTGATGTTGCACCCTTCTTTCTTCTTATGTACTTTGAGATAAAGGCGAACTGCCGAATATGTGGGCATACGACCCACGCCAGCCGACGGCGTGTTGGGTCGGAGTCTTCTCTCCACACGGGTAGCATCATGGGTAGCTGGTAGAGGGATGGTCGACCGCTCAGCTTGACAGCGTAGCAGAGACTGTTTATTTTGAATAATGAATATTTGTTTATTTTGAATACCTAAAACCTCGGCGTCCAGATGCGTCACTGAAAGGACGGATAATCTCATAACCATAAGTATGAAGAGCCATGCCTAGCAGTTGGCTATACATACACAACTTTACGTATGAGTTGACATGCACTTGGATGCATCATTGAGACTATGCAGGGTAAATGCGTTGCTCCCAGTTCTAACTATTTGTAGATTTGCGCGTTGTTAACACCTTTACCCAGGGTACCCTCAATGGATGCATGTGGCCCATGGTGACGGGTGAAAGCTGAAGAGAAAATTTTGCTACGTCAGTAGGATTACCATGGGTAATTTCAGTGATGCACCCGATCTCAGAGCCCTACTGGAGACTCAACCATTATATTAATGTAATTCTGCTAAATTCTGGAAGCAAGTTTTGGTTTTCTCGTAACATCACTTCATTATTTTCGTGTTCACACATGCTTGTTCTTTCCATTGAGTTTTCAATAGCTCTGAAATTCCCGGTAATCAGAATCAATGGAATTATGCCCAGTGACCAAAGAGAGAAAAAGCTCAATATTTTATGGTGAAACTCTGAGTAAGGTTTTCTAAGGTCAAAGAAATGGTACATATCAGAACAGCTATCTGTAAAGAAAAAGAT
Organism: Ancylostoma ceylanicum; assembly: GCA_000688135.1. Lineage (NCBI taxonomy): Eukaryota > Metazoa > Nematoda > Chromadorea > Rhabditida > Ancylostomatidae > Ancylostoma > Ancylostoma ceylanicum. Next base: position 1,082,582 of record JARK01001381.1, read on the forward strand.
GAGCAGTCTTCAAGTCTAAAGAAGGATTAGATCGTTACTACTCTTACTGACAACCCACTACCCGAGCCTGGTTTTTTCTCCTCTCACTCTGTCACATTCTTTTGCCGTGTGGAGCTTTCCGTAGTTCAGTAGTTTCAGTTTTGAAGCTCGTTTGAAATTTAGGCCTAAGGCTCGCTGCAGTTATGTCGCGGCGGGACCTACTCAAACCTCTCATTTGGAGCATGCTCTCGCTTCATCTCTCGTTCAGGCCTCGCCGTGATTCTGCAGCTACAGAATCCGTCTATTTTCCTAGAAAGGCTGTACAGCTACATAGATATGTAACTCTTATGCTACTGGTCTCGTCCCTTTCGGAAAGTAGTCGGACATTTCTTCGATAGATTGATAGTGAAATTGAAAAGATAGAATAGGTGAGATTTTCAGTGAGCCGTTTCGCCTCTATCCCTATACGGACAATTTAACCTAAAGCCACTCCCGAGGCTCTTCAGTAGGGAGGAGTGGCAATCTATGAGAAAATACTAGAAGATTTACGGGACAGGTTGTGTGTAAAATACTAGGAGGAGGGCTTTTGTACCGATAATATGGGCGGGGGCTCTAAGGACATGATTGGCCGATACATGTTAGTGATCTATGATCAATGTCCGAGTGATCTTTTTTGCAAACCTTCTGGTATTAGTTATTTTATGTAGCTCAGAGTATTTATGAAAAATGAATTTGTTGTTGAATAGACATTTGAAATTTCGGTTTTGAAGCTTGTTGGAAATATAGGCCTGTCATCTCGCAGCGGGACCTACTCGACCTTCTCATTTGGAGCATGCTCTCTCCTCATCTTTCGTTGAGGTCCCGCCATGATTCTGCAGCTACAGAATCCGTCTATTTTCTTTTAGAAAGGCTGTATAGCTAGACAGATAATTCGCGTGCTACTGGTTTCGTCCCTTTTCGAAAAGTAGTCGGAAATTTCTTTGCATAGTGTATTTTCCTTACCTATGTCAGAGCAAATTGCATTCGATGAAGAAGAAAAGATGTTTATTAGCCATTCTTTACGCCGTCACTGCACAAAAAATGGAGAAAGAAGAAATTATTTTTCTGCTCCGACGTTTTTTCAAGGAAAACAATTTCGTGAATATCCCTGTTGCAACCCTTTTTTTGCCTTCTCTTTTTTTGCACAAACAAGCAAAGGAACTAAGTGTAAACAACGCCAAAACCAAAACAAAGTGTGTGCATCTGTTTTCCCTATCACTCCCTCATAACAATGTGATTTCCAGAAACGCCCTGGAGCGACTGCAGCGATACAGCCACCCGACCTCGGTGTCTTCCCGAGAACCAGTGCTGGTGGCACTGCAAGGTGCCATCCGACATGCTCATCGCCTCATTGAGGCAGAATGGACTGACGTATGGATCTTACCAAGGACATTGGTCAAGAATCCAAGAATATCCTGTGGATTACAGATCAACACGTCCATTCCACACTGGGCAATGGCGCTGGCGTGCGGGATGCTTGCGGTGGTGGTGTTGTCCGTGTACACTGCGAATTGCATTACCAACCGACTGGGAAGGCACCCACAGGTGGGATCCGTAGTAATGTTGGATGTAAATCAGGGATAGGCACGAGGGAGCACAGGTTTTCGTTAAAAAGGAAGAATATCCATGCATATGTGGGCGAAAGGAAAACGAGCAAAGAAAATAATTTGCTACCTCATGAAGTAAATTTTTGGTCAAGACACAACTACCCAACTCAGAACCAAAAAATCCAGCAACTTTATTAATATAGTTATAAATTCGAAACGCTGTCCAAAAAAAGCGATCGAGTGCTTGAGAAAGGAAAAGCTCCGTATCCTGTCTTACCATTTCTCAGGGGTTGTACTGCTCCATCTTTTTTCGAAAATCCCAATATTCGACTTATTCAAGATCTGATTTTTTTGAAAATCGATTGGTCCTAAACAAAAAAAAATTAAGTGCTAGCTTTGAGGCATATACCCGTCTCCTAATGAAGGAACATTCCGACAATAGGCAAACGATAAACAACAAAAAAGTGAACTGACTAGACACGACGGAGCATCTAAGCACGAAGTGGTCTGCTTCCTGCTCACCCAAACAATATTAAGTCAAAGGTGAAAACAATTACCGAACCTCGTGGGACTTACCCCCAGACGCTCCTTGAACTTTTCCAAGACTTGGTCATTTTCAGTTACGGTAGGGAGTTAGAAGAATGTGTGAATTTTTGCTTGGCTCCATTATCTTTACCTTTATCAAATTACTACATAGCAACGGCACGAACCAGATTGAGCTTTGCTTGCAAAGAGTTCCGTAGTCTGCGAATATCCCCATTCGTCAGTCTTGTCCACTTTAACTCTTCCTTAGAACAACTTTATGTCGTCCAACCATCTCTTCTCGAAGTCTTTATTATCATCTACCTGCTTTCGCCGCATGTTCTTCTCACAGACGACTGTGCCAGGATTTATAGTCATCAAACATGCTTCAAACCAGCTAAGAGCACTGAATGTTAGACTCGGCTAGTGAAAACATACGGAGATATATTCAGCCTGCAGAATGGGTGGGCACACGACCCGCGCCAGCCGACGGCGTGTTGGGTCAGAGTCTTCTGTCTATGCATAGTATTTTTTAGAAACCGGAAGTTGATTGGCCGACCGCTCACAGTGGCAGCATAGTCAAGACTAGTTCCTTGCTTGTTACAGAGTACAAAAAAGCCTGAGCAGACTGAAGGGTCTGGATCAGGGATGGGCGGGATTCGGGTATAGAAATTTCGGAACTTCCTGAATCCTGACGTCCTGTAAGGTTATACCTATAGAACGATTGATAGCAATCATACTTTTATTTAACTTACTAAGGTGCTTTTATTCCACCAAGTTGCCCGTCTATGGACACTTACCAATCGCATACGTAGCACCAGGACGTTTTGCCATGTTAAACTCGGGGAAAACAGCTAAACATTGTTCAAAAGTGCCCCGACTCACTCTAGCACCTTGTTAGTCATCCTAGGTCAAAGCCGACCAGTTCTTCCTGGAAAAAGAGGTACAGTGGGCGTCGATGGCAGCCACCCATCCACGGCCTCGGAAAGAACGATGGAATCGTCGCTGCAGTGGCGAATCTGGGTTTCCTCGGTATCTGTTCATCACATTTAATGTTACCTAATAAGAAAACCAACCGAAAAACTAACACCCCATAGTTGGTTGTCCTGGAAGGGATTCCTGCTGTAGCGGCGCGGTCGCGCCGCGTGCTTTTTGGGCCCGCAGAGGGGTCGCCGCCATCGACACCCACTGTACAGTGGGCGTCAATGGCGGTGACCCGTCTACGGTCTCAAAATGCACGCGTCGCGACCGCGCAGCTCACGGTAGAAACGTCGCTGCGGCGGCGAATCTCGGTTTTCTTGATAGTTACTCTTCACATTTGATGATAACTAATAATAAAACGAACTGGATATCAAGAAAACCCCGTAATTCGATGTCTCGGGGAGGGTTCCTGCTCGAGCGGCGCGGTCGCGCCGCGTACCTTATGAGGCCGCAGACGGGTCACCGCCACTGACGCCCACTGTATGTACCTTCGACAATGTTGCAGCAGGAGAAAATACCGCGGATGGTGCTCAAATTTTCTGCAAAATTTCAGCTTTGCCTCAGGTATTTGTACTAGAAGAAAATTCAGTGAAGAGGCAGAATGTACCGATTGGTGATAAACATGACACTACTGCCATGTATTAATTGAGTATGTAGTACTGTCGTATCGTCAAGTATTGTGAAGTGCAGTAGTAATACTGTCAAATACTAGTTCAGTGCAATTACGTACTATTCTTCCAGAAACAACGATCCGCAGTGGCTGCAGTCCGCAAGAACAGCGACCGTTTCCGAGCCGGCTTCGGTGGCGGCATGATGATGAACGCGTCAGCGCAACAAAAACGAAGCGTGATGATGTTCCGCACATTCTCAAAGGCTCCAACGAGGAACGGTATCCAGAACCGGCTCTGAAGATCAAACCTTGGAAAGTCAGGAGATGTCCTGACATCATGGAACCCTACCAGCAACTTGCTGGGAACAGAATCGGCGATCCCTCTCCAATCGAGGAATCCCGCAAGCCTTCACAGATCTCACTCAGTTTCATCTTCACTACTTATGAACCTTGAGTCTCCACTCTCACTTACTGGGTGTTCTTTAATTGGAAATTCCTCTTGCAATAAAAAACAACATAGATTTTCCGTTTTCTTGTCTTTTCTTTTTTATTAATGCTTTTTGATTGCTGCTAGGTCCTAGTTACTGCACTTTCCATAAGTGTTTTTGAAGTTTATGCTATTGAGAGGATTTTATGATTTTATTTAGTTAGGGTCTATTCGCTGTTGTTGCTCAATGAACAGAAGTGTTCAAATTAAAAGGCTGTAATAAAGGTATTATTCGAATGTTTTGCATGTCAATTTGGAAAGAAATCTTCTTTAGAAATGCATGAGGTATTACCGGAGAGTCTCTGTGTCCTAATGCGCCCAGTTTCTTCAAAAAAAAAAACACCATGGGTCATAGTGGAGCATGCCTGAAAAATGTACATACTATACTTGGTAATATGCGACGGTTTTTCAAATATTCGAACTTTGAACAATTCGAATATTGCAGGATTTTACTTATTCGAAATATGAATAGTTCGAATATTCCACTTTTCGCATTGTGCGAATGAATGAATTATTCGAATATCGAACATTTCTGACTGCTCGAATGAATGAATAGTTCGAATAGTGCAGTATTTCTGGAGGCCGAACGAATGAATATATTCGACTCGAATATTCGGTCTTGAAACATCAAGTTTAAAAATTTCCATTTGTTATTTGCACTCCATCGACATTGCAATCAACAGTTACGAGAATTTGGCCATATTGTTATTGGTGTGCCTTTCTTAGCAGCTCAAAATGGAGGACAAAAAAATTAACTGATCGAATTTACTAACAAAAACTGTGTACGAGCACGCAGTTACCCGAGGCATCGTGCACAACGAGCAGAGACGTTTACTGCCAACACTATAATGGTGTTACAGTTTCGTAATTTTGGTATTTTGGTAGTGGTAGTCACCACAAAATATCAGGAATTACGTTATGTAGCGAAAAGAAATAGTACTATAAAGTTCACCGAAACCTTAATTTTCGTCTGGATGAGTCAAACCTCAGTTTAGTTATAGCGAAAGGTTCTGTCTTTAACAGTGTCTCTCATCATATCTTATTGGCCGCTACAGTAAATTTGTGCTAAGTACGTTAGTGAAAAAATGAAGAAAGCACTAAAAGGGTTTTTTTATAATGTGAGCGCCGATGTGCATGTTATGATGAGGTGAATATTCTCATTTCCCTACTTTTCTTAACAGGAACCCGTATATGCTGTCATTAACATCAATTATAATTTGCTCCTGCAAAGGGCAACCTGGAGGCATATCACTTTATAGAAGGCGATCTGTTAGGGAGGGATGGGACAGCAACGAGCTTCCAAGGCATATCACGCGAACCTTTGGCAAGTGAGAAAGTGCTCCCTCTCGATGAGTCAAAAAAGCTCCCAGTTCAAGAAAAAGGGGTCCAAGAAATAATGTATCTAAATCACAAGTTTAGAAAGATGCAGGCGAATTGTTCGAATAGCACTTTTTTCAGCCGAATAAACGAATTGTTCGAATAACTCCTGATTTGAAAAACCCGAATGAATGAATTGTTCGAATGTCTCCCTTTTTCGAGAGACCGAATGAATGAATTATTCGAATATTCGAATATTCGAACATTTCTACGAATACATTCGATTCGGTCACAAGTATAGTACATACATAACCTGTAACTTAGGTGAATTTTAATCCTCATTCACTTATAATCCTGGAAAACACTGCTACATACTCTCAAGGATTCATGAACTCTCCCGTGAAGGGACTAATCTATCCACTAAGGTGAAGGAGCCTCTCAAGCAAAGCACGTAGCAGTATTCTGGCGCCACAGCAAATGTAGTGGATGACTTGATTAGTGTAAAACACAACAATTTCTCGCCAAGAAATTAGTCCATATGGAACGAATAAGAAGGTCACAGTCTTCTCGATATCGTCCATGAATCCCGCCACAGGGTGGTGTTCCACAAAGCACATGCTCTCTTGCGAATCATGCTGAACTGCAAAAGTATGTGTCTCATAGGAAAATGAGGGGAAAAACTGGTTAAGCAAATAAAATTTCTGAGAAATAAGAATAATTTTCATCGCTACACATGTATTTTTCATCCTTAGAATAGATTATGCAATGTAATCTACCAAGTCTTTTTCCAAGAAATGTCGCGCCACAAGACGATCTAATATGTATATAAGAAAAATTCAGTACGTTTATGCAGGAATTTTCCTCATGAAATTGTTGCGCTGCCAGAGTATTAACCGAATGAAAATCGAATAAATTTAATCAATTTAATTAACATTTCGAAGGTCTATCTGAAAAATCGAACATTCCAAAAAGACAAAGCTTCCCAGGCTTTGCTTTCCTTTACCCAAGGTTTGAAGGTTTACCCTACCTTGAACATTGCAATTCATGGACTTATTCGAGACCGAATATTCAAATATCGAATGTATCTAATACGTTATTCGATCAACACACTGCGCACTACCCTTGGTATGCTTCTGGTAGGTCTCTAGTGGGAATCTATGTAACTGCAAGAGATGGTGGTAGATAGAAAGATGTGAAGAATGCCTATGCAATTAAAATAAATGAAATAATTTAAATATCAGCCTCCGATCTTTACATGAGTCAATACCCAGAGTAATGATCGGGATGACCAGGCGTAGAAAGCATGAGCAAAACACCGTAGGGGCCTTCCGCGTTGCGTAGCAGGTGCAGCGCAGCAAATCTGATAAGCAGCATCTTGTGATGCAAAACCAATTCGGAGGCACTCATCCTGTTGTAATCATTTGAGGAAGCGATAGCACTTATGAAAATCTTCTTATGATGAAGAAGGTTCAACATCATATAAAGGTTTTTCTTTAGAAACGCCTTGGTCATTGCACATCAGGTACAGTGCACTGAATGCTTAAGTTTTTCGAGTCGGGCCTTTGAATTTTTTACTGATTAAACTGGGTTATTCGAGTGTTATTCCATTCCATCCACAGAAAGCAGACGTTCACAGTCGCTCCGCATCTCGAGTGGATATCGACGGTTTACCTTGGCTCTTTTGGCGATTCTGAAAGCTTAAGAGAGGAGTATTCGGTTTTGACCAAGAACAAGGGCTCTGAATGGTTAAAATTCTCATTTTGTACCAGGGTCATGCACGAAACGAGTACATAACCTTCTGAACATAGATAGGCATTCCACATTTTTCGAAATGCCTACGTTCATTACGATAAGAAGATCAAATCTGTAGATTATCTTTTTCTGTCACCTTAGCTCTGCCCCGTTCGTTCATTTTCGGTCTCTTTTTAATGTCTTGCGCCCTAATATTTTAGTTCATACTTTTACAAGAGAAACCACTTTCTGTTAGTAGAGGAGAAAGTGTCAAACAAGATGTTTGTACCAGCTTATTCACCAGTCCCTCACCACTCATGACTTTCACTAGTCATTATCAGCTGATCCCTCGTTAATCCTGCCTCCACTTGCACCGGCGGCAACAGGCAGCTGGAGCGTCGCGGTCAGTTGACCTTGCGTGACCCTTCAATTAACCCGTAACTCGAACAGCTGCCCATGTATCCGTTACGCAGCAATATATCTTAATTAATTCGCATACGTAATTCATGAATAAAGGGCTATTATTGAATGTGCCGCCATTGTAAAACTATGGGAATAAATATTAAGCTAATCACATAAGTGGAGTAACTCCTAGCCAGTCACAGTCCTATTTTTAAGCTAAAGATAATTGCTATGGTGATGGTAATTACAGCAGTGTTACAATAAATTTACAGAATAAACTATATACGCCAAAAAATCAGAAAGTGTACTGTATCGCATCCCACGTCGGCATTACTGATCTACCGCACCCCCCCCCCCCCCC
>JARK01001381.1:1090676-1129254 GCA_000688135.1 Ancylostoma ceylanicum
CCCCCCCCCCAAAAAAAAAAAACAAAATTTCTGGCTCCGGTGCACTCAGGACGTATTAACATAGAAATACTCTGAAGACCGAGGACTAGTATCATATCATCTTCGTCTCTTAGAATGTCTACCTATTTAGTTGCCAGCTATTGGGTTCTGAGGCCAAAGGTGGCTGGCCGCGGCCACGCCGGAATTCGACCTCTGGAAAGCTTTTTTTTTATCGTAGATAGATGGTAGAGACATTTTTTCTCAAGTTTGGTGCTGAGTTTTCTGCGTCTTTTTTTTTGCTTGATTTACGGCACACCTCGTTGTCTGGTGGGATAAGCGAATAAATAAATAGATTTTCACACAAAACTCGCCTCGTAGATACATTTCATGCGCTAATCACTAATATCATACACATTTCGTACCATAGCTCCATTTTGAACATTTACTTTGAGATCAATGGAAGAAACTGGAAGAAGTCGGCAATTCTGGCATGAAAATGACAATGTGGTGGGCAATGAGAATGTTACTAAATGTATCCAGTTCATGAAATACCGCCTCCCCTCTCACTAATAATGTTTAACGGAACTCTGTGAGGTTCAGCGTTGAGAGTAATTTTACCGTAACCTCGCAAAACTGGGTTACGGTGCAAAGTATTGTGATTTCCATGATAAGCGCAGCAAATAACTATTCTAGGCAAGATTTCAGGAGAAAGAGTTTCTTTTTTTCGATAATTATGCTGTGAGGGCTTCCATCACTTCTGCTACGGTCTAGTTCAAACAGCTAAAGTTGAGTATTTGCGCATTAAATTCCAATTTATACGTTGAACTGCAGACTCGCAAGTGTTGCCTTGCTGTCTGCTGCGCAGCGTACGCTCTTCTGCACTCCTTTTCTTTTTCTCTCTAATGTCGCTCCAACTTCGCTCCGCTGTAGAAAGCACTATAAAAACTCTGGATACATACTAAGGTCTTCTATGAAAATGCCACAGTATTTTTGGCATCTTCAACTTCTTATTTATACGAAAATGCAGTGAAATAGACACCTAAAATATTCATGCGTGCCTCTCTACCTGTTTTGGACATGTTATTAGGGTGTTAAGTTGGAAATGCGCGTTTTTGCATTGAACAAATTATTTTTTAAAAACAAAGCTACAACACTCCAGTCCGAGTTCAATGCAGAATTAGTATTGCTGAACTTTCGACATCTTCCACACAGAGAGTGAGCGCTCTCCTGTGGGATGTCGCAGCGCCGTGACCTGAAGTAGCGACACACTCAAAGTTTGGTATCGTCACAGTTTTGGAATTTTTCTCTTCCAGGTGAGGATTAAACGACACAAGCAAGTGGCCGCCTGATAGTGCAAAGTCTGAGCTATTAGGTGGTCCAATGTACGGCTCCCGATTCCAGATCTGAAGAACAGGGCAGTCGATGAATCGAATTGCAGTCACAATTTCGGTTCAGTTACCCAAGTTCGGGGCCATTTTCTAGTATTCTAATGTTGCATGAATTTAGCCAAATAATAAAGCAAAGATTCTCTCTATTCTATATATGATCTGTGGTGGTGCTCCGATGCAGTCTCCCGCTCTTTAACAACATAAAACCCGCGAAAGGAAATTCTGAAATTTTGGTTGCTCTTCTTATAAATTCCTCTAAAAAAATAAATAATGAACGAATGTTCGACAAACCATATGCGGAAAAACTCTTCATGATTTGCTCTTTCAGGTGGTATCAAAAGTTTAACAAAAAATGTTTGACAACACGTTCATAAAGACCTCGAAACTTCAGCGCGCATTCCCAACTTAGTACCCTAATAGAATAAGAAAACGGAGGATCGAACGTGTACGAGAACGGTGATATAAGTGAGATGTGTGGACGCGCAGACAATCAGTGGAGGGATTCATGAACGTTCCCGGGGAGAATGTCTTATCCATCTGGTCAGGGAAGGACAAATTCATGGGAGAATACAGTCTGTTCCCTCAAACTTACACTGCCATCCTCGCCCCGATCGAAGAAAGCGGCGCGTGCGTGTTCGATTGGGGCGCGGTGTGAGGCGTTGCTGCAACAGCCGATCAGCCTCACACCGCGCCCCAATCGAACACGCACGCGCCGCTTCGTTCAATCGGGGCGACGATGGCAATGTAAGTTTGAAGGAACAGACTGTAACTAATTGTAAGATACTTCTCTCCCCTCAATATCTAGTTGGTTCGCTTGCTTCGACGTAACGCCAAGAAATCATTGACTGATTTTTGCATGAAAAACTTCTCCACCTTGAGTTGGCGGGAAAGTTACCCCTTCCCGCGAACGTTCACGAATCCCAGAACAAGACTGGGTCTCATAAACGCATAACATGGAGAAACCAGGCTGCCAGACCAACTTTAACGTTCTGCGCTTCCTTATATTACGTAGTCTTCAGAATGACCAATCCCGTTAAGCAGCTTTGGTTTCGGTCGTTGACGTTTCATAAATTACGGACAAGATACCACCTTTCATGCCATTAGGCGGATTGCTTCATCTGCGATTCTCCTGCACTTTACACCAGCTAATTCTAAACTTGTTTCATTGAACGATGAAACAAAAAAGAAAGAAGGAAAGTCCTATGAGCAGCTTAATCAACACGAGGAAATAACGCGCTCAAAACAGGAAATCGCGCCCGGCTGCGACGCGTTGCAGCCGGCTGCTGGAGCACGAGTTTAACAAGCCGACACCTATTGATTCATGCCGACTCCGTTTTCCTTCCGTTCCTCTGCCGCTCAAGTGCCGTTGTGCGATCAGCTGATTGCTAGGGATTGTCCTACCACCAGTAATTAGTCCTAATTTTATTATTTCATCACTGACTTGTCTCGAGGTGGCACTATTTTCTGTAAATTTTTCTTTCCAAATATTGCTAATTGCTATGTGATCATCCGCCGCCGCTCATTCATCTTCTTACTGAACGGAAAGAAATAGATCTCATCTTGATGTAATGCGAGACTCTGCGACTTCCTTTTATACGACGTGAACTCTTTTTTTTTACGAGTCCAATCCATCATCTCAATTAAACTTCACTTCCCATTCATTTTCTTGCTTCTTTGGGATTATTTTTCATGTTTCAACGAACGCTTTTTTGCATGAAGTGATTTGGTATTGGTGTACAAAGGAAAAACTTAATCTGATTGCCGTTGTCCTTTCCAAAAAAGACGCGCCTCAGTCTGGTTCTATGCGAAATTAAACAAAAGGTTGTGCCTCGAGTCAATATTGTCTATTTATGGCTTTCTTCCGCCTTTCTTATTTCATGATGATTTGGTTGACTGCTGTAGGTGGTTTTGCAACCATTTTTACAAAAGATTTTACAGCTACAGTCCTTGTCAAAAAGATAGACGGATTGCGCGTGCGGTTTCATAGTGTTGCGACTGCAGACTCACGGCAGGACCTACTCGACTCTCTCACTTGGAGTTTGCTCTCCCCGCATCCCTCGTCCGGGTCCCGCCGCGATTCTGCAGCCACGGAATCCGTCCATCTTTTTGAGAAGGACTGTAGTCGTTAATATTTTCTCCTCTTTGCCATTTCGGAAGAGAAGACACCATGATCAGGATTTTCTCACTGTCATGTTGTAGTGAGTATTTGTAAACAGCTGAGAGAGCTTTGAATAGTGGGCATCAATGGGTTGGCAAAACATTGTTGAAAACCCATTTAGTAAAATTTTGAGGCCTCATACGTGGTCTTATCATATTCGTCATCTAGAATTCTGTATGTCTTGTGGAGCGTTAGAGATCCCAAAATATTTGCCAAATTTTCAAACTTGAAAGAGTTTGAGGTGTATTTTATTACTAGGATAACACTATGGATTCTACTCAAGAGCACATTATTGAAAATGAATACAAAATTCAGGCTCGTTTCGTTGAAGTAATGCTTGTTTCGAATGCCTTCATCCTCTCTAGCCTAATGAGGAAACTTCCCAGTGGGAATCAAATCGGCAGAGAATAAATAGTTCTCGCAGGGAGGGTTTTCTCTTCCTTACCAGTCAGTCAAACACCTACGGTCGCATCTCATAATGCACCCTTGGAACTTCTCGAACCGCTGCCTTAACAGGTGTACTGACTGAAAGATGATGGGAAACACTTTGAACACTTCATATTGAACTGGTATTTCAATCTTGAGAAGGATTTCAATCGGATACAATTAGGACGCCTGTTCTTATGGCCATCGAAAAAAAAACCACTTCGAAAAAATTGTAGTTGGGTTGCATTTCCCTACGAATTTTTTTCTAATTATTGGGTAGCACACAGCAGTGTCAATATGTAGCGTGCTCGTAAGCGCCAACCGCAATTCGATTGTAATGACAGGCCTGGAATCGCGTCGTACGAACGCCTTTCAATTAGGCGGCTGTGGAAGTATGCCATCTCTTCAACAGTTTTTAATAAATTTTGAAGCGTGCTGCGTGGGAAAAATGCACCACCACTTTCCCGAAATTTAAATAGGAAGGTTGTTAGATTGGTGTTTTTTTTCTACTTCCGCAATAGCGTGTACAATCTTTGTTAGTGCTGAGATGGTGGAGCAGCAGCGATGTGAACAATCAGTTAGGAAGCGAAGCTTGAACAAAAATATAGGGCCTCTTTTGGCCCGAAGCAGCCTTAACGCGCCGCCACATCTGTGCCTTGGGACTGTGCTTGTCTGCGCGTCCTCATATCCCATTGATCTTATAGCCATTTTCACCCCTATTCATAACCGGAAGAATTTGTCTGATCGCATCTGGAACTTGCTCGGTTCAAAGCTTGTTGACAAATTGCTTTCGCCTTGTCTTGTCAACAAATCTGCCCAAAGCTTGTCGACAGCTTGCAAAGCCACAACCGACTACATTGCAAGTTGTCGACAAACTTTGGGCTGACAACTTATCGACGAGAAAAGGCGAAAGCAAGTTGTCAACAAGCTTTGGGTCGAGCAAGTTCCAGATGCGAGGGTGTACAGCGTTATACCTGGAGAGGGTTGCGCGGTCGAGCACTGCGAATGGCTAATTCACCCAAGTGACCAATCGCGGCGCTTATGAGCGCCGCCCATTCCAGGTACAATGCTCTACACCCCAGATGCAACCAGATAACTTGTTTTTGGGGTTATGATTGTGTAGTGAACAAGTTCCAGAAGCGCATGCGCATGACGCCTGTTTTGGCGGTTCAGCTTGACCACGTCTGCTGCTTGACGATGCCGTTCTTTGGATTCCAACTTGTTTCAGCTTGGACGAGGTTCAAAGCCGTCTACGATTATACGTTGTCTTCTTATATAATACGTTCGATTGTCACAGTGGACGATTGTGTCGATTCCGCTACTATTCTACTGGTCAAACAGCAGAGCGGCGAACGAGTTGAAATGTCACAATTCAGCTGCTTCGAGTACGCGGGACTATCTAGTATAGCGCATGCGAGCAAGCCCAGACCTCCGCACTTTCTTATAATGGCGCCCTAAATTACAATGTAGCCTTGACCCTTCTGATAGCGTACTACAGCAGACATCCAACCTCTGAAAACAGTTGGGTCGGTCAGGCGAATAATCAGTTGTCCTTTTTTTCTGTGTTGCCCCTTCAGCGTGCCTGATCAAACACGATAGCAGTTAACGTCCTCGTAATGCTGGCTCCCATTCGCATGATTGTCTACCAAAACCATTCAGTGGGCTCTGGTTTTCCGCGTTTTTGTGCCATACTATGCTAGAAATTCGTGCTAGCGCACGCAAGTGGGATAGTGTTGCCATGTGTAATCCATTTTAATCTGTTGCGAAATAGATTTCGAATGGAGTTTGAACTTCCTTTGATATTCTTTGTCCAGGCAACATGCCAGCTGAATTCCTCTTTAAGTTATACAGTTTTTAATAACTCTCTATACTTCAGTACATAAGTGCAGTGGGCGTCGATGACGATGACCCATCTGCGGCCCCGAAAAGCACGCGGCGCGACCGCTCCGCTCGAGCACGAATCCTCTCCGGAATATCAAATTATGGGGTTTTCTTGATAGTCTTTTAGTTTTCTTAATAGTTATCATCAAATGTGATGAACAACTATCAAGAAAACCCAGAACCCAGGCGACGATTCCATCGTGAGCGGCAGGTCGCGCCGCGTGCTTTTCGAGGCCGCAAACGGGTCACCGGTATCGACGCCCATTGTACGTATAATTTGTCGATTGGACACTATAGCGTACGCATTTTTTCGAAATTCGTCTTTTTGACCAAAATATTTCAGAAGGTCAAGATCTACTGCACTACTTACCTGCTACCACTGCCGACCGTAGCTGAAGGAAGTAGAAAATCAATAAGGAAATGGAATTCAACTTTATTGGGGACGATTATGGGCCGTTGTTCCACTACCAGTATAGGATAATCATTATCGGTGATTCTACTGTTGGCAAGTCAAGCCTGCTGAAGTATTTTACGGAAGGAAAAATCGCTGAAATCAGTGACCCGACAGTTGGTGTTGACTTCTACGCGCGAATGATTGAACTGAGACCCGGTTTCAGGGTGAAGCTGCAGCTTTGGGATACCGCAGGCCAAGAGAAGTTCAGGTATGTTCAGTGGATCTATCTGGTTAAGTCCTTCATGATTAACTTATTGTTGCTGAAATTCCTTGTAGGTCGATCACAAGATCATATTACCGCAACTCTGTGGGCGTAATGTTGGTTTACGATATCTCCAACCGAACCAGCTTCGAAAATATTAGTGGTTGGCTACATGAAGCTGAGGCAAATATGGGTGGACCGAATCCGGGAAAATGCGTTTTCCAGCTTATTGGACACAAGTCGGATAATCAAGCTGATCGACGGGTGAGTTGCTACTCTTGTATTTCGCTTTACTTCTTATGTCTCAGCGCAAGTTTTAAATATCTTTAAAGTTTCTACTTTTAATTGAAGGTGGATTACGAAGAAGGTGAATACTTTGCCAAATACCACAAGATGAAATTCATTGAGACATCAGCAATCACTGGAAAGAATGTGTTCGATGCGTTTTTGATGATAGCCCAGGAGGTGTGTTGGTCTCTTAATTGCTTCGTCTTTTTTTCTTTCTTTGAAAAAAAAATGTGCTGCCCGATTGCATGAGATACGTTCCCCGGCTGCGAGGGGCTAGAGCATAGACAGGGGGAGGGTGGATGGAGACAGTACAGGAGACCGTTAGTTATCGGAGACGCAGAATACGAGAGGAGTAGAGGTGCGCGCTCCGATATTGGTTGGGGAACATATCTCGTGCAACCATGCTGCCCTTACATATGGCGGAAATTTTCATGCCATCATTAGTATCATGTCTTGTGGTTTGCCAATCCATACTTGGATTTTTCCTTTTTTCACATTTTCTTCCCTTTTTTCTGGATAATGTATGTGACGTACCCAACTGATACCACTCACGGATTTAGGTCAATAAACGCGTTGAAGAAGGTTTTCTCCGACCAACCGATGGATGGGAAGGTGTCAAGGGTGGTCTAATGCGAAGCCAATCCATAAGCCTCTCAGATAAGGAATTAACACCGAGAGATCAGTCCTGCTCATGCTAGCTTGGAACTATTATGATGATCAAATCATCATTGGTCTATAGTAGAGCAGTTGAATGTGGTGCTTACAATCAGGTAAATTGTAATTTTCGCATGGACATA
Source organism: Ancylostoma ceylanicum (assembly GCA_000688135.1). NCBI lineage: Eukaryota > Metazoa > Nematoda > Chromadorea > Rhabditida > Ancylostomatidae > Ancylostoma > Ancylostoma ceylanicum. The sequence goes on from JARK01001381.1 coordinate 1,098,250, forward strand.
GAGGCAGGGTCTCATCTCATTTCACTGAGATATCAGCACATTACTTGACGTGCTGATTCGAGTGGTATACGTGAAGTCTTCGGTAGGAGCCTTGAAACAGTTTTACGGGTGCTCAGTTGTGGTTCGTATTATCCTTATGCGCAATCGGTGGAAAGTTTTCGAGCGCGCGGAGCCTGCGGCGCGTGCTCGACGTGTGCCGCTGGCTCTGTGCGCTCGAAAACTTTCTGCCGATTGCGCACAAGGACTATAACTGTAGCCCATCCGTAATATAAATAGCGGAAGCATCCTACCATGATTAAGACTACCCAACAATTAGTTGTGTGGTCTTATAGTTAGTCATGGTGAGACACTCATTTTTGAAAGGGCATCGTCATCTCCTATAAAGGCACCTGACAGCCTCGTCAAAGAAAAAAAAACCAAAACGTATGGTTGCCCACGGTTTAGTGGCCTTCACGTATACCATTGGCAGCTGACGCAGGTTTTTTGTAAAAATCTCGAGGACGATTTTTGGGCCTGAATTCATGAAAATCCTGATTATAATCGGACGCAAAGTTTGCAAAAAGAAACAATCTCAGGATCAGACGAAGTTGTCCGTTCATGCAATTGTTTCTGGTTGTAAGATTTACATCGAGTGATGACCAGGATATTTAACATTCGGTCCTGAGGTGAGAGTTTGCCTCTAAAAGGTCATACTTTCACATTCTGCAGATTACTTATATTCTCCTCTTGAGCAGCAATTTCTACAACAACTCGACAGTGAATTCATCTTGGTAACTTAATGTACCTGGTCAAACATCGTTTATCTTGAATGATCCCTTTCTTCAACATTATCGATCCAGAACTAATCATATTTGGCGTTAAGAACCAGGTCAAAAGTTTCTGAGCTGGGGAGCTTTTGCTTACCGGTTCAGATGCTGTGTTTTTGGTGGTTAACGTTGAAAAAAGGCATGAGTGCAGATATAAATCACTGTCTTCGTGTAAAAATGCTGTGCAATATGCAATTCTACACGAACGCTTTGGCCTTAACCACTTGGGTTTACACTCGACAGTTGTGTGACTTTAGATCGTTCGCATATTTGCAAGTTATAATCAACTGTTTTCTTCATTTTGCAGCCTATATAATGACTTGATCTGTTTAACCCGAATACATTGTTCTTAGACCAAAAAATAAGTTGTTGTGCTATTTTGAAAACTTATTGTTGTACCTAAGCAACACTTAAATTGTACACTGTCGGGTGCTTGTTATCTTTTTCTCCACTCTTCGTTGTTATCACATACTAGATTCGCTAGAGTTCTATGGCAGGTAAACATGTGACCGGTGTGCTTTCCCTCATTTTACGGCACTTGCTGCACCTGCCTTTATCTTAGAACAGCTTTTCATAGTTTCTTTTTACCAAAGAAGTCCATCTTGTCATTTTTGTTCATACGATGTCTTGTTACTGTTTTTTTTTCTTCATGTGTGGATCTGATAGTTTATTGCAAATTAGCATGTATAAAAGTGAAAGAATATACTCTTCACCGGAACATCTTATATTAAAGTGATAAAAATAAGAATTCTAAGTCACCGTAATCTTGTGGTCACAGACTCGTTGAAATCAATGTACGTACGCGCTAAACTGGATTTGTTGAGCTGTACATGTAAAGAGAAACTCACACTCATAAATGACAAAAAAAAAACCACAGATAATATGGGAAGATGAAAGATATATTAAGTAACGGCGCATATACGAAAAAGCCTCTGGTGAAATTCATAACATACTTCGTACATCCCAAATCATAATCACCCTGTTCTGACTAGCGGTCACCAGCTTCCCCAACGTTTCCTGTAGGTGCATCGCTGTCACACCACTACGGATGTCGTGTGAGACGGCAAGTGGTGTAAGACTAAAATAAAATCACAGTTACTCCGAATGAAATAGACCACAAGCACGACTAGAAAGGTATGCTAAGGCACTAGGGCTAGGATTCATGAACGCATAACCAAGCAGAACCAGGCCAACAAACCAACTTTTGCATTCTGCATCTCCTCGTCCTTATGCAGGCCATACGTTAAGCAATGACGATAACCAGCGTTGGTTTGCGTGGTTAACGTTCCATGAATCCCACCCCAGGAAGGGAAGGGTTTGCAGATTGGATTATGCGTCAACTATGAAGTCGAACTAAGCAAAACGCTACAGGGTATCTGGACAGGACAGCACCGACAAGCTATGCGATTGGCCAGCTGGATGAATCGGCCAATCGCAGAAGTTGTCCGCACTGCCTTATGAAGAGGGGTACAGAATCGTCACTGATAATCATAAAATGAGCTACAACGAAATAAAAACAGGTTTAAAACCGGCTCACCCTACTTCACGAGAGCAGAACCATTAAAGGCAGCACCCACGGAAATTTTCGACTTTAAGATCTCAGCATATGTTGAAGGTACCGAGAGTGCTTAACACTTTCTTGAAGGCGAAACTGTCCATTAGGATCAAAAATACTACTTTTTCAAGTTCACAATCAGGTTGCGTGCAAAAGGGGTGGTTGAGTTGCGCGAACCGTTGCATAAGGACCGACAGCAAAAGATCGATATGGCCGTCTTTTTCACCAGACGGATTTTGCCGAAATCGGTTATTTTTTGTGATTTGCTGCCTCTGCATCGTCGCAAGAGAAATAACAACTGGGGAATTCACACCGATCAGAAAAAAGGACCTCTTAAGAGCCAAAAGACTATAGAGTTCTCTAACCGAAAAGGAATGAGAGGAAACTGAAATTTCGTTGAGAACTATCACTAATACTAGTAAAACAATCGTAAAATGCTAGTGTAAAAGGATCATAGTTATCTTGAACACAAAAAAACGAGGAATGAGGGAAATTGGATTAGTTCTCGAGGCATGGCGAGAAAATTCACTAGAGAAGGGCGATGACTCGGCACACAGATCAGCTGGAAATCGATCTTTCCCGCGCCCCAAGAAGATTTCGGTGGTCTACTGCAACCAAATGCAACCAAGAAAACACGTACAATCAGCTGATAAACAGGTCCAGCTAATCCTTGGGGATTCCATTGGAAGTAAGTAAAAGGACACTTTCAACGTTGCTTATACCGCGAATGTACTCCCCAAGTTCTGGGTTTTTCAAAACATTCGAAATGCTCACAGCGAAATTTTCCGTGGGTGCTGCCTTTAAAGGCAGAGGACCACCTCATTTTCGTGGTAGAGGTAATAGCAGATTCAGCATCTACTCGGCACGCTGATTCCAGCGGTGTACACATATTGTCTCAAAATGGTCATTAAACCCGTTTTCCAGGACGGGGCCTGTAACAGTTTGCTAACCCGAATTGACGTGTAAAGCTGTTGATCTTATCGATCAGACACGCCAAGCCTCGTTTGCCAGCATTGCAGCCGTGGCGGGCAGCCAGCACAGCTTGGAGCGATCCACCTCCGGGCTCCAAATTTTAGCCACTTCGACCCCTTCGAGAACGGGGCTTTCGTCGCTTTTGTGCCTATTGATGTACCTTGCTGGGATTGTCATGACGAGAAGGTTCAGGATGTGTTACTATCCCCAATATACGGGACGAGGTGGTCCTCTGCCTTTAAAGGGTGTGTATCATCGTGAGTGAAAACGGGATGGGGCAGGGACCTGCCCTTTACGGTTGACTCGCTACTTTCGCGCGCAATTCCACTATACATGACCATGCAAAATTAGAATGTGACAGAGGAAGAGTTAATCGCGAAGAGTGGGATGTCTCCGCTTGGTTTTCCCTCACGTTAATACCCACCCACAATTGAAAATTTTGGAAAACCTTATAGTGAAAAAAATGTTCAAAAGCTTCTCTGCACCCTCCTAAAACAGGTTAGTCTAGATAAGCTTCTGAATAAAGCCCTGCTGTTCGTGTCGTCCTTCAACTGCATAAATACCGCCAATGGAATTAGGTGCTAGTACGCTACAAGGACACTTTCATTGCTAACGAGATTAATTAAACCGATTTGCGCAGATATCTGAGCCACTAACTGATAGGATTTCGCTAATTCCTCTTCATAATCGAGCAACTGGTATGCTGATGCTGTACAACTGGTTTGATGGTGCGCGACTATTATAACAATACACAGAATTAGTACGGTTTGTTAGAAGAGATCTCGGAAGGGTCCTAGCATTTGTTTGTTGTTCAGGCCGTTGGATAGATTTTCTTGTGATGTTTCCCTATCATTATAGAGGAAATAACCAAACGAGTTAAAATTGCAGAAATCATCGAAAAAGATTCACGGAATTTGACCCGCCTGCATAAAATCTTTCGAGGAAACTACCGAAATGTTGAGAAAATCCCAGCCCAGCTCATGCTCGAAGGAAAGTTTTGCGACTGAAGCTTCGTGGACATGTGCTCCGAGCACCCATAACAGATACTGGTTTTCAACGTTATACGATAGAATTACAAAGGGATTTGCGGGACATCGTACAAAATCAGTGCGAAAAAATTCTTTATCCACTTTGAATTGGATACGAAACCTGTTTCAAATCGAGGCAAGAGTTATAGATTTCTTCGTTAAATTATTACGGATTCAAAGTCACCTTGCTAGTCTTTTTATTCACCCGTAGGCAGCATGATTTGGTTCATATTCAATCTCTGAGGGAAAGACCTCACAAATGTTATACTCACGTATTTTGTAAATACCTGCCACATTTCAAACTACGCACGAAAATAAGAGTAAGTAAGAGAAAAAGAGGCTTTGTAGAAGTGCATACTGGAGCTCATGAGTAAGAAAATAAATAATTTAACAATACTCACTCGAATTGCTGGGGATTCTCTTCCATCTTCTGGTGACAAACACTACATATACGGACCGGTAATTCGTATCCCATTCGTGGGAACACTGTCCAATTTGAGCAGCATGCACCACATACTGCCTTTCCACATGTTCGACAATGATGTTGCCTTTGTCCAACCACCTGAAATTCTTGCAGAGATGCAAGTGACGACCGCTAACAAAGGAAAGGTATAAAATAGCACTACACACCTTTCTCTGCCACATAGCTGTGAGATTCCAAAAGAATGGTGCATCACAGACCTCGCAATTGTCGGAAGTCTTCCATCCAGGAGTTTCTAGCCTTAAAAATACACGGCCTATGTACAATAGCATAGCAAGCAGAAACTTGTTCTACTGCTAATTTTCACACCTGTGAGCAGACATATCCCAACAAACGAGCTTTCCCGCATCGTCTGCAGAAAAGAGACGCGCTGCACCGGGAGCAACCACCAGACTAGTAATTTTCGAAGAGTGACCACTGTAAACAAACAAAACTACGTAAGGTAGCAGCTAAAGCAAATTCTAGAATAAACTGGGGAACTAACTTCAGTTCGTAGGCTTCGCCACGTTTCCCACCAATGTCCCACATGATGACCAAGTTGTCATGGCTACCAGAGTAAAGTATCTCTTTCATCCTGTTCCATGCCAAAGAGGATACAGGACCTAAAACGAGTGCATTGCTACTACTCATTAAAAAAAAGCAGAAATGCGTGTAAAAGTAGAAAATTCCCGAAAATAACCTGTGTGCGCGCTCAACTTGCTAACCATCTGTGCTGAATCACCACTGAGCCTCAGGACGACTACGTTTCCACCATGATCACCAATGAATACAAATGGTAAATCAATAACCATCGCTGTACAACTGCTATCGCAGTGAAAAGCACCTGATAATGGATAAATAATAAAAAAGCGATAGGATTAAATGTATCCAAATGCTCAAACAAAGCGCATGAATAGATTACCTCGCTTTATGCCCGTTTCAGAACAATGCCATACCACTGATTTGTCTTTAGAGCAGCTGAATACAAGCTCAGCATTTAAGGCTATCCCAAGACCAGAGATGGGTCCAGCATGAATTGTCCACCTAAAATGTATGGGACATGACGATAACAACAAGAAATGTTTACAAACCAGCAGCTGTGATCACTTTAGACTGGGAAACAGGAAAAAACAAAAGTAGAACAATAGGTTTACTTTCTCGCAATGTAAACATTTAGTTGTGAACACTCATCTAAATGGCTCACTCATATCAAAAGCAAATATGTAGTGGACAATGTATGACACATCTCATATGTCACTGTTACGACTTAGAATCACAGAAAACAGTGGCCAGAGGTTGGAATGCTCGAGAAAGGTAATCAAAAAATCACGCTATCTAACCTCTTTGTCAACATCAACCTGAAGGAAGGAAATACCAGATCAAACACAGAACCAGAACTGAGGTGGCATAATTTTGGAACGATTTCTTCTAAGTTTACCAATAAAAAGGGATACTATGAAAGTAAGGCGAAGGGTGATAATAATCGACCTCCTACTACCCCCCCCCCCTCCACACCACCTGCAATCCACCAAAAATGCATCCTCACACCCATCTCGCCATCTTCTTCCCCAAACGAACGAATTCTTGGCCCGGTGCCATAAAAATACGACAGTCTCACTCTACACCCCCACCTCACCCCTTGATTAAAAAATATCGTCCCATTCTTGATTCTCTATGAAATAAAGTACTGAAATGTACTGCATGCCCACTTCTTAAACAACACCATTGAGTTGGAAAGTTAGAATTCCTCGAATAAACACCACAAATTAAGCAAAATACTACGAATTATGGTGTGAAGTTAATTTGAAAAAAACCAGAATAGATCGGCAGAAGCAATAGCAAGTTGTAGAAAATGTCGGGGAATTCTAGGTCTTACTAGACCACACCTCAAATGGTCTGTTGGCAATAGAAAAGATGAACAAGTAAGTATAAAGGATAAGAAGAAACGCAAAAGTAGCATGGGAGAATGTTCAGTAAAACAATAACCTCAAAAATTAAACTACTTTGCAAGAAACCTCACCTTCTAGCCTCGGGATCACTCATGGAATTGTAGTCGTCGGCGACATGATACTCGTAAACATGACCATTTAGAAGGCCCACAAAAAGTCTAAACAATGTAATGGTGCGAAAAATTGGTAGCAACACTACTACGCGTATAACTGTTTCGGTGGGAAAACCAAAGATGCACTTACCGAGAAGTTTCTTCGCTGTAATAAAGGCAAGTAGGGGCAACAGGCATGATTTTGTGAATAGAAGGCCAGAACTGTCCATTATCTCTCTTCAAATAGAGCCGCACCGATCGGTCATCGCTTGCTGTCCATACTCCCTCCTCTTTTGACAACAGTACCACATCGTTTACACGAGCCACATGACCTTCGATTTTGTGAAGGAGAGCTGAAGCAACTTTCAACATTCATGGCAATTTTCAGTTGCAACTTTCAATGAGGTATTACTATGCCATTGTAATCGGCAAAAAATGTCAAGTAATGCAACAACCAACGATTCCAAAAGCATACAAATTCATTACTTAGAACTCCAAAAGATTCCTTTCTAACTTAAACAAATAAATACTCATCGAAACTCGACCAGCAAAAAGAAAAATAGCCTCAATAAGATTTCCTATAGATCTAAAACTAGCAGTGGAGCTTATAGAAACTTTTTAAACATTGAAAACTATACTAGGAATAATAACTTCAACAAACCTGGCTTAGCTTCTTCGCCGATGCTGTTGGCGCTGGCCGAAGAAGTTGGCCGTGAATTGATGACGGCAGACATTTACTGAAAACACCCCATATCTTCCAATCAGCTGGAGAATGTGGCATGAAAAAAGTGTCCAGTGATAGCAAACAACAGTCAATCTAAAGCGTGCATTGATTGATGAATCAGAAGAATTCGCGCACATTGCAAAGCAAACATAAGTCATCATGCACACTATTTCCAAGGAGAATGAGCCCAAAATTACACTGGACAAGAAACACGACCTAAAAGCATCTTCTCTACTTCATGTTACGCGAAGAGGACAGCATAAAGACAGGAAGGGTAGTAAAAAGTCGCAAATGCCAACAACCGCGCGTTCGGCAAAACCAATAAAACACAAAATTTTTGAAAACAGGTAAAAATGCTTCGATTACAGCGGTATAGAACACTCAGATGAAGAAACAATGTAGCATCACGAAAGGGGAATAAAATGAAGTCTATGGCATCATTTATGGCAGTTGAAGATGAGTATATGAATGAATGAGAAACTGATCCCATATAACAGCTAGCAATCAAAATGAAACGGAGTAGATGATGAGAGTAAAAATTTTGGATAAAATGAGAGAGGTGGTAACATATATATGTAAATTGGAGTGAGTCATGAGCTTCAAGGATCATTCATTATGACTTCCAGGAACTCCTCGATGCGGGTATTCAACCAAATTAAACAACACTTGACCAGTAAAATTCTGTCTATGACATGGAAGACTTGTCACATATTTGGAATAGCCACTATCGGACTCAAAACCACTCACAAACAGCGTTTCTGGAAATGGTCCTTCTCTGACCATTTTTTCTCTTCACTTGCCGCACGTGATTTTTGAGCAAGGATTACGAATAACTTGGTCGAACACTTTTTGAATTACAGCTTTCGAATACAACTAGCATGAGTTGTCTTTTTTTTTTTTTGCTCTAGTGCAAAAGGACTTGATCGCGACCTGTGAGTCTGCGTTAGAAGCAACACCAACCCAAATCCTTGGACTTTAAATCTTCCCTGGTCTCGAGCCTTTAAGGACAAAAACTCGGATCGAATGACGAAACAATCGAAAATCGAATTAATGAAATCCGAGCGCTGTTTTGCGCGGATGAATGTGCGCCTCTCAACGTTCCTGGGTTCCACCAGACGAATGGCATGGGCGATGCATAGCGGTGATCGGAAAATCTTTTTATTTAGACTATCATTTCTGGCGTCTCACTGCCACTTGCGAAAGGTGTGTCTTACTATTGTGAAACCCCGAGCAAAAAAAAATTCTTAACGGGTGCTGCATTCAAGGATGACAATTCTTCTATCTCCTGTGTGTTGCACGTAAGATATATTTCGTAACAGCAGCCATTCTGAGCCTCTAGCGTGCAGGGGAATGAACGACAGAACAGCGATAACGAACTGAAATGTGAGTGGAGCGCCTTTTTGCGTTGAAGAAGCACGTATCTGACGGTTGCGACAACCGCAATTTCGACATCTGCAGCAGCAAAATCAACGAATGCAGAGGTGTATTCTTTAGAAAAATTGCAAAGGATATAAGTTCTATCGGTGGAAGTTCGGAGCAAATCGTAGGTGCTTGTCGTGGCTGAATCGTGTGGGTTCAACTCGTCCGCAATTTACAGACGGTTCAGCAAACGAGTCGGTACTGGTGAGCTTCTACCTGGAGAGCGCCAAGGTGCTTTGGACAAGTCGTGCATGTTCTAGCTTGTTAGTCGCATGGTTTTTAGCTGCCTAACATACTGAAACAGCCCCAGAAATGATGTGGATGTACGTGGAAAGCATGCGTTCGATCAGTATGGCACCGACTCGCTAGTGAAGTGAACTATAGCTGTTTGAAATCAAGAGCATACTGAGATCTACCCAATGGTCCACTCTGGCAATAGAAGGAAAAAGAACAGTGTAAAAAATTGAAATGTACGACCACACAACTGTACTGAGAAACACTCACTTAAACTAAAATACCATGAATGCAGCTGAGCGGTGACCTAGCTCAACAATCACTATTCCGCCACCGCGTGCACGCTGTATTAAGTCTGCGCCTCCGCCGATGGAATTTATAGGCTATATGTTTCTGGTTTTGGAAAATGCAAATGAAGGGCTTCCAGTGCTCATGACTCACCCCAGTATTTAGTTTAGATAAAAAAAAAAACAAAACACCGCAAATGGTGCAAGGTCAAGCTCATTCAGCCTATGAACCATGAAGAAGCTAATGTGAAATAACAAACGAACGAAAAAAGTCTAAGCTTTATACAAAACACTTACGAAATAAACTAACGTACCTGACGGCTGTATTAGCAGCAAATGCTGCGCAGGGACTGTCAAAGCTCGTCAAAATGTCCTGAAAGGAAGAAAATACATTAAAGGAGCTTGATCACACGTCAAAAGTGAGAAAGCAGAGTGTGGGAAGCAAAACCGGGTAAGGGGACAACCATAAGAAGCCCGAGATGAAGAAAATAAGCGAAAAATGGGGTCAGCAATGAAAAACTGCGAAATGCGGATCAAACCTGGCATGTGTTCGTTTCGACATCGAAATGAAACTGAAGTAAAGCATCGAAAGTGTGGGTAAACCATAATTAGTGATAAACAATACCAAAAACCATAAAAGTGACAGACTTTGCCGAAGTGATAAGTGCGGAATGATGTGGATCAGCGCAGAGATCGCACTCCATGCTCGACCGCGTTGCGAACGCGGCGCAGCTGAAGGAGAATCAGCAACATTATTGGAGACGGAAAATTCTTCTTAATGCTTACGTTGGCCTCGGAATTTCTATGGGACTACTGATGTAAGTTGTTCTGAAGCAATATACCGTAGAGTTGTCCGCTCATATTGCATGGTTCCTACGACACACGAAGGATGAGTATCGAAGCGGAAAATTTCGCGCTCCAACTCGACTCTGCCGCGCTGATACTAAAACCTGTTGGTTTTAGCTTGCAGTTTTCTTCCTATGTAGTGTTACTGATTCCAGAGCTAGAGCACGGAGTCTGCTGACACTTACTATACGCATGCGTAGCGTTAGGACATTTTGCTTTTTTGAACAGAGAAGAAACAGCCAAACATTGTTCACAGGGTGTCCTAATTCACTGTAGCATCGTAGTACTCGTCTTAGGTTTAAGCTGACTTGTTCTTCCCAGGAGCCGTATGCATACCTCTCCCCAAGCATTCATCGCTCCAACGCAAATTAGTGGGTGAGTTTCTTCAAGAGCGCATCCCTGGAGATGTGCATACGAGTTTTCCCTGACCATTCCCGGCCGGGGATGGCCGGGGATCGGGGATGGCTGGGAAGAGACATGCGTACGGCTCCAGGAAATAACCACTAGCAGCGCCTTTCTATGCACTATCTTATTTGGGCCCCTCATGGGTGGTATATAACTCTACTGTAAATCATTCCGGCTGATACAGCAAGCGGGATTGCCGCAACATGCTCAAGGACCATAGTCCTATTGCGAACTCAGACATTCGCCGAATTGATGCCTCATGTCATTGAGACTGAAGTGGGAGGGGTTGAGGTGTCATTCCAATTGCTGTTCGGCTGCTATTCGGTCGCTGTTGGATTGCTGTTAGACCCCTATAGAAAAAGTGAATATCAAACCGATTCGGCGGCGAATATCTGAGAAGTACAAGTATGTACCTGCAGCATTTAGGTTGGCCAGCCAACGAGATGCGTCGCATGCCACTGAATCAAATTGGCTTTAGTCGCCTCGTGCGCGATGATGTTCTTTATTAGACTTTTCTGTAGATGCGTCAGTACCCTTCTTTGCCAACAATTGCTGATGGAATCCAGTTAATACAGTTTCTACGCCATGATAATAACGCGCATTCGCCACGAACACCTATTAAGCTGCAAGCGGGAGCTGCGTTTATACTTCATCACGATGAAGTCGCGGCAACAGCAGTAACATGCGCGATTCGACGGGTCACGAAGGTTGTAGGCCAAAACTATTAGAAGAAGAAGGAGGCAACAACAACTTCCAACCCACAATTCCACGAAATCGTCGCAACGCGTCTATCAGGATGCGCAGAGCAAACTCATCTATTATAAAATTCATCGCTTATTCCTCAAGGAAAGAAAGTATGAACAGGGCAGGGACCCTCGACGTCGCGCACTATATAGAGGGGCCATAAGTTATTGTACATCGTTCGCTGGCTTATTACTCTGCGGTAGTGCAATGCTTTTCGACAAGCTAGGTCCCTCATGATAGAGCTGGATTTCCTCTATTTTCTGGTTACAAGTATGCCCTGGATACTCGGGTTATGGCGGAGAAATTTTAGCGGAAACTTCAAACTCAGATTTTTGGTGCCGCCAAATGCAGTGATTCGGCCCGCAGTTCCTGAGCAAAGCAGCCACAAAAACAGTTTTTGACAAAGGATTCAAGTGGGATAGAAAATAGTCTCGTACTTTTGAAGCCTATTTTGAGATGTATATGAATCCACTGAAGATCGGGGCAGATAAGAGCACAGAACGAGGCTATTCCAAAAATTGCTTGGATGAGAAAGCCAAGCCTTAGGTTTCGAGGAGCACAACTGGTCTGTACCTTGGCGTATTGATATGGCTGGAAAGAGCACTTTTTGCTCTTCAAAATGCGTATGGACTGTGAAATTCATTTCGAAGATTTTGTGGATTTTTCTGAGAAAATTGTCAAAACAACCCACTTTTCTCAAAAATTTGTTTCGATGCCCACTGCTCGATAGCGGATCTTTCCCGAAAAAGCGGATCTTAGCTCGAAGATACTTTGAACCTTCCTCTATTCGGGAGAGAAAAAAGCGGAACAATGCATGGGTTCCTGGCGAAGAAATAAACGATCAAACGTTGTACAACAACTTATGCCCCCCCTGTATTACCACTTAGTGACGGTCGTGGAAAGGCAAAGGGTGCGGAGTTTTTGAGTATTCTAATTTGAATTTTACTCCAAGAAAGCCAGGGTGGATGTTGAAGGTAAGCGAACTGTGGTTTTTTAATGTACTCGGTTTCATTTTTGAAAAAAAAATCTTGATCTTTCTCTTACTATCACTGAGCAACAACCAAAATCTATTCCATAGTTCTCCAGGATACCAGTCTTTGAAGGTGTCGATTTTTTTGGTGGCGGCGTGCAGGAGGAATTTGTGTAGTTGGGCAGCAGAGCACTGCATATAAGAGTGTAGTTAATTAGTGGCAAGCGTCCATGATCTCTCGCAGGCTCACATGAAAGCGGGGGCGTGCTCGAGTGCGAGTATCGCACTCGATCCGTGCAAGGGCGTACCGACCATCTGGAGCGTCGCTGGATCTTCATGCATTCGAACTCACAAACAAGTACATATATCAAGGCCGATGGTGCATCGGCGAGCATTTGCATCGCTAGCAGAAGTAAATAGCAGCTGCACAAGAGGTCTGATATGAGTCAGCCTATTAGGTGTTGTAGAAAGGTGTTAAACACCTTTCTAAAAAAGTTTCAAAGGAGAAAATATGGCAGGTCGTGCTGAAAGTTTGCTAGGGATGTTCGAGAATTCACGCTTTTCTCTTGCTTTTCGTAACCAGTGATGCATAGATGATAATCCTCGATTGACGTCACACCTAGCAACATGCGAGTTCTCAAAGTACAGACGCATACCTGATGGTGAGAAGGCACGTTGACCGGAAGGTTTTGCAAATATTTTTTGCGCTTTTTTTGAGAAATCCCGTGCCACAGCAATCATTTGTGTAGCTGCCCTGAACCAACAGCAACAATTTCTCACTCCACAGCTACAGTAAGCGCCGATGGAAGTGCGTTTTCCGCGGTTTTGGGGAGCACGCGGCGCGGCCGCGTTGCTCACTCTGGAATCGCCGCGTATTAGCGTATTATTAGGATTTTCTTTATAGTTTTTCATCCTATTCGATGTCAGCTATCAAGAAAACTAACCAACTACAGTGACAAGATAGTAAAGAGGTGAATAACCTAAATTCTTATATGAGGTTCAACAGTCCCGTTCATATAGAATCTTATCATAAAATTAATAATTTCGTTGCTATAGCGGCAAGGATTCCATCGCAAGCGGCGCCGTCGCGTTGCGTGCTTCCTGGGTCCTGAACGCGGAACTAGTGCCAAACATTTTCCAAGGATTGGTCCACTGAACTCTGATTGATTGAGCAGGAACCCCTGAGGCGGAATTTGGACCACTTTGTGTTTTCATATATACTTATTTTTGTATCCTCTATTATTTTTAATTTTTTATTTCATAGACATTCCATTTTTTCCACCTCCTCACTCACAGCAACCATTACCACTAGTATCCAGACGCAAAGAACAAGCATCCACACTCTTCCAATTGCCAGAAAACGTGCGATTCGTGAGTTGAAGCACTCGTCGAATTCTATGCATAGTTGTATAAGTTGTCTTTTGAATGAATTCCTAGGCGTCTGCATTCATATTTGATGTGCATTTCGAAAATAGAATGCACTTGTATGTGCAGTGTTCGTAAAAAGAACAATGGAATGAAAAAAGGATTGTCAAGTAGATTTTCTGGCTAATCTGTGTTCAAAGGATGGGCCACTATTTTGCAGGGGAAACCGCCACAACTACCGTTAGAATGTGCAAATTGAGAGATTGCTATGCTGAGGTCACAAAACGATGCTATTCTAAGCATGTAGTTACATACATATAGTCTGCCTACGTTGCGAGGAAATTGCCGAAGTCCTTGAAAAAATCCTCCAAACACTGTCTGACACTGGACCTGCACCATGTTCGCTTCATGAAGCAGAGTGCGGTTGAAGTGAGTCTGGATTCATCCCGTGATGAGAATTGAGCTAAGGAAGTACACAAATGGCTGTTCAGGACATTGTCTGGATGTGGAATGAAAACATGGAGAATCCGCCCGTGGTACGCCGTGGATGATTTCTTTGATGTATAGGCTCCATGGCCGCTACCTTTAACAAACGGATAGTGTTTCAGCCAGGCAAGCGACCGCGAACAGCGGGATAATATGTGAATGCCACTGGAACTATAGTCAACTCCAAATGTCCGTAGACAAGAGTTGGGGCCGCGGCGCGGGTCTCTCGCTGTCTGCTGCACGAATTCTGCGTGGCATGCAGGGCAGAGACGCGGAGGAAAACCGCGCCGCGGTTCCAACTCTTGTCTGCGGACATTTGGAGTTGACTATAGCNAGAAGAGTGTGGAGCGTTGTACTAGAACAGGGAGCTGCAGCCAAAGGGTGTGATTGATTAATCCTTCTCACTCTACGTAGCGGCTAATTGCAGATCTCTCCTGGATTACTCTTTACCACTACAACGCTCGAATATATACTCTGTGAAAATGGCTTCTAACGGGACTCGACCAAAAGTACTGCCAAAAAAAGTGAGAAAAAGTACTGCCCATTGCTCTTCCAGTAGCGTGCAGGGGCGCAAGAAGATTTTGGGGTCAGACCCCTTTCGAAAATCTCCACTAGGTGGACTGTCGTGAAACAACGAATAGGGTCTCTAGGCTCTGAACTAAAATTACAAAGAATGACGATTCAGCGATTCATTGGAAAAGAGGAGTGTACTGCTAGTCAATTCCTAGGATGAGTGCCGTAGCACGTGGCCACGCCCCTTAGGTTGGGCGGGCCAGAGGTCTGAAGAGATGTCCTCATACCAAGTATGAGGACAGAGCCTATGTGGTAGATGCCCCAAATTCTGGTGGATATTCCGCCCGGATCCTCCTCAAAAAAAAGATGCGGAAGACAACTTTTTCATAGTGATGGTAACAATACCGGATTGTGATCGGCAGCTTTTGACAGGATCAATCTTGGTAAGCCTAAAAATCAGAAGTGATATTCGATGCTGCGTCTACACAAGAAAAAAAGCTACAAGAGAAGTTAAAAACATTCCGCAAGGCGACAGCTAAGAGAATGCGAAGCCATATCCTCCTTACTGCAATAGGATTGGCATACGTACGCTACGTCAGAATTTTCTTCCTTCGAATATTGGACTAATCGAATAATCCAACTCTTTGAATTATTCAAACAACGAAAATTTCGAATTATTCAAACATTCGTCTTGACATCAATGTATAGCCAAAAGCAGTATACATAGAGTACGTGACGCACCATCAATGCGACGCGGTCGGCCTTCAGCTGGTGCTTTGGCTGCTTTTCGGATCGAAGATAAGCGTCGGCATCACTCCCTCTACACCATATTAGCGCTTTGTATAGGCTATACTTAGCGCTTTACCAACTCAACATTTCTGGACTTTTCCACACGATACCTTCACTATCTTTTCCTAAAAATAACTTGATGTGTTGCGCTGCCAGCGAGTGTTAACTTTGGAAATCAAAGAAAAAAGCATTCACGGAGTAACACTGTAACACTACACACTGTCTAGCTTTATCTCTCTGAGTAAACATAAATTCATAAACATCTGTACATATTATAGGCACCAAGGAAGATATCTAGCTTGATTTTCATCAGCATACTATTGAACTATATCACATTTGGGGTAATACCTGTAATGGCAGTTGTGACAATACGTGCATAATAAAAAAGGCAAGTGAAGGCAACTGGCAATACAATACTAAACCCGGATTATGCCATCAGAAGCCCGTTAAATACAACACAAAACAAGAGTTGGGTGGAAGCAAGAAGAGGTTGAAAGAGAACGTAGCCCTCTAACTAACTTCCTCGCCTCTTCCAGCGCCAGATTCACGATTATTCTCTTCATCAAAATATGATAGGAGAGCTACATCCATTATACAAAACGTTGCTCTGAAAGGAGGTTATTCAGGCTTTACCCAAATCCCTACAACAAGGAGGTGTGCAGCATCGTGAAGGGAAACAGGGCGGTGCTGCTGTGCTACGATTGGTGTACTCGAGCATCTCCGGTCTTCCATGTCAAGTCGACCCCGGCTTACATTTAAATCAAGTATATAAACAAAAAGCTCTAAGAAAAGTGCACAAAGACAGATGTTTAAATCCACCAATCGTGCAAGAACGGCACCACCCCATTTTCCCTAATGATGTACCCCACCCACACAAAAAGCGTGAAAAATAACGATCACATACCTACAAGTAGGGCAGGGGCAGTTCCCCTCGAGCCACCGTGTAGGAACCGACTGGTCCTGTTTGGCGAGGAAAATCCGAGCCATGCAGGATACGCACCTGAAGAAAGCATGCCCAGGTTAAGATTCACCCCAATCCTTATGCAAAACCAACAAGCGAAAAAAAAAAACCAAAACTAAAAAAAAGGTGAACTAACCACATAGGACGACACTGACAAGGCATGCAGACTGAACTTGGCTCGTTGCCCTCTTCATCAGGACCGAGTGTATCACATTTTCGCCATAATTTCACATTCGACAATTTTTCCGAACATCCAAGACACGGATCAAGATCCTTAACATTCATATCCATAAATTTATAAACGCGTAGAACTTTAAACAAGATTTTACCTCTTTGACGTAATTGTCGAAGCGTGGATTCTTCTTCGCCTGGTCAAGAAAAGCCTGTAGGATTCATAGTTAAGTAGTAACTGATTTGAAGAAAGAAAATTTTTTGAAGAAAACATGATTTACTACCTCAATGAATTTATCGGTCAACGACATTTTCAGTCGAACTTCACTAGAAAACTCAATACGGTCTGGGCCAAGCTTTGATTCCAGATCTCGCATGGATACATTGTCAATCCTGATAAGGTCGATATAAAGTTTTGATAAATACATTAAAAAGGACTAATTCAGAAGACAGAAGCGGATAATGACATACTTAAATAGGAAATTCATATGCTGTATATCGTCCGGCAGGCTAACAGCGACTGTTAGATATTGGTTCATACCGAGTGCATGGTGTAGGCTGTTCTGAAATGAACAAGTATGAGACCCATAGAGCTTTTAACCGCTGGAACACTCTTTTACCTGAGAATTATTTACTTATTTCTGCACTGTCAATGGGCTTTCACAAAAAAAAAAATGGGTAAGGAACCGATGAACTTTTCATTGATGAATCATTTAAAGGAGAAATTTAGTCATTTTCATCATAGACAAAAATTAGAGAGAAAATACAAGGGAAATGTACACCAGAAAAACTTGCACCACTCAATTTGTTACCAGGTAGTACTTACAAGTATGATGTTCAGGGTAGAAAATACTTCCTTTTCAAAAGGTTACATGTGGGAGGTACTGTTCAAGAAAGATTACCGTGGAACAGTACTACAAGGACAATTTGGCAGGGAGACAGTTCAAGTAAACTAATAAATAGCATAGCTCCACAGAGATTACGATAAGCTGATCAAAGCTATTACTTTGCGAGTCTACTAACTCCACTAAAACAAGTAAAGTCATCTAACAAAAAGTCAAATTTGGTCTTTCTTCCCGAGGTTGTGATCTATGCACCCCTTCCCGCCACCTCTTTCTCCATGGGAGGTCCACGTCCACCTGGCGTCTCGATCAATAGCCAGTACCACACGTTGGGTGGAACCGTCGCAAGGAACCAAAAAAAAAAAACTGCTGGCCTTTCGTTTACTGGGAGTGCTAGAAAAAACACGGAAAAAGATCCCAGTCCAAGATCCTTACTGCAAGCACATCTTCTCGGACAAACTTTCGGAAAGACCACAACAGAAATATCCCAGATATAGTCAACTCCAAATGTCCGTAGACAAGAGTTGGGGCCGCGGCGCGGGTCTCTCGCTGTCTGCTGCACGAATTCTGCGTNTGTCGGAGCTACTGTAATAATTTCAATGTAGGCCAGGTGCTCACTCGTGAACTTCCAAATAGGTGTTCGTGGATATTTTTATTGAAAGATTTCGACGTCATTAGATAGAAAAAAAAACCTCGAAGAACTTATTCCCGATGAAGGAGCCGCATTTTCTTCCATCAGTCTCACATGCGTATGTAGATACAAAACTTACAGAAGTTCGTCTTGACCATCTCTACTCTGACGAAGGTTATGGACGATAAACTAACTATTCACTGCAATATGTACCTTCGTCTGCAATTGTAGATGTGTGCGTCTGACGTACGACTGACGCACGCATTTCTCACAATGTAGTTGATCTTAAGGGAGGAACACATGGAAATTTTTATATTGGAGGTTTCACTGAATTATGGGGTTTTCAGGCACGTTGAACTCATAATCAGTGATGAAACAGCGGGAAACACGCCGGAAGATGGGAAACGAAGGCACCGTTTTCAATGCGTCCAAAGCGCGGACGAGTTTTCCGCTGAGGGTGCACGCGCGTAACACCACGAAATCCTGTGGATGGTGCGCATTTTATACACTACATTGTACAAAGCGCTAGACCACGCGTTGCATACCAGCTCAATAGCGTTAACTGGCGCGGCGGACACCAAAATGGCCATGCTTGCACCCGTGTCTACGGCAGTATCTCCGCAGGTAGGCAGTTATTCTTTGGGTCCAACTTACCGTTTTGATTTATTAGCAGCCGACTACATTGTAAGCGACTCAGCTCAAAAGTGAAATTTTCCGTTAGTGCTATCGAAATCACTGTTTTTCACGAATAACGCCAATCACAAAAATTGATTTATACTGTCTCTTTCCTCCTCTGTTAATGCTATCAGAGGCAGAGCAGTTCCTTAGTTCTATCTTGGTGAAGAGCCACGCTGTTCGAGATGAGTCCATTGCGGGCGTTCATTCTCATCTCTTGAATGGATCTCTACAAAATGCCCAAGAAATTGAACAAATAAAGGGATTGGCTTGTTTCAGTTGCAGGTTATTGTAATCTCTGTCTCTTTTCCTACTTGCCTAGTTTGTTTTTCTTGAATGATGTTGTTCTTACACTTATCAGCATGTGCACGAGCATTGAATAAATAAATAAATAAATAAATAAATAAATAAATAAATAAGCGACTGCCCCAAGACTGCAGACCTGGTATTAGTAGAATTGTCCTTCGTCATTGCATCTCGATCATCGTTTTGGCAAAATTTACCGAAAGGAGTCGCACGTCTTCAATGTAAAGTGTCACCTCGTACCGATTCCTTGGATGTTTTTCCAAAATGTGGATCAGTTGAAGTTAAATGTTGTAGAGAGTTAAATTCACGACTGAACTTGAACAGCAGGAGGTAGCGGAGGATTTTTTTTTCTTGTGGACTGCTGACTTTGACGGTACACTTTTCATTAAACAAAGAAAATACTGTGGCTGGAATTTCAGAAGCCTGTGAGAACATGCTTAGATATAGTAGCAAAGCAAAAACTACAAGACGGTTGATGGTACGCAATCGAACGAAGCTCAGAACCCACTGTCCACTTGAGAGTGGTCAATTTTAGCCTATGTAATACCCCTCGTAGTGAATGCGTAGTTTGTAGAACAATGAGAAGATTATCCACTAAAATTTGTTGCAGGAGTGAAAAATACAATGAGAAAACCACACAACCTTATTGCTCAACATAATTTTTAGTGGAGAACTGTCCGTCCTGGTGTTGTATCCAAAGCCTGGATGCATGACTGAGATTATCAAGGGTAAGCGTGTTGACGGCTGTGATAATAGTGGGTAAATCTTGGGACCAGAGACGGTCTTACCTTGGGTAATCTCTGCAACGCATGCGGCCCTGGGAAAGTTAGCTATATTGGTGAAATGAGATAAACCAGGGGCTGTTTTCATCACTATGGCTACCCAGGGTAAATTTGCTGACGCCCGTGTTAACAAATTTTAATAAATGTTAACGTATGTAATGA
Source organism: Ancylostoma ceylanicum (assembly GCA_000688135.1). Classification (NCBI taxonomy): domain Eukaryota; kingdom Metazoa; phylum Nematoda; class Chromadorea; order Rhabditida; family Ancylostomatidae; genus Ancylostoma; species Ancylostoma ceylanicum. The sequence continues at coordinate 1,118,424 of JARK01001381.1, forward strand.
GTATATCTAAGCCCCCATGCATCCTTCAGATTACCCAGGGTAGCCGCGTTAACACCACGCAAATTTACCCATCGCCAATATTGTTGTCAACATGCTTACCCAGAGTAATCTCATTGATGCATCCAGGCCCTGAGGACTGGTCACATGTTTACCCTAGGTAATCTCACTGATGCGTGTGGCCACACTAAAGTCAGCTATATCGGTAAAATGACATAAAGCAGGGGCCACATGCATCTCTAAGGTTACCGAAGGTAATCGCAATAACACTTACTAAATTTGTAAACAGTTGAAACGGGCGTCAACACGTATACCTTGGGTAATCACAAGGATGCCTTCAGAGGCCGCATGTATCGCCGAGATCACCTAGGGTAAACCTGTTAACACCACGCAAATCTACCCATTGTTGACACGACCGTGAAGACGTGCGCCCTGGGTAACCTCAATGATGTATCCAGGCGCAGAACAAGATAGTGTGGGTAAATAGCAGCATTCCAGCATTGACATTTATTCACCTAATAATTGTAGAACACTCTATTTCTTCGACTAAACAAAGGTTTTTCCTGATTTTTGGTCCTGGATCCTAGCTATATCCTTGGTCTTATGGCTAAATTTGCATCCAGGCCAGCTGTGTACTAAACATTCTTGCTACTTCCCACAGCTAATGTTGTTGTGTGCATCACCCGTTAAGCAGCACGAATCCAGTGTAAAGGGCACTCGTCCAGAGACGATAACAAGCTGTGCTGCGGGCACTACGAGGACACGGGGAGGGGCGTGCGGGCTTGTGCCCTATGCAAATGAGCCTGAGAATTGTTTACGCGGGTGGCGCGTTGTTTACAAGGTCAGGCTGGTGGTGACGATCGCCGGCCGCGGCACCGCCGCCGACACACGACGGCATATCGGTCAGTGGCGCCCTCAGGACATGCTCTCAATTATCCCGTCTCCCTCGGACTGGTCTGTCCAATCTGTGTGCTTTTAATGGCTTCTGGGGATAAATATAGCAGGGATTGAGTATTACGATATCCAGGGTTAATTGTGCAATTACACAATGTAGGTCAACTGTCAGCTGTTTACACTAAGAGGACGTAATAAATTAGAATTCTTATTATAGATGAAAATTAGAGGCGTTTTGATAGCCGAGCATTTTGACTTCAGATCTGTTTTCTGCCATTTTCGCCGCCATTTTCGGACATTTTTTCCAGAATTTCCAGGATTGTAAGCCTCACACTGTCTATTGTAAAAGTTCTCGATTCCTATCTTACCTCAGGGATTTCTGTTTGCCCGCGAAAAGCTTCATGGATTATCATGGGAAAATTTTGCCTGATCAGTGGTATTAGTTCAGGAAACTTCAGTGCTTCAGCAAGTGGGGGGAAATCGTGTTTTAAATTTTTAAATATAAAATTTCTTTCCCTCTCACTTCTTGTTTCTTTTATTCCTGATCTCCTCCTATAGTCTTCTTCCTATAGTTCAGCGAAATGCAAAAATCCTCTATTTTTCATGTTCTTTTCTCTGTTCTTTTTTCAAATGCAAACACCCAAACGCTGCATTCTGAATGAATAACGAAACGATTACGTACACTATTGACAATTAACGCTATTATAGGAAAAAAAATGCAACATATTGTGAAGAGAGGTGAAAAAAACTCAGAAACCACTTGAGATCAAAAATTCGAGGGCAAACCCCTCCACGAAACATCTTCTTTTTTGACTATAATCATTTATGTGAATCTAAGTGAATGTATAATTGAAATGAATGAATCTAAATAAATGAATGTAAAATTTAACGAAGTTTATTTTTTTCTGTGATCGCTACCGGTTCCTGGAAATTGTTGTGGTCGAATAATGCCAAAAATGTTAGACTAGTAAAACGTTATTTGTGTCCCCTTCATGTTCTCCCCTGTTTCTTTCCTTCAAATCCTTCTCTAACCGAGGAACTCACCACTATCTGCAGATCGGTATCTGAATTTTTCTTTCGAATGCTCGAATAGGCAAACCTTACAGTCTTTCATCTTGTTAGATCTCTCGGAAAAACAACGAGATAGTGAGAAAACATCACTTGAAAAAAAAACAACTATGACAAGGAGCGGATTTTGGAAGCATTCCCAACATTATTTTTTGCAGGCCTATTTTCTATTCTTTTTTATATTTATTTTCATCCTCTGCTTGAATGTGCATCAAAAGAAGAAGTCGAGCAAGCAGTTTTCGGTTTTTTTCCTGGAAAGAGTTTTCGAGAAAAAAAGAACGGTAACAAGTTTCCGACCGCTTTCTTCCCACCTGGTTAAATGATGCCTTCGCTAGATCAAGCACGGTTGTACCTGACAAGATAGAGAGAAGATACATATGTGAGACGAGGTTGTCAAAGGTGAAAGCTTTTTGAGACGACGTAACACAAAAAGCGGTATTTTGTGCTATATGCGTCCGTCCGTCGCGCGTTCGATGAGTGACCTGCTCACGGGGGGATTTTCATGAAGACCAGTGGACAACGATATATGCCCGCACGCGCGTCAAACGCCCATACAATCAGTCAAGTATGTATAATAGTATAAATTGCCGTTAAGCGAAAGTGTTGCAGCTGTGGAGCTACAGATGATTGTAGGATGAGTCCTTTACTTCTTTGAGGTAAATTCTTAATTTTAAGCTCCACGAAAGTGTTTAAAGTATTGTCTCACCCCTGTTCAGCTGATATGAGAGCTGGAAACCATGTCCTGGTTCCCAGCCATGGCTAGTATCCATGACGAAACGATTCGCTCGTTCTGATTGATAGCTTCCAATGGTGCATGGAATTTCATTAGGTTCGCGAATCCACATAATGGCTATTGTGGGAGGTGCAGCACCTCGCCTGGCCTCAACTAGGCGGATATATTGGTCACTACGGTGTGCTGAAAAAAAATTTCGAATTTTTCTAATCCGTTAATATGTTACAGTGAGCGTTGATGGAAGGGCGTCTCTTGCGGACTCGGAAAGCACGCGTCGCGACCGCGTCGCTTGCGATGTCGTGATAGCAAATCATAGGGTGTTCTTGATAGTTTACCATCCTGCTTGTTGTCGTCGGTGAAGAAAACCAGATTAATAGCGAGAAAATGAAAAGAATACCAGATATGTATCAAGAAAACCTTATGGACTGCTTTCAAGGCGACGATTTCAGTGCAAGCGGCGCGGTCGCACCACATGCTTCTTGGTCCGCAAAGAACGCATTTCCAGCGACTTTCACCCTAGTTCACTGGAGAATCCCCAAGCAGCCCAGCATACATAGGAGTGGTACATAATATTCAAAGAATAACTAATAACTCCTCGAAAATCTGGAAAAAGACATAAATATTGTATAACCCAGAATATGACGATAATTCGCTTCTCTTACTAAGTACTCCACCATTCCACCAAGTACGCGGAACCCTCCCTCCCTTGGAAATCCTCCCGCGGATCCGTGCGGCTTTTCACATGCCCCCCTCTCGCTCTCGACCTCCAGAAACACCGGTTCGCAGCTGCTGCATTGTGTGCCGGAGGTGCACCCGGCGATTGCGTGTTCAGCGCGTTTTCGCCTTCGTTCGTGGCGTTCGTTTCCCTTTCACCGGCGCTGCGCGTGCGACTTTCTCTGCGATCATCTTCGTTTTCACTCCTTTGTGGCGGAATCGCACCCAGATTTCACTGCGATTGGACCCCCGTGGCGCCGCATCCTGTCTCCTTATCTCATCCCGGTATTTCGCGTTGTCTCGGCGGAATTTATTGTTCGACGGGTGGCTCCGCGAATTAGCGTTAGCTTCAAGGTATATGAGAGAAAGTATAGAAACATCATTCTAAGCAGAAATTCGAACTTAATCCGAAAATCTGTCAGTGGCGTATTTCCATCGATCACACAAGTATAACTTAACCTTCTGTTTGAATTTTTCATGGATCTCATTCCTCGGACATCTACCATGACTACATTAAAAAAACAATTAGGTAAACAAATAGAAACAAACTATTACCTAGTTTGTAGAAGTGATAGTCAATAATACAAGGTTGTCGGAAAAGTTTCTCATAATTTTTTTTATTTAAACTTATTTTTTAAATACGATATAGTGCCATACAATCGTAAGTAGAGTTGCTAAATAGGGTTTTTCTTAATTCCGAAGTTATTTCTGTTCACTGCCACTCCCTTACAAGTATGCGTTTAGTATTACGTGAGACTACCTGCGAGAATATTGTTATTCTGCTATTCAAACCACCTCAACAGTACATCTTCTCCAAACGTTGTAGTAGTCAAGATTAACTCTCTATTTGAGACCCTCCAATCTTTATTAGATCAGACAGATCGTGAACTTTCCAGCTGTGCGATGGAATATGAATTTTTTAAGAGATTTTTACTGCTTTTCGATAGTATTTTTTATACCATTGGGGTGGTAAATCAGAATTGTGCGTTTTTGCATGAAACGAAATATTTTCTTCAGTTTAGTTACCTAAGCACGGGGCCATTTTCAACCAATCGATTGTTGCGAGGATCTAGCCAGATGATGGAGCAACAATTCTCTAAATTTTTAAATGAATTACAATACATGCAGTCATTAGTGCTCCGTAGCAGTTTTACCTCGATGGACTAGGTAAAATTCGGGAAAGGAAATTCCAAAATTCTGATCGGTATTCTTATATTTCTGAATATGAGAATGGAGGAATTCCTGATAATTTGTGTATCAAATAATTTGCCATGGATCGGTCTTTCATATGGTATGAATTGCTTTACAACTGTAATTTAGCAACGCTTTCATTACTACGAAGAAAATTAGCGCCTATTTCAAATTTATCACGTTATAAATTTCTCACTCATGGATTTGTTCCACCTTACACACTCTTTTCAGAGTGATTATGTTAACATTTCTCCTTTTATGTTATCTGCACATTCGTTTTTTTTTTCGAATTTGGAACGAATTTTTGATTAGTCCGTAGGCTGGATTACGTCCTAACCTCCAGAATAATACTTGCCCTCAAAGGTTTATCCTGGAGACAGACTTGAACTGTATACCTAGCTCTGAGGTCACTACAATTGGTTTGGATCTACATATTCTGCTTCTTATGTATATGTAGGGACAAAGTTTGTTCATTTTTTGACAAAGCGGAACCGTAGGGTCACATGCAACTTAGATTACCCAAGGTAAACGTTTTAGCACAGGTCAAGCTCACACATCTTTAGCATAGGCGCCAACACGTTTACCATGGGTAAACTCAATTAATCCAGGCAATTAATTTTCCAGTGTTTCTCTAACTTTGACAAGGACTGACAGTGCGAAATTTAACCTCGCAACTCATAAAGAAACACGGAAAGCAAGGAGCATGAAGAGCTCTCAAAAACTGTCAAACATTGTTATAAAAATATTAATTCTATTGGGGGTTACTAGTTATGGGGTTCCTCGCAAAATTTGCTCGTGTCCTTCGTGAATGGACTTTCAACTTTGAAGTTTCTGGAACGTTTTGATTGAAAGAAATATAATAGTATTATATTATGCTCGGAATACATAGCAGTTCAACAGTAGGGTTATTCGAAACCATTCTATTCGAGCCAGTTTCTTTAAAAAATGTTACATTATTTGAACGAAATCTGCATGTCGAAAGGTAAGCGATGAGAAAGCTGTCGTATATCCTGGAGATATTAATATGTATGGGCAATTTTTTATTGATAAATAAGAATAATTTAGTTTAGTTCTGGTAAGCCTGAGCATCTTTGCCGTAATCAACTAGCCAACTCCTTTCGAGTGGCCTAGAATCTCTCTGCCAGTCACTGAGGCCACAAAGTCCGTGTCTTGCACAGATGACCTTGTTTCCCATTAGGAAAATTCGCCTCGGTTGAGAAAATGATAGCGAGGATCACCGTCCCAGTCACGACGGTTCAGTGATTAATGCGCTTCTGCAAGGACATCGCTCAACTAGGAGGGATTATATCGCCCTGCGCCGGGGCTGGGGTGCGAAATGAACGGGGCCAATTTGAGGATGGATCTCCCTTTCTTCGGTGGCGAAGAATCAATTTAGGTTTAAGGGTCAGTTCACACCCGGCGCAGCACACGGTGTCGCCCCCATCGCACGAGGTCGCTCCGGACGCATCTTTTCGACGGTTTATGGAATTTTCACGGATTTCACGCATTGTGTTGGCTGGCCGGGCCGGGATGTTGTGTGCCTGATCCTATCTACTATGGGGTTGACCTTGCATGGTTGTTTTTGCCGGTTGGCAGCAGCAGCCAGCGGCAGGTGTGGGGTGCCGTCTGTCACCGACCCACCGACCGCGGCGACGATGCTGTTGCCCCTCCATTCGCGCTGTTTGCCTTCGTTGTTTACGGCAGGTGTCAGGTCAACTACACACTTTCACCTCCACCCTCATCTCACTACTTGTTACGTTCATTATTCCGTCGGGGTCACGCACGACTCGTTTCTTCGCTGCTTTCCATCCAGAAAAAAATAGGTACAAAAATATCTATAGGTCCTTATCATCTCATATTTCCTGGATTGCTCATCTAGTTCCAGGCGCTAATGACTCGCATCGGCGGGCTATTCCAATTCCTAATAAGGTCAATCCAGGTCGTACCGTACACCTTGCACCGCCGACCACTCAGTTCACTTCAGTTTTTCGTGTCTCTTTCTCGATAACTTGACCTAAGCCTCGAACGTAGGGCTGAACAGGGCAAATAAGCCTGATTTAGTTTAACAATGCCAAGATTAACTTCCTGAATTTGATCTGCAGGTTTTTCTTGTCTGAAACTTACCCGAATTAAAAAAAACGGCGGAAAAATTGAACAGCATGCCTAGGTGCTGCACGTGAACGTGAACTTTATTAACCTGGGCAGTCCAGATTTAGCAGAACTACCAGAGAATGTTCAACCTCAAATGAAAAAAATAAAAGCGTAAAAAGTCCTGAAATTTGAACCTGGCCATTTTTTGACAAATCGGGTTAAGCCTAATTTTTGTAGATGATCTGGTAACGTGAAACAGCTACTTAGTACATATCTTGCTGGCTGTTTGGGGAATCGCCAGAAAATTGCTATGAGTAATGATTTTCATGGCAGTTCCTCAAAAATATTGTTTTTATGGGAAATTCCTGGGAGAATTCCGTCGCCATTAGAGAGTTTTTCCAAGAATTTCTGGTCGCATGCATAGTGCCCCTTGCTGGGATGGCCCCAAATCGCCGATTTCTGGATTAATTATGGAAAACCTTATCAAGAGCCGAAAACTGATTGGAATTCGCAAGCTTTTTGAGTAATTTTCCGGTGGAGTTCACTTAAATCGTGGGATTTCCGAGGCGTTCGGCAGAACAGACGTGAATTTTGGGTAAATTTCAGAAAAAGGCGACGCCTTCCGTTGCACTTGTAAATAAATTCTACTTAATCTTCTACCGGCATACTCGCACTTTTCTCCAGAAAATGGGCCTCGATTGCTTGTGTAGAATAACAAATGGGCGACCTGAAGGAGACTACCTAAGTTAGCTTTTAAGCAGTTTATTGGTTTCTTTCAGAGTTTTTGAGAAATGTGCGACAACTTTAATTTCGTTTACAATGTTCTTAGGTGCGAATTATGAGTGAATGAATAAAATGAAGATGGGAGCATAGTAATTTATATGAATAAAAATGAGAATTTTTCATCTTTCATGAGAGTTGAGGGACGTAGGTGGTATCCTTTTTAGGGCATTTTCGAGTGTGTTTGATCAAGTAAATGGAGTAATCCTCCCGGAAATCTGCCACCAGAAAGCAAATGAAGTTTTCTCCAAGACTGCTCCTGTTGTTTCTCCTATCAAAATTGCAACCTCTCACACTTTCCACGCTGAGCGACCCTTGAAGACCCTCGGCGACCAAATTTCCAATCAGATGTTATTCACTTCAAGGCAGTTTCTCTCTTTGGCTGTTTCTTGTTTTCCTTTTGTTCCTTCTGAATGTGATACAGCGCTGTTTACTAAGGAAACCGCGCTGTAAACACCATAAGCGTATCAACAAAGAAGAGCTGTGACAAGCAAGCCATCGAAACGTTTCTGTTGACAACGCAGATGTATGGTGTTGCCATAAATAACCTCATGCCAAGTGGATTTTTTGTCCATTTTTGAAAGTTAACAATGCTGAAGGAAATATTAAGTTTTTCAATTTTATATAGAATTCCGTACGGTTCATACCGAGAGTCGTGTCAGCATTTCCAAGAAATTGAGGTGGTTTTTTTTCCAGAAAAGTCTGCGTCTCACTCTATTTTCCCCTCGTTACTTTCAAGCGAATTGTTCTAAAAACAGCCACATTTGTACATTCTGCTTGTACGTCAGGGAGAACAAAAGTAAAATGGTCAGAAAACCCTCGTTTTTTTTTTGTTCCAGTAAGATTTCTCGGCCCTCTAGCGGGACCGTCAGGATTCTACCCTCTCTTCCTCTGCCCTTCGAGAATCCGAGGCTTATCCCTAGAATTATCGCTTTCTTGACCCCATCCTGGCCGATATCCATGGCGAGACCAGCGTTTCCGGAGCTACCCTCCAACATAACATCAAAGCAGTGACGACGACTCCGTAGACGAAAGCGAGCGGGAGCGAAACCAGTCCGCTTCATCGAGCGCTAATTGTGCGTGCTACAGCTGGCCGCGCGCGCGTGCGTGCGTCACCGCATCCTTGTGCGTTGCGCGCGTCAAGTGTCGGGACGCTTCTTTGTCCGCATCTGTCCGTGCGCGCGCGCGATCCTCGACGACTCGACGATGTCGAGGATACACAGTTCAAGGACAGGTCACACTGTCTTCATACTAGCCATTAGCACTCTCTCATCGCCGCCGTTGTCATAGCTGGGCGGACGCGGCGCACGTGTTACGCGAATCGCTACCGCTTTGATGACTTACTCTCGGTTACTATGTGCGCTTAGGCAAACTTCATACTCCAGAGAGTCTCGTCTGGAAAATCCTTTTTGGAAGGGGTGTTTTAATTGTTGCAATGGCTAAGCGTGATCACCATTACTCGCATTCCTCCCTGACAATGGCCTCACATTACCAGTAACCTGGTATGATCGTTTGTGACTATTTGTTTATTGTTTACCTATTTATTTATTTTACCGCAGCGTACTCAAACGAAAGAACAAACTTTCAAAACCTTAACAGCTTGCAAATAAATAGCCAGATAATGTTTACAGGAAATTTATATTTATCATTTACTAGTCATATTGATGAAATTGACACTTAACGGTGTGCTCTACACCTCTTTTAACTTTGAGTTAATCGAAAATGGATAAGAATGCCCTGCTTCTAGTTTGATCGTTTTCCCGAAACGGAATCGGCACTAACACGGGAATTTTGGGTCACCATCTGCTATCCTTCTTTTCGGATTTACGACGTTCCATGGAAATTTCATTCTGGAGTACCTCAAAAAAATCTAATTCTTTCAAACTAAAAAAAGAATTTTTTGCTTTTATTATTGCATGGTTCACTTTTTTAGACGAATAACAAGTGTTTCAAAAGTTCTGGGATGCTACGTACATCCTGGAAGAATGAGGCTAACTTTTTAACGAAAACTTTAATTTTTTTCCATAATTGATCGTATTTTCTTGTCGATTGTGCTGATTGGTGGACTACATGGACCACCCACTGGTCACGATAGTGCCTCTAACTCTCACTTTTAGGGAAAATCTCAACTGAATAAAATACTGTAAAAAGCAATGATCTTCAGAGGATGTCTTGCTGTCCTTTAACACCCAATGTACGTAAAAATTCGGTTTTAAATCTTTTTCACGTGCTAAGTCCCACGAGATTTTTTTCTGCCCCTGATTTTTTCTCCGCATTTTTTCTGGTTTTTAAAAAATCTACTCATCTGTTCATCATAATATATTGAGAAGGTTTGATCTGAGGTACACGTACTCAGTGCCAAGTAAAAAACGAATGCCTCAACCATTATAATTCAGTTGTTAATTCAGAACCAGTTTCATTTAGTTCACAATTTATTTATTTGTTTACTTATCGCCCAAAAATTTAATTCTGCGAAAAAGGAGAAAGTTTCTGTCATAAATCAAGAATTGTACTTTTTCGAATTCTCGACTAATTCGAAATTGACCGAATCGAATCGAATTGCTGTTTTCTACATACTGATTAATGATGATGGTCTAACAATTCGAACATATCGAATACATAAACATTGAACGCGATAGCACCCTATCTCTCCGGATTTATTTATTTATTTATTTATTGTTTATTTATTCATATCTTTTCCCTAAACATTGTTTTGAATTTCGCGCCCATTTATTCGACATTCTTCGAGTGTGCGCTGATCTCCTTTAATCATATGGGATAACGCGTGATCCGTCTCCTTGATAGATAACACTAGATGACAATTTCCAAAAGTTCTCTCAGATCTCGAGCGCTTTGGTCAGGTTTATACTAGGATTACTTATATTCCGAGAATTTATCAAATTCTATCAAATTATTTTTCGAATGTGTCAAAATACTGTTCAGATTAATAATTGTAGGATTTTAGGAGTACTAAAATGAATCGTTGGGAAAAATTCCTGTTTCATGCATGGTTTCCTGTGCCAAAGAATTTTGTTTCCTGTTATAAAAGCGGTTGTTCTGTTTACATCCCTCCCCTGTCTTTTTACTTCCTTCATTTTTACATGAGATATTGGGTTTACATCCTCCACAGAGCCCCTTCTCCGCTGGATCGAACTCTTTTTATTTGGTTTAGTGTAGCCAAATTGTAAGGTCTCTGCCCTTCCCTTCTGTTGGACATTCTATCACTTGGCTGAAACAGAAAATACTTACTTAATTTTTTCGAGGCGGTTGTTCTGTTTTAAAAATAGTTTGTTGGCTGCATACAGTAACTCAACACCTCAATAACTTGTATGCATCAATTGAGGACGCAAGAGGGGGGGGGGG
>JARK01001381.1:1137443-1152306 GCA_000688135.1 Ancylostoma ceylanicum
GGCTGACCTATTCGGTCTGAAACTTGCGCGGAACGTCATCTTAGAGCCAGCTGCGTGCGGTCGGGCGCACTCCACGATCCGCACACTCTCCGCGGCTCCGTCTATCCGCTATCCGGGCCCAGCAACAGGTTTCGTCATCGAAATGGAAATCGCCCCGCGCGGTCACTTCTACTGGCCGGCCGGCTGGTTCGCCTGGTGTGTTGGTGGTGGTGTTGGTGTTGGCCAGCGAGCACACCGACGACCGACCGCCCGCGTCCGCAGCAGCCGGTTTTGGACATGTAGGTCGACCCCTGGGGGAGCGCATCCGGGTGCGGGTAATTGCCCCCGTGGTGGTGCCTTTCTCTATTCCCCCTGTTCGTTCCCCGACACCCTCCTCAACGTTGCTGCTGCTGTTGCTGCTGCTACGGCGCGCTGTTGCAGGACTCGTTCCAGAACGTGTGCACTTCGTTTTAAGTGCATACTTTTTACACTACTACTCTACTACTTGCATTTGCAGCATCAATTATTTGCAAGCGCATCTGCACTTTTTCAATATTTCGCTCGGTCCACGATTTCCTATCCCATCTACTCTTTCGTGTCGTTTTTTTCCTCAAATATTCACATTTTACTTACTCTGAGCTCGTCTCGCTTCAGATGGACGTCGACTCCTCGTCGTCATCGCCATCAGAACGGTTGTCCGTTGTCTGCTCAGCGTCAGCCGAGTACAGCTCCAATTCTTCTGAATACTCCCCAAACTCCAGAAGGTGAGTAGATGAATCTACAGGGTTCCACAGCCCATTCTCCGACGATACTTATCGCTATGTCCAGATTTCTTGCGCCATGCGAAGAATTTTCCAGAAATTCCATGAACGAGAGCGTCGTGAAGGATGAGCAGTACTGGGAGAGAAGGCGGAAGAACAACGATGCCTCGAAGAGGTCACGTGAGAAGCGGAGAATCAGCGATATGGTAAATCCTTCAGGACTAATTTTTGTCTTTGAAAATGGTTAGACAGAATTTCTTCCTAAATTCTATAATGTCAGCTTACTTCTTACTTTGTCTCAAAATCTAGTTATCCTCCTATAAAATGCTTTTTCCTTGCGAATCAAAAAAGACCCACATGAATTTGCCGAAGCGCTGTCAGGGTTGAATGATGCGGAAGGATCGCACTAAGAGAAAGTCTAGTTGTGGTCACTTTCTCCTTTTTGCTGCGCTTCTTCTTCAAAAATAGCCCTTGCATTCCTTTGGCAAGCTTAGCTAGGAAATACAGAGGATAAAAGCTTGAAATTCGCCGAAAAAAGAGACTTTCTGGGTTTTCGGCACGCTTTCCATTTATAGTAGAAACAAAAAGAAATACAAAAAGGAGTTTCCTGGGATGTTTTGAGGTGGCAAACATAACAAACAAGCATCTATAAAGATTTTGATGCTCATTCTTGGCGATCCGGAAGCTTTCGGGTGCCAATGAATGGTTGCGTTCAAGTTGTTCCTATGAAAAAAAAAACATTTCGGAACAAATTCCGTTTTCTTTGTGCCACATTTAATTACGGCTTGAACTTGAAGAGTTTAAATTTGTGAATTTTTAAACTCTAGAAGTGAAAATCTCAGACAAAATGGTTTAAATCAGGTTACCTTGGGAGTTACTGTGATTTGTAGAGCTAATGAGAACACGCAAGCGCTAAGGAAATGCCTGAGGCCCAATGAGCTTTTGCTTTTGAAGAATGATGGAGAATTTTTGTTGGACTCTATGCTCCTGGAAGACAGTAGATGATTAATTTCTTCATCTGTGTAGAGAATCAGTTATTCCTCATATATGTAGAACAGGAAAAAAACACGGAAAAAGGGGAGGAAAATGACTCGATTGCTTTTATCTTCCGGACTCACATTTTCCGGTCCTCCTAAGGCTCATCAAATCGACTCCTGGGTCTGAATGCATCATTGAGGTTACTTAGAGTAAAAGTACTAGCTCCAGGGGCCACATCTCTTCAGTGAGATTACCCAGGGTTAGAATCAACGCGTTAGTCCTGGGTGTCAACGCGTTCACCCTTGACGACGGCCATCAACGCATTGCCCTGAGTAATCTCAATGATATATACGGAAACTGGGCTAACAGTGGGTAAACGTTAACGAGGTCTCTCATGCTATTACCCTAACAAGGCTATGAGGGGCTATACAAGTTCCGTTTTCCGCACTTAGCATTGCTTTCTTTTCCCAGTTTGATTATCTGATTAGATTTTACCCAGGGCCGGTATGCATCATCTAGTGGTGTTAACATGTTTACCCTGGGTAATCTTAGTGTTGCGCGTGACCATTGGATATGCCTGGTTGCATGCTTTTTCTCACCGTTGATTTCATGCAAAGAACGATTTTCAGCTGGTGGAGAGGTACTTCAAGGTTTTTCTTCCTGACAAAAAGGAAAAACTGAAAATGAAGTGCTGTAGACTGTGGAAATTCATGTTAAATTCTAGCATTAGATCGATACCCTGCCGCTTTTTAATCGAAAATGTCCTGTTTGGTGATTCTGGATTTTTCCAGGCGATGGAGCAGCGTATCCTGGCGCTGTCGCAGGAGAATCACTTGCTGAAGTCTCGCTTGGAATCTCGTACAGCCGCCGAGAGCCTGCTGCAGACCGCTCGTCCCGACTTCGCGTCGCTGCCGTCGCAGAGCAACACGGTGCTGCCATCCACGTCCAAGGCTAGACCTCGTGGTCTTTCTGAGTCTCATCCAACTCCTCTTAAATCTCCACTTTCAGTCGCTGTTCACGCACCAGCTGCCGACGTCTTCAGTCGGTTTGCAATCGCTGACGGCTCCACCGCTGTCGACGCTGCACTCCACGGTCCCCAGTCTGTCACTGCCACAGGTCCCATTGCTGTCCAGTACGTCGCAACTTCCGATCATGCAGCTCTGTCAACTGCAAGCCGCCATTCAACAGCAGGTTCGTCTCGTCGTGCACGTGCCGAGAATCGCCGGCGCACGTACCGTGAAAAGCCGGTTCGGCCGTAGCAGCAGCAGCAGCTGTTCGAAACCGTCCATGGATGGCGAAATCGAGGTCATTCGGGCTGCATAAATCGCCAGCCATGCTGATGCTGCTGAGGCGTTTCACGGCATTTCGTACAGCACGCTTTTCTCGCATAGCCCATAGGCCTGTCCGGAAAGTCCTGGGCCATTTCTGGGTCTCACCCGCTTCATGATTCGCATTTCAGTATCGTGCCACTCCATCACCGTCGGTGTTCTCCATCGGCTCGGCTTTCCAGCCCTTCCAGGCTCATAAGGAGTCGGTGATCATGAAAGCTGAACGGATTAGTCCGGACTCGAGCAGCGATCGGGTCGAGCGAGTAATACAGCGAGGTAAGTTAGTAATCCTGGAAAAAAAATTTTCTCCAGGTCAGATTTCCAGGACAAAAACCAGGGAAGGGTATAGTTTTCCCGGAAAAACACCAGAAGAAGTCATATTTGCTCATCTTCAAAGCGACTTCTTTTGAAAAAAAAACGCAGAATGCTTGTTCCTATGCTCGATTTTACGCTTTCTTTTGGGCAGCCATCAGATTTAAATAAATAAATAAATAAGTGAATAGATAGATAGATAAATAAATAAATAAATAAATAAATAAATAAATAAATAAATAAATAAATAAATAAATAAATAAATAAATAAAACAACTATGCCCGTTTCAGTCCCCTCACCTCAACAACAGGAACGAGCACCGTCCCAGTCACTCCTTGGAGCATTGCTAGCCTCCCGCAGGACCTCACCAGCAGTACCACAGAGCCGGACCGAGCACCATAGCCGCCTCGGCAGTCCCCCAAGGGTGAGTTTTCCTCTACTATTCAGAATCCTATGTGCTTCCTACGACGTCCACGACGTCTACCCTTCAGATTATGCAGCGACCTTCAAGGGAGTTACTTTTAGAATTTTTTTAAACTATGCCATGTAATTCTTGTCCATTTACCCACCGTTCGTTCCCAATTACCTTTGGCAAATTTTGAATTCTGAATAGTCTCTTTCGCGTCGAGTGCACCGATAGTATCTGGTTTGAAGCCTTGCCTTATAAGGTTCAGCAGAATGTGCACCACTGGCGTCCTCGAGTCCTGAGAATTTTTGCCATGCAGCTGTAGGTGTTTATGTATCAACCCACAAAGGCAATGCCTCACCCAGGAAACGATCTTGAGATTTTACTATCAGGAGAATGTTGAGGCAACGCTGATCACAATGGTATACATATTTCCTTGTAAAAATACCGGAAAATCCTTTTTTGAACCCTTCGTTTTTGGAGAATTTGAGATGTCTGTTGCGACAGCTACCACACGGAGTTGCACCCCCAGGAGTTGCACCAGTTAGGCGCCAGAAATCGATATCTCCATTGCCACGACATAGCGCAACTCCGCAACTCCTTGTGGTAGCTACCGCAACGAGACACCTCGGGCTCTCCAAAAACAATAGGTTCAAAATGGGGGTTTTGGGCAATATTATGAGACAATGGGTGTACCATTCCGATCAGCGTCTTCTGAAGATTCCAGTGATTCTGAAATCTCGAAATGGATCCCGAGAGGTGAGACCTTGCTTTAGAGACAGACTAACATCGTGGAAAACCTTTTGTATTGAAATGCAGAGGCTCAACGGTTCGAATGCCGTGACTGCCCTTGTTTTGCTTTCTTGTACTCTTGTTATCAGCACAGTGCTCCTATTCATCCGCAAGCCAGACAATGCTAAATCGCTGGTAACATATTCTCAAAGGATTCCTTGTGCTGCTGTCAAACTTACTAATTTCTTCAGCGAAAAAAAGGCTTCATAGCATTAAATTACGTCACTAGCAGCGTTGCTCACAGTTGCTGCCACGCTTGGTAGCCTCACTTTTTTTTGCAGTAATCGGGGAAGAAAGTTTTTATACTCCAAAGGAGTTTTTTCTGCTCGCCCGCAAGTATTTTTTGTAATGGTGGTCCTGAAAAAAAAACGTTAGCGAGGTCTTTCATGCTCTTACCCTAACAAGGCTATGAGGGGCTACAAATTTCCATCTTGTACTTGAAATTGGTTTCTTTTCCCAGTTTGATTTTTCGATTAGACTTTATCCAGGGTCTGTTGTCATCAAATGTGTTGACACACATGTTAACATTTGGTAAATTTACGGAGTATTAACTCGTTTACCTTGGTAAACTCAATGGTACATGCAGGCTCGGGTAAATAAGGCAAATTGGGCATGAAATTCAGAGGTACGATGTTGAACATAATGCAGTTCAAAAACTAAACATGACTCTGGAAAGTAGAGTCTGGATACATCGTTCAGATTAGACGTTCAGACATTTTCTTTTTCTGGAAATTCGGCTTTGATCGAAATCTGCTGAAAGTTCGACAGTTTCCGGAATCAGAAAGCGTAAAGGATCTATAAAAACTGAGGATCTGTGGCAAGGAAAGAAAACCCTCGTAAAATAAAATTCATTTTGATATTTAGTGAACAATTTAAAGAAATCCTGGCGTAGAAGGGCCCCATGCTTCATTGACATTACCCAGGATGAACTTATTAAAACTTCCTAAATTTACCCGTCGCCTACAAGGGCATCAACATGTTTACCCTGGCTGAGCTCAGTGATGTATCCAGGTCCAAAATGAGAACTAGGGAGCTTTCTTGGGGTGTTGGGCGCTATACCTGGAGTGGGTGGGCCGGACGGCTTCTGTGATTGGCTAATTGGGTGGATTGACCAATCACAGAGCTCGGCCGCCCGCCCCCTCCAGGCATAACGCTCTACACCCGCTTTTTTAAAATTGGTTTCTTGTCAAGTGAACATCTACTCCTTTCAGTTATCCCCGTCTAAATCCGACTGTGAATCGATCTCCTCCTCTGCGTCACTCTCTCCGTCCCACTCGAGCGAGGACCACCCGGAGTCGTCAGCGATCCGTAGAGCCCTGGATGGCAACAGTTCCGACGACAAAAAGGTTCATTGGGTTACAGTTCCTCCTCATGCAGTACATTTCCCTTCGTGAAAATGACCAGAATCTCTATGAATTTCTTAGGAGCAGTACATGGATCGTCGTCGGCGAAACAACGAGGCGGCGAAGCGATGTCGAGCGAATCGACGAGCCGTGTTCGAGTATAGAAGCCGTCGGGTGCAGGTAGGCCGAGCGATTCTGTCGACGAGCACGACTTCGCCGCAGCAAACAAACAGTTACAGCTGTTGGAGAGCGAGAACGACCAGTTGAAGGAGGAGATCGCGAAGTTGAAACGGGAGGTCGACCAGTTCAAGTCGCTGTTGACCGCTCAGAATATTATGGATACCACTCAATAACGCCAAGCTGCGCGATTCGCTGTTGTTTTTTAGTTGCCGCTATACTCCACGTGAAGTATAGCACCCTTCGTCGCCGCTGCCAGCGACTTTGGTTCGGATACGTATCGATCCCGGGCGGGACGTCGCGGCGTTTCGCTGCAGGAGTGGGAAAATGCGGAAATCGATACGTATCAAATCCATTCCTCGTGAGCGATGTTGCGACACATGGTGCTATAGTCCAACTGGAGCATAACGACAACCTTTGTCTGTGTGTTTGTCTGTTTGTTACACGATCGTAGAGTATATTTACTGTGCAATTGTTACTCGTCTTGTATTCCTACCTGCTGATTTTTCCTTCATTTTTTTTCTTTTTTTCTCCTGATTTCCTTCGATAGTCGGTCTAGAATTGTCGGTGGCCCCATGCTAAGCACTTCTTCCCTAATTAGGGTGTGAAGCACTCTACCTTGAAGAGGCGAAGCGTCTGAGCACTGTGATTGGCTGGTTCTATGTGTTGACCAATCGCACTGCTCTCGCACCGCCCCCACTAGGTGCAACGCTTCGCTCCCCTCACTAATCGTACTATAGGTCGCTAGAGCGCGTTAATTCGATTGACTAGATGTTTCATCCTCTGTCCTTGCCTCCTCATCCGCCCCATTCAGTCAATCCTTACCGTCAAAAGCATTCATATTCATGGAAAAACTCCTTGTTCTGTACCTACACCGAAATCCAGGTAGTGTTGTGTGCCGCTGAGCAATTTTTATTGAGAATGTATTGTCCCACTGCCAAGTTTAATATGTGCAATTTTCCGTAAATTCCCGAGCAATTTCGTATTTTACTAATCAGCTTTACCACGTCGTTTGTCCATTCGTTCCGATTTGCATCGTTTTCCTCCTCGATTGATAAAACTCTTCACTACTACTCGCGGTTTTCAGCAGCGCGGTTTTTTCTCACCGCGGCCGAGTTCTTTTGCGGAGCCGTGCACGCGGCCGCGGGCACGGGCACGCGGTTTTTACGCATATTTTTTACGTAAATAATCCATCGTAAAAGAAGATGACCTTGCTGCATGCTGCGCACAAAGAAAATGCCACATTTACACAAAAAATCTCGAGGTCGATCGAGTGCATCGCTCGCGTCGCGGATGCTGCGCCCCTCGATAGGAGCGGGCGGATTTTTAGCTGGCGAAATTTCACTGAGATGCGCGGACCGTTCGGAGCGGATCTGCAATTATGGCCCGTGTGAACTTGTCCTAATGCTGCAGTGAAAAGAAGTGTCCTAAATAGCGAATACGACCTGTTTTATATATTTGCAGGGCTTTGATAGAGTAAAATTGTGGTTAGGATGTCCGAATAGTGGTTCTTGCTGACTGTTTAAAAGAAAAATGTTTTTAAAGGGAATTCCTATAATGGTTTTTCCCAGGCAATTTAAAAGGATCTCAATAGCAAAGTCTTCTTCTTCCCCATAATGGGAGAGTAGTAAGTTAAAACTATTAACAACAGTCGTTTTCTCCTTTTCCGGGAGCCTGGCTCTTTCCAGACATCTTTTTTGGTGCCATTCTCAGAATTGCGAAGCTGAAGGGGTTTCTGTCTTGAATTGGAAAACCTCGTAGCCACCTACAGAATAATAGTTCACACAACCACATAGTTTTTATGGCTCTTATGTAGTAACACCCAGTAACATAGTAATATGGGAGTACGTCTACACTTACGCAACACAGTGTAGCGATCAGGTATAAATTTGTCTTACTCTATTACGGAAACAAAAATGAGGCGACGGAGGGGAGGTGGATGAAGAAATGAATGGGTCGTCGCATTTTCCTAAAGTGATTCATAGGATAATCAACAACTTTGTATGAATTTATTTCCAGTTACTTACTATTATCATTTTTTTATATATCTACATATTTTCAGTTACTCACCATTGCAATTAATATTCCTACCATTTTTTAATTCCATCCGGTTCCCCGAAGTGGAGGAGTTGCAACTTTTTTCCACGCCCCCCTCTGGCTAACCACTTCTGTGTTCGGCACAGATGGTTACCTATTATCACCATGCTAGCCAGCAGTGATCGCAGACAGAGTTGAGGGTAAGTCGAGGTGAAGAGGTGGAAGAGAGTGGAAAATGCTGAACTTTGCTAAGAAGCGATCCTCGTCCACTACAGTTTGGTAGAAGAAACTCTACTATAATACCACATAATTGTTCATAGAAATACTGACCATCTGTGCAATGTTGTTGAAACGATGCAAGAGATTTTCGATGCAGGTTTTACTCAAAATAGCGCCGCACGTTGTTTCTCTGATAATCATTGGAAGTTTTACCGAAGTTCCAAAGCCACAGAAGCTTGCTTGGGTGTGGAAAGATATTGGAGACAGGTTCTTGAAGCATGCAGGAGTTTGGAGCCCAAGTAGTCAATTTTTTAGCGGTTGACCACTTATCATGCTGGTCTGCGTTATCCGGCAGCAGCAGTGGGCTACATCCGCTCCGCTCTGGCTCGGGTTTATTTTCTTAGAGTTCAGCTAACCCAGAGGTAACGTGGCACACGGTCCCGAGACAGAGCACTGGCTCGGGTCTATTTTCTTAGAGTTCAGCTAATCCAGAGGTAACGTGGCACACGGGAACGAGACAGAGCGCCGCGAAGCGGCGCAGTGGCTCGAACTCTTGGAGATTCTTTTCATGTGGAAATCTCAAAAATTTCCAAGTTTTTCAAAGTCGACTTCAAAATCAAATTTGTTCTGAGATGGGACGGAGTCTTTAAGCAACTTCACTCGTCTTTCGAGCACGGCGAAGGGAAAAGTAGACTGGCTATCGAAATGGAGTTTCTTCACCAACTAGTATTGCTAGTCCCAAGGCTTTAAATTAATTTGTTATGAAAAACGATGAGAATGCACTCCTACAGAGAGAGAAGTATCTTTTAATGATTGTAAACATCGGGCCAGTCCCCAGAAAATCAAGGAAATGCAAATGAATCATATAGAAATTTTATAAGAAGCATAGTAGCTACAATAATACGACGACGTGATAAACATAAGCAGCGTTACTATGAAAATTTCAAATTGTTTCTGATACTCGTCCACAGCATTTTGCATTGTTTTTATATTTTTGAATAGAAATCTCTTGCGTGTATAGAAGGATCATCAAACGGTCAACAGTTCAAGTCGTTTATTC
Source organism: Ancylostoma ceylanicum (assembly GCA_000688135.1). Taxonomy (NCBI): domain Eukaryota; kingdom Metazoa; phylum Nematoda; class Chromadorea; order Rhabditida; family Ancylostomatidae; genus Ancylostoma; species Ancylostoma ceylanicum. The sequence continues at coordinate 1,146,837 of JARK01001381.1, forward strand.
ATGTACATAACTTATGTACATATGTACTTCGTTACAAACAAAATTTCATCGAATTATTAGCGTAACTGCAAGAATTTCTACGAATTTTTCTAGAAATCCATCTACAAAATATGGAACCCATGAATGCTCAAGTATGATCAGATCACCACATCACCATGTATTATCGGCTATCGATAGATCAGACATTCTCTCTCCAGTATACGCGACAGTTTACACGTCCGAATCGAAGATATCGACTTGTGATCAATCCGACTTCTTCCTGGCGTTAGCATCCACTGTGGTGTCGTTGTTATTGTTGTTCTCCTCGATCGCTTGCTCGTTAGCTTTCTCGTTCTGGAAAAACAAATGTACTTTGAGACGAGATTACTAGTCAATGCTAAAAGTATGAACAGTTAGAGGGTGGGTTTGCAATGAAGCAAATAATGAGGTGTTTGAATTGACCAATCGCTAAATAGCGACACCGCCCATTTTTCTCATGATGCTCCGCGCCTATCAATAATTTAAAAAATACAAAAATTCTCGGTTTCATTGAATCAATTTAAAGCAGAGCAACGAGCTATGCTGCATTTTAGCAACAGGTTTAGGGCCCTTGTCCAACTTCACGTTGTGGATAAACGTATGGATAACGATACTCGCTTTCAACGGATACGTAAGTGTTGTCTGGATATACGGCTACCTGGGTTAAAATTATCCACTGATAAGCATTTCCAATGATCTCGTTACAGGGTATACTTTTCCTGTTGGTACGCGATTGATACCGGTACCTCCCGGCAATTCCACGTATTGTGTCTTGCACTGCACTTGTTCCAACAAATGAGCGCATGGATGGGTAAATTCTATTGCATACTAGGGTGGGATGCATCATTGGACGGAAGTGGGTGTGGTTACTCTGGGTAGCAGAAGCATCCGTATAGACAACATCAAGGTTGGGTAAACCTGCTGATGAGCTGCCAGGTAAATGCTCAATTGTAAATGGTAAATGGGTACATTATCACGTCCACTATGGAAAATCTCCATGAAACAACCGAGCACAGAATGGATAAAGGCCAATAAATGTGGTTAAAAGGCTGCTGTTTTTTTTAAATGGACAAGGGATAAGACTTTGAAGTTCCCCTGTGCGTGGATAACTTACTAGCTAATTAATTGCCAGAAGCATGTGCTTTTAGGTGTTTTCTACTTCCGAATAAATTTTATTTGGTAGTTTTCTTGAATCCTAGTCAAATCCTTGGAATTTAAATTTGTGAGGAATTCGTTCTCGGGCTTAGAAGACTCCGATGGTCGGGGCCTTCGTGCACGCGTATCATCGCAAGTTTGGACAGGTTAAAACAGGAAGCAGGCACATAGATCGAATCAAACTGAAAGCGGCGATATCGATGAAATGTGTGAATGCGCAGACAGTTAGAGTGCCCGCTAAGTGTGAAGTAGTGTGTGCTGAAGACCTCGGTCATTCCCCCGAGACTGCGTTCGAATTTCCCTTCTTCGCTTTCCATTTTACGGCTACTTTTGCATTTCCATTCCCTGTTTCTTGAAACGGTTTGAAATTTGCTTCTGCATATCCGCAACATCAGCTCGTAAACTCCTACTGAGAGAATATGGTTCATTATTCAAGAATTTAACCTGCCTAGAAACTGGAAAACCTACAGTTTTCTCCGAGGCTGTATTCTGCTTTGGAGACGGCAACCTTTCCAGTGGTTTTAACGTCAATACCAGTCCAATAACAAATGTGATGAAGTAGCAATAGAAACCTTCGTGGAGAGATGAGAAAAGCCGTTGTTTGAGCTGAAATTGGTGACTAAGCCTGTAAACGAAGGCGAATTAGGTGGCATTTCAGAAATTCAACGAAGATTTCTCAAAGGTTTTCTTTCTGGGGACCAATATCCTCTTCTTGGTAAAAAAGTCAAAAACAAGTTGTAAGTAGTCTCCTCCGAACCTGAAGAGCTCTGACAAAGGCTCCGAGGACTCCTACGCAAGCGCTAAGGCGGAATAGTTTCCATACATTCTGTGGCGTTCCAGAAGCGAAGCCGGAAAATCTAAAGAGGAATCCTGGCTAAGCGAATAGGATGCAGTGCTCTCAACAATGGATATGAAAATGAAAAATGAACGATTAAAATTTACAAAAAAAAATTAACTAAAATTAAATAGATAAATAACTAACTTATTAAAGTAAAATTAAGAAGTATATCGTATGTTAAGTAAGGCCTTATATTCAAAGTCATCAAAATATCGGGGAAAAATATGGGAAAATTGGAAGGAAGGACCGAAACTCGTGGTGAAACCTCACAGCAACGAATGATTGGGGAAAGAATGGAAACTTGTGTCGATGACCGCGGAAATAGTTTGGAAAAGCGATGGAGAAATATTTGGCAACTATGCTAAAGTTTAAGGATTACACTCGAAACTCACACCAGGAGAGAGGTGATAGCCAGAACTTTCGCAGCCATGAGAACAATTCTTTCATTGTTGCTGACCTAAAAAAAAACAAGTTCACTTCATTTACCACTACTTCATTGATGTAAATAATATAAGAACTAATTTGGTTGTTTCAGGTTAAGATCCAATCATGGAATCTTTCCAATTTTTTTCTGTATAGGAAAAATTAAGTAGAACAGCATTGGACAATAATAAATCCTGAGAGACATCGTGTCACTCTTTGCGTTTATACTCGCGGTCATCTTGTTCTTCCATCTGCACTGTAGCGCGGCTGCGTGACAAAAGGTACGCTGCTGGGCTGTCATTGGTCGACTCATGTTCGCGTCGCGGCTGCAGCCTTCAAGGGTACGAGCAGTGCTGTGAAGAAATGGACAAGTTCGCTGAGCTCAAATGGTACAGATGAATGCTATCGGAGCTGACAAACTGTAAGGAGGTGGCTATCGATGTCATTCAATGCGTCGAATTCGAACGATCAACCTGGATGCAGGGGGTATAGGCGTGCGGCGCGGTCGCGTCGCGGCGTACGTCTAGACCGACTCCATCGTAGCGCAGCTGCAACGAAGCACCATCGCGCAACTCGGCCGCTGGTTCTGACATGTTCTGACACGCAATATTTGTGTCGCATTTGGTTACGACCAAGCAGAGCTGGTTAAGGGCAGGTTAAGGATGCAAGTGGTGCGCATCAGGACATGTCAGAGCACATTGCGAATCTAATGCGTTGCGGTTGCGATGCGTATGGTTATAAAGGAACTGAAACCAATAATCATGTTGAAATCAGGACTATTTTATTACATGCAGCGACATTACTTTATTCTTTCACTCACTATTATACCCACATATTCTGATATTCTACTCTACTACATACCCGAATATACGACGGCAATTATTCTGAATATAATGAATACCCATACGTTTCAGTCATAGTTCGCGAATTTCGACCCAAGTTCAGGAGCTCTTATTATCCAGGAGATCATTTTTCATCCATTGAAGCCAAATTCAGAACTTTTCTATCATCCAAGGTCCTTAAGGACTTCAAACAGACCAGTCTCGCTGGTGTTTTACCGTTGGAGCGTTTGACCCACACAAAACCGGTCTGCTAGGCGACTGTGCTGACCTGTTCCAGTTGGTGGTAAACAATCGCTCCGGCGGACTTGTCAGACATGTCCAGGTCGATCGGCAGGTTCAGCGACCAGATGTAGCCATGCATCCAAACGCTGCTGAACAGGAAGTCGAAGAGGTGCGCCGTGACGAACACGGACACCGAGAGACGATAGGTTAAGGCGAGGAGCTTTCGCAGTCTCCGTTCCGACGGCGATATGGTTGATGGGTCTTCTGGCTCTAGGATTCGGATTCGGGCCAGGCGCTGCATCTGAAAGAGCTTTAACCATATGGTGAAGGTGCCAGGATTTGTAACCGGTAACGTGGTGATGAAGAGAAAAATCTCGAGAAAAATGATTCCAAGTTCTTACGCAAGAGGCTACATAACAGTGAGGAGGGATACTCAATGCTTTTGAATCTTCTTAAGAAGGAAAAAATCATATCAGACCAAGGAAACGATGGTCTAGGAAGAGATTTTTATATTTTCGAGTATCCCTCTCTTGGGGAGGAAGAGAGACTCGACGTAGGCGGAATACGAGCGTTCATAGGGTATACATAGGAGATCAGTGCCCATTGAAAGTACGTACCCTATACATTTTTGAAAACGAATATTGAAATTGCACCTGGTAACCGTGTTAACTTACCCAAATTTACTATGTACCTGGCATCCATCAGCATGTTAACCCATATGTTACGTTGCGTATACCTACCCACTACATAACCTACCTATACCTACCCACCCAAAAGTACTGCATCTTTAGCTTCGGATGTAGTGAATTCACTCAGAATTATTTTGCGGAGAAGCAGAGATGAGAAAAAGGAGCACGATATACCGCATTACTTCCTCGGGTGTTGATCTGTGATGGCATTCATCACTAGAAGTGTAAGTAAGCATTTACCACAGAGTTTGATTCCCCTTGGTAAAGCTAAGGGTAACCTCGGTAAATTGGTATACGTTACCTGGTCCTTAACCTCATTACTTTTTGGTAAATCTCTTGATGTATCCCCAAAAAACGATGAACTTTGGGAGTAATCGTGACTGCCACAGGTTAACTCAATGATAAGTACCACCCTTTGTAGCTCCAACCTTGGGATGCATATTCATCACATCCATCAACTGATCACTTAAATTTATTTATTTATTTATTTATTAATTTATTTACTTTATTTAGGTGTGCCACTAGAACAGCAAGGATAGATGTGTTAGGAGAATAGGGACATAAAAATGTTAGGAAGAAAACATTCAATTGAAAAAAAAACGGTGTCATCCACAGTGAGGGTAGAAGCAAATTCGAAAAAAAAAACAACAATGAACAAACAAACAAGAAGGAGCAGTACGGAACAGACATTGTTGGAAACGTGCTCAGGATTTTCTTGCTTCAAAATCGAAAAATTGCAAACCGTATGTATGTAGCGTAAATTATATGTGATGATATGATATGAATTATACTGTACATACTATGCATCCACACAGACTATAAGTTGACAGGACAGGTGAAATACAGTCAATAGCCTGAAAGAAACGGAAAACGAAGCCGAACGTTGAACAGTAGGCGCTAGTTATACTAATCCAGCTCTGACGCAGTTGTTACTATGGTAGTAGTTGGTATAGTCACCTTTACAGTTCTGGGTAATAGTAATAGTTAAGACTGAGTTCTGTTACGGGGTCAAAAAGAGCGGAGAAGGATGAAACTGTGAACGGATCGACGCATCGCGGAGGCAGTCGATGGACGCCCAGCCGACGAATCCTTGACCCCGGCGACGGCGCCGCCTCGCGCACCGCAATTGAGATTTCAAAAATACGTACAGCGCGGTTCATTAAAAATCTGAGAGAGAGAGGGGGAGAGGGAGAGAGGGAGAGAGGGGGAGAGAGAGAGAGAGAGAGAGAGAGAGAGAGAGAGAGAGAGAGAGAGAGAGAGAGAGAGAGAGAGGGGGGGGGGGG
>JARK01001381.1:1160820-1232010 GCA_000688135.1 Ancylostoma ceylanicum
GTGGCTTGGGAAAAAAATTGGGATCTGCGCCGTTTAGGGACCCGAATGGAGAATAAAATCAATAAAAATATCGACTACGATAATAAACAATTAATGAAAATTATCAAAAATAAGCAAATAAAAATAAACTAATACAAGATTTTTATTTGTAGTCTAAAGTAATTCCAAAAATTTGGCGACCCATTCTCGGAGAGGGGGGGGGTCGCCCCCACCTGCGTCCGCCACTGATAAATATATATGAGTATTAGTTCCTAGAAATTGTAGCAGAATATATTCATAAGTACATACTATGAATAACAAATTCCTTATAAAGTAGTAACTAAGTTGAAACTCGGCAAATTTCGTGTGTTTTTTCACCTTTTATCCACCTTTTCCCGGACAGAAAAGCTTTTTGCCGAGCCATCGCTTTTTTCCTCGTTGTTATCTGCTATTTTATGTCTGTCCACTAACTTTGTGTCCTCTAGAGATTTCTCTGAGCACATCTTTTGTGACAGCTTTCTCAGTTATATCTGCCATTTCATAGATATGCCTAATTTGCTGATTTTCCGCGGCCTTCAGGCATAGGCCCGCGACCGCAAGCGGTGGCATGTGCATGTGGTGCAGCCGAAGTGAGTGCCTGTCAAACCAGTGAGGCGCGCATTTCGGGCCGCGAGTATCAATGCGAGGGTGTCGTGTCTCGACTCGGCGGCGGCGTGACGGTGCCTTGTCGTCCTCTCGCGGTTGAGCCGCGGAAGTTAATCCCCGTCGTTGCTCGTTATTCGATTGCGAGCTGAGCTGGCTGGCATTCGGCGAGTCGACGGCGAAAAACGCGGACGTCCACTCACACGAGAGCCTCGACGTAACCGAATTTCGCAGCACACAGCACAAGAGACACGACGTCGACGACGACGACGTCGCGGGCCCTCTGCCCCGCGGCGGCCGCGGGCGCCACACACCTCACCACCGCGGCCCGCGTCGCTTTGTCAGCGCCACTCATCGCTCACCTTCGTGCAATTATCCATCATTCCGTGTCTTCGTTCGTTTTTTCCCGAGCGCTCGCGGCGAACTTCTCCGTGCTGGCCACGGTGTCCCGGCGTCGATGCCTCAATTCAGCATGCTTGACAGACTGTGTGTGTGGACGCTGCGCCGTCCACTGCCCTGCGTCTCGTTATGGATGATGTGGGGCGTATGGAATGGAAAGAAATTAATGACACCATTCGCGCTGCCAAATTCGATATCGCACACCTAACAGCTGCCTCATCGAGGCCACGTTCTGTGCAGAACGCCAACGACAAATTAGCTGCATCGTGAATATCCTCCTTGGGTTCTTCCAGGATTATAAAGTTACCGTTTTTCTCCATGTTCTTCTCCCTACCTAGGTATCTTTTTTCAAGAGTGAAGACTCCTTTGTCAGCGATTTCGCCACGAAATTGAATTTACGACGCAGTGAGATGCAAGTATTCTTTAGCCTAACTTGCCACTGATGCCGCATTGTAGCCAGAATTGAGAGTGACGTTACGTCAAATTACGCGTAAAATACAGGCCTACGCTACGTCAAAGTACAGTTCTTGCATATAGCCTGTTTATTTCCATTTATTGTACTGTATTTCCTAGCATGACCGTGAAGATTCTATGAGAATGTTCATTTTCCCTAAATTTCCATAGCATCAGCTAAGTTCTCCACCAATTCATTCAGTCATTTTACTACGTTTTCTTTTTTTTTCTTATGTTTTTTTTTGTTCATTATGCTCCCCTCTGAAAAGCGGTGTATTTTGAACCAAAACATAGAAGAAAATCATTTCTGTGTACTCAAAAAGGAAAAACGTTGTGTTTTGCCCCTTTCCAAGGTAGAAAATTCAGATTGTGTCAGAGGAGAAACGGGGCGGAGTCACTGTCGCACAATTGGTACACCTCATCCCGCCCATCAGTGTCAACACGTCCGCCATATACTCTATGATTGCACTGGAAATCTTGGAGATGAGGAGGAAGTGTCCGACTAATCATTCAACAGTGGTACCGCCCTACATCACCTCACATCACAACACATCCACTAACGGTGATGTTGATCCTGGTGCGCGTATTTGTCACTAGAGCGCGTTTTTTTCTCATTCTGGTTCAGTAGCTAGACAATAGGTTGGTTCAAAAGTCTTGCGCCAATATGTATTTTCGATCCAGAACCACTTGGTCATAAATTTCTTTAAATAATAATTTAAAATAACTTATAAAACTTCCCAACTATAAGAATTGGCAGATCAGGTTCCACCTAATGCAAGACTTTCGGACCATCTTTATAATTACGGCCGAATAATAATCGAGTATTTCAATTGGTCCAGTTAACACTCATCACTTGACCAAAAAAATTCGAATATTTGAAAAAAAGGCTAAAATTCCGTTTTTGAACCTACTGCGGTCTATTGCTTTCTCTCCTTCGTACATCTAAATTCTCTAGTAATTCAAAGTCGAACTCTCGAATTCGAATGAATGTTGTTCGGACATGAGTACATAAAACCATTGCTTTTTACTAGAATTTCACTCTGAAAGCTTTTGTATCCACAGACTGTATTTCTGAAACTGCTAATACAGGTTTTCTAGAACAAGGTTGCTTTTGACTTCATTTAAAATCGATTCTGTGTTGTGGCTGTGATTGGCTATTGATAATTAGTTTACTAGTAAGGGTGTTCATTTATTGATTTTGTATGATTGTACTTATAAAATCAAAAAGGGAAAAATATTATCGGAGCGGATAAGCACTGGTAGAAAAGGATGTTTAAGCGATGCTTCCTCCTCCCATGGGTAAATATTAGGTTGGTCCAAAAGTCTTGCACCAAATTTTACAATTTTTCAAACAATCATAGCACCATTGTTCATGGATGGAGCCTGAGCTGCCAATTCTTGTGATTGAGAAGTAGTAGAACGTTCGGCCACGTTCTACTGCCATGTAATTTCGAATCGATGTCATGGCCAAGAAATCCTTAATAATTCTGGATGGGAAAATAAATGTTTGTGCAGGACTTTCGGATTAATCTAATATATCGGATGTGAGGTTTGGAATTGCGGAACCGCACAAATAATTGCCGGAAGGCAATTTTGTACTTTGCTGCAGCTCTGCACGGCTTCCTTGCCACGGTACGGTTTTTTCTGGCCACGGAACCAGCGAACCGACCGCTCACTACATGGCCCGAGGGGTCGGGCGTGGCGTGGCGCGGCTCGGTGGCGGTGGCGACCGAGCCGAGTGCAATGTGCTCTCGTTTTTCGGCACCTCTTTCACGCTGTTTCGATTATCCGCATCCGCATCCTACTGGCCAGCGGCAGCCGGGCGCCGGCTCTCCGGCGGCCTCTTGGCTGGCCCTTCGTCGTCGCCGTCGTCCGTCGTTCGGACCTCCGCGCTACTTCATTGTATCGATTCCCACTCACTCACCAACACTAACCGCCCTCTGTGATTCACGAACTCACGTTGTTTCACAAATTAGGTGCTCGACGCATGCGCGAGCGCGTGCGAGCGAGCGAACTCGTCCTAGCCATTTTCACTTCGCCTGGCTGTGCTCTCTTTAGTCTCGCTAGCGAAGCATTCGCAGAGAGGTTCAATGCAGAGAAGATGCAAAACTTCGTATCGATTCGGATTTGTTTTTGGAAAAATTCTCGTGTTTTCCTGGCGGCTTGAGGAGAAAGTTCTCCGAAAACGTCTCAATCGTGTTGGAACTTCTAAACAACTCTGGGGAAACTCTGAGCAAAATTCGAAAGGGAGGTTGTTACCCTATTTTTTCCAGTAGGCCGTCTGTGGGTTGTAACGGAACGAGCATTCTGTTTATTTTGCTTCTTCAGTCTACCCTTTTTAAAACATTATTTGTTTGTGTATATTCACTAACTTTATTTTACTAGCCTATGGTCTAGATGTGCACAGTGCAGAGAAATCCATCCATAATCAAAATAAAATACTTATCCAGAGTAGAGTCATCCAGTTTTCAGGTTTTCTCCAAATGTACTTGATACTGTCTGATCTTTACTACCTTCACGTTCCCGCATCCAAATTTTCACAGCTATTTTCCTCTTTTTTTACATTGATTATTCATGCCTACTCATTCGCTATTCGTATACTTTCCTCAAATACTAATATGTTTTACTCTCAAAGGTCCCGTACTCATGTTCAGAGTACATTCTGTACATTCTGCTCACCATTTGTTAAATTATTGCTTTCACTTTTGCTTTTGTGATGCATTTGAATGTAAAGCACTACGCCTGAGAAGGGTGATAAGGGGAGCTCTGTGATTGGCCTGCTTGGCGAATTGACCAATCGCTGAGATCGATCGCACCGACCGCGTCAAACCTTGTTGTACATATATGCTTCACATCGTAGGTACTTTCTTCTTTTTTCATTTATTAAAACACTCACAGCGAAGGCATGTTGAGTTTTCCCTGAACCTCACAATCTAATGCATATTGCCTAGATTTTATTTGTGGTCTGGATATCTATTAGAGAATCCGTTGCTGCCAGTTACACTTGAAAATGTTAAAACTTTTGCACTTAAATTGACGCCTCTTAACTGCAATGCATCTAGTAATAGTTCCTACTGTCACCATTATCATGCGAAATCACCAAATATTATATTTTCCTCCGGAATCCATTTTTCATAGAGTAGGCGCTCTACTCTCTATTGTATTGACTGGTTTCTCTTCCCCAATGCGTTGCTAATAATGGGAAGACCTTTGTTCATTTTAATGGTGGCTTACATAGGTTGATGTGTTCCTGAGACGAAGTGGATATTTATGATTTGCTATTTTTCCAAACATTACTATGCATACCTACTTTTCCCTCTCAAGCGAATGGCTAAACTGTGTAGGTAAGGCAACCTGAGCTATGAATCCCGAAAGGTTAATCACTCATATTATTGTGGTTAGCTTGTCTAGCTTCGCTTGGTTGCTCTAAATCGTAGCTCTTCTGTCTGCCTTCCCATGGTTCATTAATGATCAGCGATTAAAGGCAGGAATGATTAGAATTAAAAAAATTAACTGATTACAAATGGTTTTTCAAATATGGAAATCAACATGTGTTCACCAACTTTTCCATTTTTCGAAGGATTCTGAATTTTTGTTTAGTCTCTGACGCTTACGAAGAATATATATGTACTAGCATGAGAAATCGCCATCACGTTTGAAGCGAAAAAATTTTATTCTACTTCGTTTCTTAAATTTTTCTCATTTTGACATTGCGGACCTATTTGGAAGCCGAAGATATATCCATTTTTCTCATAAAGTCATACTTTTTTTTTGAGAAAATTTCCGAAACGTTTGGCAATTCTGTGCGTGCTTCTGAAACCTTTTCACATTTTCTTTCGAGATCTTTTTTTTTTCTTCTCTACACAGTTACATAATTTTGCACAATGCATTTTTTCTGAATTGGTAACCCTCTCTTTGTTTCACCTGCCATTGAGTTTCTCGGAAGTGATCATGGGTAAACTCCTGTACCAGGTGCTCCTCAACACCCTCCCTTATTTTTCTAGTTCGTTGTTGCTTCTTCCACTTTCCCAATTTTTCCTGCTAGTACTGCTAGCTAGGAAGTCATTCTACCTCCATAGATTTCTCTTCATTTCTCGTTTTACGGGACATCGAGCTAAATCTTCTAAATATTCTCGTTCACCTAAATCGCTATATCGTCGTTTGTAGGTAACGTTCTGTTACGTCACCGCTGCCTGGTCGCAAAAGAAACACACGTGTGGCTGAATTTCTGAGACAGAACAGGCGTTCCGGCTAACAAATGTCTCCACTAAAAACGTGAAAAATGGCCATGTTACGAGGTGGAGGAAGAGCTTGATTGAGCTTTTTGTCGATGGATACTGGCAGGATAAAGTCCACTACACGTTCTGCTCCAGCTTTTTTGCTCGTTCCCAATTTCGTCGCCCGCATCCAACGCTGCCCTATCGCTATTTCTCCAGTAAAATTTTTGATGATGAACAGTTGTCCGCACGTCTTTATGTCGCTTTGTGTGCGTTTACGACCCGTCCACGCCGCGTTCTTCGCCGCGTTTTATTTCGTGTGTACTTGTGCGTATACGTTCGCAATTCTGCAACGGAGAAGCTCTTCAGCCGGGCGAATTGTCGCCTCCGGTCGTCCAGATGGAGTGATCGGGGCCGGCGAAAAAAATCTGAAATGTGTGTGCGGACGCGGACGACGGGGAATTCGTTGTGTAATGTATCTCCAGGCCGCGATGTCCATCGATCTTCAAGCTCTCTTATGCCTCCCGGCAATCCGATTCTTCGCTCAACCAGTAGTTAACAACGGCAAAAAATCCGGTGCTTTCTCCATGATTCCAGTGGTTAAGTGTTAGAGTTTCAATTCAAAGTGTTCCATCCATGGAGGAACTGCTTTCCGGACCAGAAGCCTTGGCGATTTCACTTCCTTGTTCACTTTTCTGGACATCGGCTGTTTCCAATCCCTTTTCCCCTGTCTACAGAGTCATCTATCATGACATTATCTCTCATTTCTTTTTCTTCCTATTCCTCTTGTTTTCCGAAGCAAAATTTTCGAATTTCGCAAAAGTGTTTATGCGTAAGGAGTTTGAGGGTCCTCCCCCTTCATACTTTTCGCATTCTGTTTTCTTTTTATTTTTTTATCTTTTTTTCAGAACTCGCTTACTGCAGTGAAATACCTCGTTCACAGCAGGAAAACAGATCTAACCCAGGACACTCAAAAACCGTGTTTTGCATGAGATTGAAAGATGCAAATCCCACGATTGAGACATGCGTGCTCATGTGAAACGCGATTTTTCAAATCAGTGATTCTATACCGGCTATGGTTGAATCCATGCAAAATCCATGCATAATTGAATCCATGCAAAATCCATGCATAATATCATGATTTAAAATTTAAATTCTTTTAAATCGCACGCGTATGTTAATCGTGGGATTTGCATCTTTCAGTCTCATGCAAAACACGGTTTTTAAGTTCTCTGAGTGTGGGTTAATCCATACAAAATCCATGCAAAATATGTACATGCATACCCATACAGAACCCATGCGTCTCCAAAATCCGATGCAAAATCGATACGGAACCCACGAGAAACCCACGATTTTCTCAGTCCAATGCATGAATTCTGCATTAGCATGCATAGGATCTGCAAGACTACGCAAGGACTTCGCCTGAATTAAAGGCAGCACCCACGGAAATCCTCATTTTCGAGGTGAGTGGTTCTCCATGTGGTCGGCTGCCAGATAATCACAATGGTAACTTGAACACAGAAAAATGCGACCTTCCTGCGGAGATACTGCCGTGGACACATAGCCGAGCGTGGCCATTTTGCTGTCCGCCACGCCAGTTAACGCTATTGATTTGGTAGGCTACGAGTGGTCTAGCCCAATGTATCATGTTGTATATGGAATAATGTACAGTGTAGGGTATGGAATGCACACCATCCACATGAATTCGTGAAGATACGCGCGTATACCTTAAGCGGAAAACTCGTCCGCGCTGTGGACGCAAGGGAAACAGCGCCTTCATTTCTCGTCTCTCGGCGTGTTTCACGCTGTTTCATCACTGCCTATGAGTTCATCGTCTCCGATAACCTCAAAATTCAGCGAACTCTCCAATACAAAAATTTCCGTGGGTGCTGCCTTTAAACCATGGCAGCTATATGTGGAAATATTAATTTGAAAACCGTGTTTTGCATGAGCATGCATGATTTACTCGTGGGATTTGCATCTTTAAATCTTATGCATAACACTCCTGTGCATAACACAGTTCTCAGGCTTCCTGAGACTAACGCATTAGAGTAAAAATTAGAATAATTATCTGATTTTGAATAAAATCCTTAAAAAAATGCTGCTACCGAAGAGATGGAAAGAAGGAAATAGGAGAAAGAGAGCTCTTCACACCTTCCTTTCCATCCTTCAGAGCTCTAGGACTGCATGTTTTTCGATTTTCTTCTTTTTTCGATTTTCGATTATCTGAATTCTTGAGTTATTCGGGAATCGACTAATTGTTAGGATTTATTACGTGGAGACGTCATTCGATTTTACTCGTACGGTGGCACCTTTTTGACCAGCGGTTATGGAATTTCACCTGAATGTCTTGGATAATTTGCCTATTTCATGATACGAAAATACATTTCCTATTTTATCCATATTATTTTCATCGTTTAATTTTTACCTCTATGGGAATAACTAACCGAATAGGTGTTACTTTCAGGAGTTTAAGTATATCACTGTATCACTGACCAATGATCATTCACGTCTTTCTGGAACTTTCACTATCCATTCCATTGTGAAGTATGTATGCTTATTTCTATCCAAAGCAGAGTCCTTTGATCAGCTCACACTTCCGTTACGATGAGGTTTCCAAGCTATTCACTATTATTCTCCTCATTTTCCTACTATTTTATGTTTGTTTACGCTTTTCAAGAAAAGGCCGGGTGCGTGTTTACACTAGCGCTCCTGCACGAGTTGGTCACTTGAGCGTGGTTCTCTCCTTATTCAATCATACATATTTTGCTTCTTCTGCAAATAAGCGAAGCAGTCAAAACAGGGTTCGCATGTGTCATTAAGAGTTAACATGGGCGCCAAATGATTACCTTAGGTAATCTCAATGATAAACGGGTAAACGCCTAGGTAATGGTAAGGTTGTGATGCATGAAGGTCTAGGCGGCGAGGGTAGCGTTACCCACAGGTGACGGCAAGAAAAAATGGCGTGTGCAAATGTGTGTCAGGTAGAACCTACCCACCACTTTATCCCGCCGTGCCGGGGGTAAGTATCTTGATGAGTGCCAAGGCGCGAGTAAGGTAGGGGGTAGAACCCCCGAGGTAAACTCAGTGATGCATGAGGGCCCTGGGGCTCTAATATATCGGTAAGACAAGTATTTCTATTGATATTTCAGTACTTCCAATTATTCAGAGTACTGCTTCAGTACCACCGCCCTTGTTAGTTCAGTCAGTACTACTACATTCCCGCATAGAAAAAAGTTCCGTCAAATTGTGCTGGTGAACTCTTACTAGTGGCGAGGGGCTCTGATGCAACACTGGACCAACAGGGTAGTCTCATACCCTATGGGCATGATTACCTAGCACGATTACCTGACAACTTTCCGAGCAACCTAATAGTTTGCCCCTGAAACTGGAATTATTTCGCCACAAATTATCTTCCAGAGTGAATAATTTGCTAATTCGGGTGTTGGTTCTTCCTCATATCTTGTCCATCTTTTCGTAGAAAAAATGTATCCATAATCACATAAATATCAGTGCTCATACCAGTGCCGGACACGGGGGGGGGGGCTCCTCCCCNAATTTGCTAATTCGGGTGTTGGTTCTTCCTCATATCTTGTCCATCTTTTCGTAGAAAAAATGTATCCATAATCACATAAATATCAGTGCTCATACCAGTGCCGGACACGGGGGGGGGGGGGCTCCTCCCCCTTCCCTCCCCACCCCCGAGAAAGGGTCGCCGAATTTTCGAAATTACTCTGTGAAAAAAACTCAAAAACTTTGTTCTGGTTTTTTTTCGTTTGCTTATTTTCATTAAATAATTTTGTAGAATAGCTGTCACTAATCATGCAATGTTATAGTTGATATTTTCATTATTTTTATTTTCCGTCAAGGCCCCCAGAGCGGCGGAGACCCCTTTCTTTCTCCCACGCCCCATTTCGCCCACTGTCCGCGTCCGCCTCATACCTTTGTAGTGTGATATACACTGAATTAGTAGAAATATTGTTGGTAAAATGTGGTAATAACACGACCAAGAGCAATTCATCGAAGCTGATAATGACAATTTGATTGGCTAGCTAATGGCTACCTAATTCACCCTGTATTTTTCATCTAAAATGAGCTTGTTACTCAACGAGCCCGTCCAAACATCTACGGCTATCCGAAGGACCTAATCATGTGTCGTCGGCTCTCATATAAATTCCTAAATTCCTAAAATAATATTTGAAAAAAATTTCGAAGGTGATCGAGAAAAACTACGAGATCTTCTCCTATATGCTATCACTTTAAGCAATGGAAAACAGTGGGAGAAGAGAACAGTTAAGCGATTCCTGCTTTGGGGTTTTCACTTGTGTTGAATTTTCTGGAAGGCACGAAAAAAAACCCTTTTCGGCTGCATCTTCCGTAACTGCAGAAATTATGATGGAAGTATAGTTACAGAACGCTGTTTACATTAATTAAGAACCTACACATTTCAACTGGAGGTCTCATGATCTGTAACTGATAAAAAAACAGAAATAAAACGGCAAGCCGTTCTTTTTCGGTGCTGTCATAGCTGCAAAACATGCGCTTACAAGTAGCTACATACTTTCATCGGAGAGATCTATCGATCTCATTCTTCAAACCTACACAGTCCTTCCCAAACGATGGAGCTGCTAAGGCGGTCGGGGCATCCAGAGGTGGCTCGTTGGACGTGGAAGCACACACCAATCTGATAAACTTTCGCCGTTGTATTTGGATCTATTTTTTAAATATTTACAATCAAGTGAATTCCTTCCGACACTTTTCCACCTTCACTACCATAACCTTAAGTTTTTTCATTAGTTTTATTCCAAACAGCCAAAGCTAGAGCGTGGCCGCCTCTGGATCCTTGTCAGCGTTAGCGGCTCCCGTCGTTTGGAGTACCCTGCACATGATGACCCTGTGCTGCTTCAAACAGTCGGTAGACTTCGATCCATCTACCGCACTGTTGTGATTCTGGAACTTCCTACATACATTCTGTCAGAGGCTTGCCAGTGGTGTCACGTTTCAATATGGCTGCCGAAGACACCATGAGGAAATTCTGGAATTTCCGGGCTTCAATAATATGTACGTTACCTGGGAAAATCATGCAGAATAGATATCAGGAAAAGTGGCTCCATCTGAGCTGATCCTTGCTTTTTTGGAATTCAGCTGCTAGCATGTGCTGCAGTTGTCTAGAGTCCAGGTAGAATGATATAAGGTCTCCTATTGTGAGTAATACGCTCGGGATTCCTACTCATCCAGGCTTTTCTTCTTTCTTCTTCTTCTCACCCTCTTTCCACCGCCCGTTTCCGGAGAAGTCGGATCGACTCGTTTCCATGGGTCATTTCATTCGATTAAATGTGTCTGCCACATTGAACTTCAGCAACCCCAGGTCTTCCTCGATTCTGTCGAGTCTTTGATGTTCACCTGGATCCAAATCCGTTAAAGGTCAGGTTCTCCGGAAGAAGATGTGATTCTTTTTTGTGTATTTCACTCAAATTCAAAGGTGAAAAGTGGTGTTGTTAGGTAATATCGTAAACAATTCATTTTTATCTTCTTTGCTAGCATATAATTTACTTTTGTTATTTTCTTTTATGCTTTACTTTTATTATGTTATACTAATTTACTATACTTTTTACTTCTATTTTTATTTTAAGGAAGGGTAGCAAAGTCTGAGGAATACAGCAAGATTTTGATAAGTTACGTATGTTTTACCCAGAAGTTGAATGATACTCAGCTAGATTAATCTGAATTAACTGGAAATAAAAAAAAATAATCTCTAAATTTCTGACCATTTGAAAAAAATCAGAGACAGGGAGAAGCTTCTGATCAAAAAGGGCCAGAATTCTCTGGCTCTCTCTCTTCCGAGGAATTCGACGGACAGCTCACCCCTCTCCGCGTACCCACGCACACGCGTTGTGCTCTCGTAAAGAAACAGACCGCGACATCCGTGAAATGTCAGGAATTTCGACGTCACGAGGTAAATGTCGTCGCGGTAGCGGCGGCTTCGCTGGCGCCGGCATTTCCTAGCCGAAGTGGATTCGCGTGATGAATGCGATGTTTACCTGGCCGATTGCTGGGTTCACACCTCTGTCTGCAGCCATTTGTTAGGCGTTCTCTCGTAGTCATCGTGCTGATTTATGCTGCGATACGCTTCTGCTCGCGAATGGCTGTGAATCGCTGCGATTCGACTCGCGGCGGATTCGCGATTCCATCGTCGCTACTTCCAGCGTGCCCCGCGGTGCCATCGGATCCTCGTGATGATTTCGCTATGATTGATTGCGGCCGGACCGAGGTGCGAATCCGGGGGATCACTAGCACACACTCGCACGTGTGAGCAGCGGAGTCTTTGTTGAAAGGTCTATTAAACTAATCGCGCTATCATAACCCAGGCGTGCGGGGATATATGCGAAAATGTGGGATACTGGCACATTTTCGGGCTTCCAGAGTGTCATTTTTTGCCAGGTATAGGTAAGAAAAAGTCAGAAGCGATCCTAGGATACCAAAAAATTTACGAGCCTAAAAAGGTCCATTCAGAGGGTTACGCCCTAATTAAAATGCTCAAAATGTTCACGATCAAACCAAATTGGTCTTTTAAATAGGAGAAAATGTGGAGATGAACATTAACCCATGGCCCGAACTTTTTCTCAAACCTTCGCCACGAAATCCTGAAATTCCAGTGGCAACTTGAGACAAAAGTACAAGGTCACATACTACGCACAAAAAGTGCCTTTGAAATTTGAAACTTCACTAAAAATAAACTGCTCAGCACTGCCAGAAAATTCTATCGCGGAATAGAAGGTGAGCAAATGCCGTTGATGCAAGCCAGGAATTCTTGATTTTGCTGAATTTATCATTCATTACTTTCACTGGAAAATATTATCTAAAGTCATGCTAGCTTTTGTGGCAAAAGATAAAACTGTTGATAGGTCGATTTTCGTGGAAATTTGCCAAATTTTCCTTCGTTTTGTTTGTAATCATCGCAACCAAAATGCAACGTTGAGATTACCTAGGGTAAGGGACGTAGGGGTCAGAGATGAGTAAACTCGGAGGTGGTAACGCTTTTATCGTGGGTATTGAAGCAATGATGCATGTGGCCCAGGAGCTATGTATATGCATCATAGAGATTACCCTAGGTAAACGTGTTGACGCCACACAAAATTGCCTGTCGTTAATACGGGCGTGAGCGCGTTTACCCTGGGTTATCTCAACGGTCTCTCTGTCAATGGTCCAGGAATACTAATGCGATCCGCACTAGGATCCGGTCAGGAGCTCAAGAATTCTTTTATTCCCTCAGCCTGGAAATAATAACCAAACTAACAGCAAAACAGCCTTTATTTCCACCACATTAAAAAATTTTCCCGCTCAATTTCCGCATATTCTACAGGGAATATGGAACTAAGTGCCGCCGTCGTTTGGCGACATAGGTTTCGATACGGTATCGATTATCGATTATCGACGCGCCAGCCACGCAGGCGACGCGCCGCCCATGATCGATAAGTATGGAAATCGATGTGGCTGAGTTGTGGCAACGCAGGATGATATGCTTGGCATAGAGTGTAGCCATGATTCCATTTACGAAAAGTTGATTCCTCAGCGAAACACTGACCTCATCACCATCATTCTTCCGAATCCCTTCCGTCTATGAGATCAGTGGTGAATCCTGAATTTATGCCTCCAGCTTTAGCATCTTTATTTTCTCTCCTTCCATATATTTCAACAACCAGGAAAAATTTGCTGCTTTTTCATATCACATATGTTCTTTCTAGGCAGTAAATATGCTAGCAACGGAGACTTTTCCAGTAAATTGGAAACTACACGCAGATAAAATCTTTGTCTCCTTTTGGAAACCTTAATCAATCTGCCCTATCGTCATAGCGAACTGGATTTTTCTGCAATACCACCGTAAAACTAGTCTAACATATGGTTATTAGTTTTAAATGTTAGATAAAAATAGTCCATAAAAGTCCATGGTCGTTGGAAGCCCACGAAAAAGTCCATGAAGTCTAAGAAATAGTCCATGGAAGTCTGCCTTTCTCTTCATTAGGAATGGATGTCGAGTTAGCTGTTTCTTTATCCAGAGGACTTGAAGAGCTTCCCTGTGCCTTTTTCTGAGTGATTTTCTTGATCGTTGTCTGTCAATGAATGGCTTACCTATGTGTTAAAATTAACCAACGGCTTAAAATTGTACCTATATAAAAATATCTATATAAATATAGCTGCACTCCTTCACTTATGCGCGAAATTCGCGTTACGATATCGCCAGCAGAAGCGATCCGGAAGAAACTCTAGACCTTTTCGAGAATCCGCTTAGGGCCCTTCTCGATTTCTGCTGCAAAAAAACGAAACTATAAAGGGCAACAAAGCCATCATCACGTAGACACCGCTGCTGGCGATTGCGTGTACTTTTTCCCACCATCAAAAACCGCTCATTGAGCGGAGGTCCGAGGATATCGTTGAGTGCTGCACTTACAGGAAAAACCCGTTCCGTTACTTAGGTCTCAGAATTTTGCTGAAGTACGATTCTGATTTTGCATTTTTCATGATACGTTTTGATACGTTTCTCTGCTGTTTTCTCGTGTTCATTTAGGTCCTTGAAGAAAATACCAGATGAACTGAGAGTTTTTTTTTTGAATTTCCTCCAATAATATTCACATAAAAATTCTAATTGGTATCTTGTCTGAAACATTCTCCGTCAGCTTCGAAACAGACCCTGGCACGTCTGGTGAACTCGCAGACCGTTCCGCGCAGAAGAGGGGCCGTCTCCCTTTTTCGAAAATGAACTTCCATAGGGACCAAAATCTCAGACAATGCCAGAACGTTCTTACCCAGGTGACTTTTTTCAATTACGTCGCCATATGATAAATTTAATAGGTCTTGGAAAATTCCCCTTGCATCGTTCTATAGCTCCTGTGCTCCGGAGCACTGTCCTGGAGTGGTTCAGGGAAACGACCGCCTATTTAGTCCAACTTTAAGCTGAAACAAGTTCCTTCATGGCCAAAACCATGTGTTACCGTAATTTTGGCCGCCCCGTAGAAGGTGGTGATTTCGAAACACCGGGTTTTCTAGCTTTCCGAGAGCTTTAATAATGCCGGCAACAATTTCTTGAATAACCATGTAATTTCATGGTTTCAATGTCACATAAGTAAATGTTACGAAACCCTATCTGTAGAGGTACTGTAGCAGAATTTATGCAGGGTAAGCCTCTGACCTCCAAACGCCCCTGGCCTCCAATTCTTCTGTGGCGAGATTTATGAATATTTTTGGGAAGGTTGTGATCTACCCGCCTTCTCGAATTATACGAGTCACCCAGGCAAAAATTGATAAACTTTGTATGTGCCACCCGTCTGAGCTAATGATAAGGACTAGTAGCGAAAGTTGCAGACATACATCACACTGTGCCTGACAAACATGCCCACTGTGGATAAGCGGGGAAGCCTGGAACTTCCCTTAGGAAAGTTCAATGAACCGCTGTAATTCTGATCTTGTTCTCCTGACGTTTTATGGCATTCCAGGCTCTATTCTTCTCATGATTACCACTTCATGGTCAATTTTCAACTCCTTTCTCCTTCTTTTCAGCCGCAAAATTTGATATTTTTCTGCTCCCATTCCCTTACTATTTACAGGTTTGTCTGATGGCGCTCAACTCTCCCAATGTTCTTGTTTCTGAATTTCTGGTATTTTTCAGTCTTCTTGCTTCACATCTCGGAGTAGAAATTTCTGGAAACTGTAATTTTTCTCGACATTAGTTGAGGATTAGCATTAATCCTTCTCTACATTATTTAAGCAATAGCATGTTTCATATAATCTGACTGCGTATGTTTTGATAAACTTATGTATGTCCTATGGATGCAAGCCCATATTCGCTGCCGTAGGTGGACGAAATGGGAGAGGAAAAAGGAATGGATGGTTTTCAAGAGAATACGATTTTTGTCTTAGCTTTTTAAGAAAAAATTTCTCGTCTTTTGAAACACAGCAAAAATTGTTGGAAAACCACATCTCCTAGTATTTTCCACTACTCAGAATTGAAATTGTTTATTCGATGATTTGGGCAAATGTGGCCAACTGTTTTCCTGAACTGGTATGCTGATTTCTGCCCACACTCTTCCCCCACCCTTGGCATCGGCCACTGATAACATCTTGATTTCAATCCTCAGGTCAGGACTCCGCATTCTTTCCTAACACACTGATCGTTTCTCCCCACAAATTGCTCATCTCCCATGAGTCACCAGTCTCTCAAAAATTGCAGTTACACTGGAGTAATTTTTAATTCAGTAATATCTGTCTGTTGACTCACTTCGACACTCCGTTCTCTTCCACTGTTATGATGGGGAATGTAAATTTTGTCTGCAGCTCCATGATGCTGGAAAAAGACTTCTTGCAAATGAGTTTCTTAATGCACCTAAGCCGGGACAGCTTCTTTTCCTGGCTAAGACGTTGAGTTTATTTGAAAACCCATTTGTTTATTAAATTCTTTTGAACATGTTTTTTTTTTGCTTCAAGCTGAGGAATACGATACTGCAGCGAATGAACATGTCTTCCTTTGTCACTTTCCTGTGGGAGGTTTCAAGAAATCCAACCATTTTTAATGTGATTTCACTTTTCAGATGAGGTTTTTTTCTCTATTGATCACTGAAACTCACTGATCCATTAAATTCTACAGATCATTTCGTCTCCTGTTGTCTTTTTTCTTTCAATCGTTTTTTTTTTCAACTTTCTGCTATCCTCGGAAAGATTTCGCATTGGTGAAGGCTTGATCATTGGCTACTGATTGTTTTTTTTTTGAAAGGGTTCAAAATTTTTCACTTCAGTAATCCATAGAAACGCAAGAAAATGAAGCGAAGGACTGGAAATGATTCAACGACAAATGTTGCGATTAGTAGGACTTTTCCATTGGAAAACTAGATTTTTGTAGTAAATAGTAATCAACCAACTAATACAATGTACAATTAGTTGGATGCTGTTCGGCTGGATTTTGTCGCAAAGTACTTTAAGGACAATTTAATTAATTCAACTAGTTTTGACTATAATGTGGTAGTAAACAAAATTTTTGATGTTTGGTTAGACTTCTACAACAGAAAATCAACAGATCCTGGGTTATTGTGTCAGTTCCTTTAACACTTCGTAAAGGAATGAAAGGACATATGATCTTGTGTTATTTCATAACGTGAAAAAGTGAAGATAACCGCGAAGAGAATTCTTCTGCAGCTCAGAGTTATTTATTTATTACTCATTAACTGAAGACGCACTAAACAAAACCAAAAAAAATCCATTGAAATATCTGCACAGTGAAGTGCAAACAGTCATAGGCAAGGGGCGGGACCGCGACGCGGGCACTCTGGCTGCCTGCTACACCTCTCGTGGCAGCGGGAAGTCACGACGTATCTGTTTTCCCCCGTGTCTCTGCCCAGCAGCTGCCTCGGTGCAGCGGACAACTAGAGTGACTGCGCTGCGGTCCCGCCCCTTGTCTCCGACCGTTTGGAGTTCAATGTAAACGGAATTTCTTCAGCCGCCTTGTGGTGATAGAAGTAAGATTTGCTAAATCTATGACGGAAAAATATGAAATATGTATGTACGGATCTTAGCTACAAATTTTCAATCGATTTTTTGCGGGTCTTAGGCACGGGTAAGCTTGCTGTTTTCAGTATTTGCCTCTCTTTTCATCCTTTCCAGTTTTGTGTGTGATTTTTCAAGTCACAAGGCTATGGCGAGATTTCTTACTGTGCCACTCTCAGCGAGTCCTATGCATTTCCATTGCACGTGATATTTACCTGTACGGTTCAACAATCTGTCTGTTTCTACCGTTATCTGGACCACCCATCGTTCACTCATTCGGACTCGTTCTTTCATGCGTAATCGACCAATAACAGCAAAGCTGAGCGGGACTCAAGTCCAGATTCTGCCCCTTCTTTGACGTCTGCGCTCTCGCCTCCATTACCAGAAGCCGCATTGCTTAAGAATGTATCTTTCCTTACTTGTTACTTGAAGACTATGTTTTACCTTCTTAGTTGTAGGGGTTTATGTAGGTCCTCCTGTCTCTAAGTTCTTGCTGGTCATCGGCATCATATTGCCATGATTTTCCTAGCACTTCTTTAAGTTGTTTTCTCCAACGCTCCGGTAGTCTGCATTGAGGTCCGGGTTAGTTCCACGGGCACCAAAATGCCACTTTTATAGAAGTCGTTTGTGAAAAGAAAAACGAATCTTTATGAGATACAATTTACGGAGCTTTTCTGGAGAAGTAATCGAATTTTTTATGGCTATCCTTTTTCCGTACCCGTTTTATGACTGTGAGATCTCAAGGCTTCCGCCTCCTTGCACTTCTGTGATGCGTTCAGACTTTGGAGATCTCTATTGAATTAAGATTTCATGGATGATTTTCAAGACTTCTCAGTCCCTGATTCTTGTTTGTGACCATCTAAGTGAATGTCCGACATGTTTTCCTGTTTCCTATTGTTTTCTATCTCACCTAAAGTAGAGTTCAGTGGCAGCGGACCCGCTCGTACGCAACGCATCACCCGCGACGCGGTACTCTCATTGTCTGCGCATCCTCACACTCAACTGATGTCACCGTTTTGATTCATGAACTGTCATGTACTTTCTTGCATTAACCTGTCCGAACGTGTTTCGCATTACCGAGGCCACATGCATCACTGAGATTACCCAGGGTAAACGTGTTAACACAACATAATTTTGCCAATTGCAAAAGCTGGCGTCAACACTTTCACCCTGGGTAATCTCAATAATGCATCTTGGCCCTGGAATCTACTGCATTTCCTCGATTTTTTCGTGAAAAAAAAAATCCGTGTTTTCACGTCAAGAACACCTTCAAATTGCAGAATGAGCTGATCGGGCTGACCGTTTGCTCGGTGCCCACTGTGTTCCTCTCTCCAACTGCGCCCCACACCTTCCACAGATCACAGCTAGATAAGGTGAGTGCTGCACACCGGCTGGCTGGCGACATATGTCGCACGTCCGTCTCTCAGCGAGACTGGCAGCTCGTCGCCCGACGAGCTCCCCGGGGATGCTCCCTGCTGGAGTGTTGACGACGACGCGTGACGGACGTGCCGCGCGCACGCGCGCGTCATGTTGAAGGAATAAAACATCAGAAAAATGCTCTCACCGAAAAACAATGTGTGTGTGTATCCGTGGAGGACAACAGCCGATAGCTACTGAATCAATGCGTAACGCATGTCGGCATCGTGCGGCTTGGAGCTGCTTCCTGGTACTTTGCATTGTGACGATCGATGCTGGTGTTATGCTTTGTTTCCGCTCGGAAAACCGATGTTGGGAGGTTTCCGGGCGTTCGACATGCAACTTTGCCCCTCAAGATTGATTAGGACATCAGTCCGCCTGTTTTTGATGTCTGACGCTAGCTGCCCTTGTTCCAAGCAGTCGTCGTTGCCGTTGTTCGTATGGGAGCCAATACATGAGCAAGAAAAATATACATCCTGAAATTCTTCTTATCAAATGTACTAATCCATAAAATTTATAGTTACAGCTGGAACTCATACTAATGACTTTTCTCGGCACCATTTGGGCTAATTCTGCCACAATTTTCAAGAAAAATTTCGTCCAAACCGCTACGGGTTTTCTCCAAAGTGCTGAACACGAATATCACGTCCATTTTGTAAGTACCCCCATTTTTGCAGGGTTACGTTAGGTCATTTTTGTACCATGGCCACATTTTTGTAATATACGGTAGGTATACGGCAAGAATTTCCGAGAAAATTCCAACTTCAGATAGAAAACGAAGGTGGCACGCAAAACAATGTTAATAATCGTGATTAGCGCCTGAAACAATCCTACCGTAGTCCTACAGAAACGGGATTACGGTACAAAATGCATGCGATATTCGTGTTCAGCACATCGGAAAACACTCCTAGGCGAAGTGTGGGCGCAAAAAAAATTCTTGAAATTTTGGGGCAGAACTAGCCGAATAGTGCCCTCTTCTCTATTGGGTGTCACTGAGATTACCCAGGGTAAATAGGTTGACGCCCGTGCAAGCAACGTGTAAATTTGTGGAGTGTTAACATATTTACCCTAGCAAATCTCGATGATGCATATTGCCACAGCATTGAAGAGCCAAGTTCCCATTATCCAGGTTTTTTTTCGCTGGAAAAGTTTTTTTGTTGGTCCTGGGATCATAAAATGTATGTTATGTATTAGATTTTCCTAGGAAACCTCATCTCTTTTGGATTTACCTCTTTTTAGTTGCGAGCTGTTGTTGTTTTAAAAGATTTTTTTCTCAAGTTTGGTTCTAAAATTTCTGTGTTTTTTTTTGTCTTTGCTTCCCTAGCTCACTTTGTTTTACGGCAAACTCCCTTGTGCATTGAAAAATTTTTAAAAAACAACAAGTAAAAGAATTTCCAATGGTTCTCGAACATTGCTAGTGAGACGTTTATTGAAAATTTCAGTTCAGGTTGTGGGCTGATATTAACCTGAAATTTATGTGTAGTTTTTTCTAGAAAGATTGGCATAAATTCCATAGTTGATTTACCTCAGTAACCGACTATGAGTAATGGTGGAGGGAGTTAAAAACTCTAATTGCTACTTGCGAAACTTAACTGCTCTTACCTTGAGAAAGGACAAAAAATGTTTGCTCAACAATTGCAAATGACTTCTTCCTGAAATGTTTGTTAAATTTCTTTCTGCATCTTTACAATGTATTGTGTGAGAATATAGTTATTGTTTCTTCTGTATCTCCCTTCTGCAGGGCCCCGTTCTAAGGTTGCGGTATTATTTTTGTCTAAAACATCAACAAGAAGGAAGTTTTCTAAATAACATCAGAGAACTTTGAGAATGTCGGAGTTAGATTAGTTTGTATGGGAATTTGATATGTTGTCAGAGAATTAACTATCCATGTATCCACGAATCCATAATTAACGATCTGTGTCCTTGTTACCAAATTATTAGGGTGTAAAACTACTAAAACTTTTCCACCTCTATCGGATTATTATTGAGGTGTATGCTCAGTGATTGAAAGTAACATGAAGAGCAATTATTTGCGCATTCACTGGTATGTAACTCGTCTGGCAATTATCAATTTTTGATTTTTACAAAAAATTCGAAAGGCTGCCAACTGGAGTTGCGGAGTTGTGGTGGAAACCGCCATCAAACGAATTCTTCTATGTATTACCTTGAATAACAAGTTTCTCGAACCAAGTTCAGTACTTGCTAAGAGAGGGGCATAGTGCGAAAGCACTCGCAAGAAACCGCTGCGGGGCAAGAAAAGAGAGCAACACCATAAGGCTCCAAACATGCTTACCCACGTACTGGAGAAGAGGTTGTCTTCACGGTAAATTATGAAATTAGTTGTGCAATGGGGAGAGGCTGAATTTCATACATGTAGTTACGGCATACCTCTGCCTACAACAATTGGGCCACGAAGGCCAGCCACTTCACTAACATCTGCTCAAACCAACGACTACTAGAAATTTTTCACAACCAGGCCCATCCAAAGGTGACGAAAAATACCTAACAAAAAACTGAAGAAATAAGATGGGAAGCCCTGTCTCAGCCGCCACGAAGCTAATACTTGAAACTATCAGACCACTACTTATTTCTGGCTAGAAAGCTTTTCTCGCGAAGAAAAATGCAGAAACCGCGAAAAAAGTGGGGGTTTGGTTAAGCGCCTGTTCCGATTCACAGCGCACTGACTTCTTCAAGGAGGAACCCCATATCCTGTATGGAGGACGAAGAAGGATAGTTGAGATTAACTATGGACACAATTTTGATTGGGGAGCTCTGCTGTGGTTTCTTGTAATAAATTTCGTTCCACGCAAAAACGCGCATCCATAGTTTTACACCCTAGTATCACAGGCTCTCTACATGCGTAGCATGATAATATTTGAAGCGAACTATGCATGAACTCGAGATGTGTTGCTATGTGTTGCTAAGAAAATGAAAAATTTCATTTCTATTCTCAGAATTCCAGGACAAGTTGTCTTATCGCATCTGAAACCACTTAAACCAAAGCTTGTTGGCAACTTGTGTTCGCTCTTTCTTGTCGTCAAGTTGTCAGCTCAAAGCTTGTCGACAACTTGCGAAGCCAGCAAAGGCAACGGTCGACCATTTTGCAAGTTGTCGACAAGCTTTGTGCTGACAACTTGTCGGCAAGGAAAGGTGAAACCGCAAGCTTTGAATCAAGTCAGTTTCAGATGCGATCAGACAAATTGTTCGGAGGGGAGGGAGTGTGGGGGGAGAAGGGTTCTCAATGTGACCTCATTTATCCCGAAAATAGAAATTTTCATTCCTATTTACAACGTACACTCACTTGAAAAACCCTTTTTCAGGTCAATGGGTGAATTTGGGAGGCGGACCATACCATATTACAGACCGATATCCATGGGACAGAGAGCCGCCAAGCACAACATGCAGGTGAGAAATTCGAGCGATTACAATAACTCTTTATTGGCTAGTGTGAGCTGGGATTCATGAAAGGTTAGCTCCGCAAACCAACAATGCTAAGCCTGATTGATTATCCCATAGACAACGTAATATTAGGAGACGCAGGCTGCAAAAGTTGGTTTGCCTACCCGGTTTCGTGTGGTTATATGTACCTTCATAAATCCTAGCCCTGGACCCTCCCAAATGTGACTATCCTCGTCTGTTCAACTCTTAAGCTTGCGGACCAACGTTGAAATCGAGAAAAATGTCGGAAACTAGCGTAACCCTCCTACTCTCCCATTAATAACCTTTCTTTCGGCGATTATATATCACAGATATCTAATGTCTGTGGGTACTCCAGTGTAATAACAAGCAGCACCATGTGAAATTCACAGCCACAGTGTTAGCAAGACCCCTCCACGAGCCATTTTTTTTTTCAATTTCCGTATTTCAGGCGGGCGTACGACTATATCACCAACGACACCATGCGCAGGCGATTCACAAGTGGAGGCAAGCCCTGCATCGGTTGACGTCAGTTTCGTTCCCACTTTTTTCCGTTAAATAACTGAAACCACTCAAATCTTCTAGGGGATTAATACTTGTAAACTTCTGAAGTAGGGAATCACCTGCGCGAGAAAAGTTTTCTCGGAAGGGCGGACAAAAAACCGTATTTTGGAGTTAATATTTAATCATTGAGCAACATTACCGTCTGGTCTTGAGAACATCAACGCCTTTTTGATGTATTGAGATCAAAAAAATTCCCTTCAGTCGTTATCCGTGATTTTTTAAATAATAGAAATATATGAGAGGAAATATGTATGTATATTTATGTACATTTCTGCTATGTGTATTTCTTTTGTTTTTTTTCTCGAGTTTTTTTTTTCCATCTTAGCTTCTCACATACTTTACTCAAGTATTCCATGATTTGTTGTGGAGCATCCCATCATTAAATAATTGATTAAATATATAAACAAATTTCACCCAGAGTCTGAGTAAAAAATTACTTATTATGAATGGGTAGCCTGAGAGTTTAAAAAAACCCAATTTTGTTCCATCTATGGTCAGGATAAATGTGGATTTTTTCTTCTATGGTGAACGTAAATGTGGATTTTAACCAATTCGCCCTCGACCATGCTAAAAATTTCAATGAAAATTGAGAGAGAAATCCATGACGGTTGCAAGAATAGCAGAATTCTGTGAATATCCCACTGAGATAACAGTTTTCTTTTCAAAACGTGATTTATGTACAGTTTGGAGGCATGCCTCGTGTGCGTATTACAAATCCAAAAAAAAGCTTTTTCTTTATTCATTTCTTCGACAGTTTTATGCCTAATTTCATTACTTATGGACCTTTCCTGTTATTTTTTCCTGTTTCACGCTTATTTCTTCTATCCAGCAAGGGGGTGTTCAGTCGTTATATGTTCTGACCTGCGTTCGTGGATTGATTGGCTGAGCGCTGTGTAGAGCATTCGAAAGGATGGAATTGATGTGTTGTCGAAGGGTCATTGTGAATTAAAAAGGGGCCTGTCAGGGTTGTGTGATTGGTTCAACCAAACTATGTCCCCACCCCTCGGGTCCGATTAGTACCTATTCACATACGATTACACCATACCTGCACACGCAAAATTTGAATTAGAGTGAAGACGACTTACGCCGAAGGGCGAGAAGCCATCTTCACCTTGGCCTAAATCTGGCTATACCTGGAAAGAGAAGCGGAGCCAAGCTGTGCGATTGGTTGATTGACTCCTCCCTATTTCAGAAACGCTGAAGACCGCTTCATCACGCTCGGCTACCTCGCGCAGGCGTTCTGCGACAGCGGCGAGTTCGAGGCGATGCTGCACTACGCTCTGCAGCAGATGGAACTCGCCAACGAACGTCACGACGAGTACATGAAAAGCGAGGCGTTTCTGAATCTGGCCAAAGCGTACGAGCGACTTGCCGACTTTAGCAAGGTACTAACAATGCCAGTCTTACCACTGTTGCATCGCAGAGAAACAGCGTGTTTGCCCTGCCGCACCGCACCAGCTGCGCGGCGCGGCAGATCAGCTGGGCGCGAGGTTGTCGGACGTAGCTGGTGGTGATCTTTTATTTACTTTTCTACCATTTTCCTTATTTTGTTTGCTTCCGTTTCGAAAAAACATAAGCAAAACATCAATATATGCGTCTTACGACAACCGGAGTGCCCAGCCGCGCCGCATAGGTGGTGCGGCGCGGCTGACCAGAAGGGTGGTATTCTGTGATGCAAGGGTAACTGACCAGAACTTTACATACTTTGGAGGTTTTTGCATGTGAAAGCATACTTATTTTGCCTAAATACCTCAATATTTTCTTTTTGAGGCCTTAAGTTACGGCAAAGCGAGTCTTCAGCACCCGAGCATGGATCCACGGACACCGGGATATGCTCACTTAGGTGCCACTAACTTTTTCTCGGATGTTTTCCACTTTTTCCTTATTAAAAGAGGAATTTTCAGCGATAGCATGTGCGCACCTCGGCTTCAGTCAGTTCCAGAACTGTCTCGAGGCGTTCGAACAAGCGATGAACGTCGCGAACGAAACCGGTGACAAACTACTCGAGCTGCAAATTTGCGTCGGACTCGGTTCGCTGTTCACTCTGCTGAGGTGACATCGATTTGTGATAGTTGACTCATTCGACAGATGGATAATGCGTTTTTAGGGACTTGTCGAAAGCGTTGATATTCTTGCGGAACGCTATGGCAATCATTCAATCTGTCACAGTTGACGATGTCCACGCAAAGTACAGGTACGCCCAATAGAGACTTACTTCTAGGGCCGCATGCATCATTGAGATTACTCAGGGTAAACATTTTGCAGCGCACAGATTTACCCGTCTCTAACAAGACCGCCAACACGCTTAACCTGGATACTTTCAATGATGTATCCAAGCCCCGGTTAGAGCAATACAATCCTTGGACGAGATCGATTTGACAGTGGGAGTGGGGAATCCTTAATCCCTCCTTAATATCCTGTCATTTTCTTAGGGTAAAAATGCTATAAAGAAACTTAATGCGTGAGGGGTGAAAAACTCATCTCGGAATAATTGTTTTGGTATTTGTTCATCTATCTGTTTATTATTCATTTATTTATTTATTTATTTATTTATTTATTTATTTATTTATTTATTTATTCATTTATTTATTTATTCATTTATTCATTTGAGTATACGCTAAGAAGCTCCAAAAAAACTAAATCACGTTTTTTCCTCCTTGTCCTTGCTGAAGCCACATGCATCACTGCAAGGATGGGTAATTTCATACCCATACGTATCATCACCCTTGGGTAGCAACTGAGCATAGGCAACAGCGTGGATGCATAATTGAGTGCACCCAGGGTAAATGTATCGACGTTCGTGTTGGCTAATTGGCAGGGTGTTAACACATTTACCCTGGGTAATCTCTATTATGCATGCAGCTCAAGGTCAGGTACGAGTAAACACTTGGATGCGTGCCAGGTAAAGGGTACTCTAGGGTACCTCAACCTACCCCTTTCTTAGTGTCACTAAAATGTTTGCCACAATTCATCTCAGTGATGGATACAGGTAAATTCGAATTCCTAGGCCCTTACCCATCATTGAAGGGATAACCGCGTGCGATCACCTACTGGGCCTAGATACATTAGCAAGATTGCTCGCAGGAAAGATAATGCAACCCATGATAACGTTGTGTAAATTATCGATGTGTTAACACGTTTACCATGGGTAATCTTAATGCTGCATGCGGCCCCTGGTATTGGCTAGGTAGGGACAACGTCACCAATATGTAAATATGTTGATGGGCGATAGGTAAAGGGTGAATTTTGGATCATTAACACGTTCACTCAATCTCTCTGATCATACATATGTTTTCAAGATTGTTCAGCATACTTTTTTCATACTGGCAAAGTAACATAAAATTGAGGAAACCAACAAGCATAGCAGGTTCCAGTGGCATTGGAGTACATTTGCCGTTTTTCAATTAGCATACTTTTCTTAGGCTTTAAATTTAGCCGTGTCGGACATTCCGGAATCCAGCTTTTTTTCTTCTAAGTCAATCACCAAACCTATTAAAGCATATGAGTGACGTTCTTATTGTTTATAATAGCACAGACCTTGTTTAAAGACTTTGCTGTCACCCTTTGAGCAACGCAGCGGACTAGGGCCTAAGTGCGAGCTCTTGTCGTTTTCAGATGCACAATTCTCTACCATCTCTCAGTCGCTTTGCGGATGCGAGGGTCACTTGTGGAGGCGAAGGAAGCCTGCGATGTGGGTTTTCACTTTTTTGTCTCTAATGCCTTATGGTGCCAAAATATTCGAATTTCCAATCTCTTTACTTGATAACTGACCTATCGAATCATATGGGGGCACTGATTATTACTGGATTACTGATAAGTGCAGGCTAGAGATCCCGAAACTATGTGTGATGTGTCTGAAATTGCTCAAAAAATCCGGCAATACCTCGAAACAAATATTTCCAAAAAGGATATTTCAGGAAGCGCTACAATTAGCTTCTGAAACTGGCAACCGAGCCTTACACGCCAGATGCATGTGCAGTCTGGCCGATATCTATCGGGAATTGGGAGAATCGGAAGCAAAGGAGACGATAACAGTGAGCTCATAGTCTTTTGCCTAGATAGTAGCCTGGAGATGGAAAGACTTCTAGGCCTTTTGGGCTCCATTAGAATTCCTTCTGGAGCAATTTTTGACCTCACTAGCTTTTCCTTTTGCAGAAGTCCTGGGCCAGGTACGAGGAGGCATATCGAGTGTTGCGAGCGTCACAGGATCGTATGGGTGAGGTATTAGTACTGGCCAGTATGGCTAAAAGTGCCTCGGAGAGTCGCTCTCACTACACTGGACAGTGCGAGTGTCAAGCTATCCAGCTCAATAAGAAATGCCTGGATATCGCTAGATCTTTAGGATGCAAGGTAAGCTCTCCTTCGATAACAAATTGGGCTGTGAAACTCTTGTGAAAGCTTGAAAGTTCAGCACGTAATGCTAAAATGTCACTCTCGCCTGGCCGATCTTTATTCACAACTGAACGATGAGGACAGTGAGGAGGTCGCGCGACGAGCGGCCAGTCAACTCACTCAGGAAATGGAGTTGTTCTGCAATTTCTGCGGGCAAAGGTGAATACCTTCGGTTTCCCTGTAATTTTCCAGCTTCTAGTCCCAAATTTTCCAGGTATGGAATCAAAGACGAAAGTCTACAAGCATTGAGATGTTCACATGTCTTTCACGAAAGGTAGTTTCTTTTTCTTTCTGGAATCTTCGAATTAGGCGTGTAAAAGAAGACTTTTCAGATGCCTTCACACATTCCTTCTGGAGCGCGAGGACCAAACGTGTCCAAAGTGTCGCTGCCGAGCTATTCTATCCGATAACATCTCGATGAGAACGCCGAGCATTTGCTCGACTGTGCCCGACGCACAGTCACCAAGCAGTACGTGTTTTTCGTTGTAGTAACACTTGAAATCCTGCGAAATCCCATCACTGGTACCGTCTACGGGCACTTACCACCCGCATGCATAGCGTCAGGCCGTTTTGCCTTTTTAAAGTTGAGAGGACACAGCCAGATGTAGCTCAAGAGATGCCATAACTCACTCCAGCATCTTATTAGTCATCTTAGGTCAAAGCTGACCTGTCGTTTTGGAAAAGGACCGGAAGCAGCGGCTTTCTATGCACTGCCTTACAGGGGCCTGACGCTTGCGGGTGGTAAATATCCGATAACCCACTGGTACCATGATCAGGTTGCTGGTGATAGTTACAGCGGAGAATTCGTCTAATTCCCAAAGCGACTAGCAAATTTTATCCATCCCTCACCTTAGAATGTGAATTCCAAACGTAGGATCGAGAACAAGCAGAAACTGTTAGAGATTGAGGGGAATTTTAAGTCTGGATTTTTTTCGAAATGATAACCAAGCAAACCGGGCCGGCATGCACTGTTGATATTACCTAGGGTAAATGTACCAACGTCTCCGTTAAATGGGGGTAAGTCTGGGTGTGTCAAGACATTTAACCTGGGTAATCTAATTGATGCTAGCCGGCCCAGCGATACTTAGCGTGACTAACTATTGTAGAGACTACGTAATGTTAGGAGACGCAGGATACGAAGGTTGGTTTACTATCCTGGGTTGGGATTCACGAAACAAAACTAAGTAAACCTATGCTGGTTAGCGACATTGGTTAGCGTATAGACTGCACAATTCTAGGAGATACGTAATGCAGAAGTTAGTTTGCTAGCCTGGTTTTGCTTGGTCACTCTATGGTCCTAGCTCTTGGTTTGGCTTGGTTACCCATTCATGAATCGTAGCACAGGACAGCCTCTGTACAGCTTCCTCTGCTCACCTCCTCTACATGAACCCCATTCTAAGCAAAGTTTTTCTTTTTTTTTTCTTTAGAACGCACAAGAAAGCTTTGTTCGGCTTTTTTATTGAGGAATCCTGAAATGAAATCTACTTGGAATCTCATTATGAACGCTGCTTGCATTCCA
This sequence comes from Ancylostoma ceylanicum, assembly GCA_000688135.1. NCBI lineage: Eukaryota > Metazoa > Nematoda > Chromadorea > Rhabditida > Ancylostomatidae > Ancylostoma > Ancylostoma ceylanicum. Next base: position 1,189,351 of record JARK01001381.1, read on the forward strand.
TTCCTATTTTCTTACCGGACATAGTGTTTTCCCCTTTTCTTATAGTAATCCTAAGAGACAGAGTAACAGTGCAGTTCATCAGGAATCTTTCAAAACCAGTTGTAAGTAGGCAAAAGTGAAGTTAGGTTATAAAGTCGTATTTACTATCAGAAAACCTAGATACGCTGGGTCAAAAATTTCACCTCTTCCGTGGAACAACTGTCCCTCTTCTCCCCGTTTCCGACAGCCACTGCCTCCTCCAATGAAAATTTCTTAGTCACAGGACACCTTGCACGTATGTAAAAACTCTATTATATTACAAGAAATTTCAGCTTCACAGTTGCCGGTACCGTCCGGTGGGGTGAAAACACCGCTTATAGCTGCAGCTGCGGAACTGGGCGACACACGGCCGCAGTCGACTCTCACGAGGGCTACAGCAAGGTGAGCTTTGAAGATTTTCAGGATGTCATGGATCAAGCACTACCACGAATTTAGACAAGCCGAGCGGGATATAGATCGCCTTGATCGTACGCTGGATCGGATGGAAAATCGGAACGACACGAGCACGTTGAAGAAAACGAAGCCACCACCTCCACCGCGGAAACCGTGCTGCTCTAAGGTTGTCATGACAAATTCGTGACAGGTGATCCAACATTGATGATAACGATTCGTTCCAGGATGGCTTCCCGCCGTCGTCGGTGGTGTCGTTACCACCGCCGATGCCGCTGCCAGAGACTGGGCCGCTCGTCTTCTCGCGGGCACCCACCATCACTGACGTTTAGCTGATTTAGGAATCTCTAGTCGTTTATTCCCCGGAACTATTCCAGACGAGTGCGAATCATAGCGAATGTACTCGATTTTTCTCGAAACTCCCGCCCGCCCCCGCCCCCGACCAAATTGCGAATGTCCCCTGAATCAGGCGCATGTTCTAGTGAACGTTGTTGTGATATGTCCTGACACTGCCTTGTGCCCTGTTCCTCGAACACTTTCATGCCCTCCTACCTTTCCGTACCGCTATCTGTATGCGTGCGTGCGTGCGCCGCATGTCCGTTTCCTTTTCCAAGAGCCATTCGCATCGCTTTCGTTTCCGTAACACTCTTCCGTAGCATTGTGTATCTCTTCTTTGTTCACTTTTCCCACTATTTGACCCCCAAACGCTCAGCTGCCGTATTTGTATACAGTCGACGACTTTATGTCACGTTCTAGGTAATGATGGATGATGAGAGTTTCATTAAGAATTTCGCGTCTTTGTATTTGTGCTAGAATGGGCTTTTGGAAGAACCTCAGTGTATAATGTACAATTTGTTATATTTTCAACCGCCGATGATCTCAGCTTTAAAAAGTGCTAAATAAATTATTTATGTCAGTTGCGGTAAAATTCCTGTCCTTATAGATTCGTTATGAGCAGTCATAAAAAGGGAGGCTCAAATCTGTGCAACATTAGCGCTGCGATTACTCATTCATTCATCCATTCATTCATTCATTCATTCATTCATTCATTCATTCATTCATTCATTCATTCATTCATTCATTCATTCATTCATTCATTCATTCATTCATTCATTCATTCATTCATTCAATATATCAAAAATGGTGCATCTCGATGCAACAGTTAATGTATACAGGTGGAGCAAGAGGGCGTACCAGTCCACAAGTACGTAAGCAAGAAGGACTCTCAAGCTAGACAGCATTGAAAATACATGTGTACGGCATGTTTTATAACCTCGGAGTCATTTTTGGATTTTTTTTTCAAAATTTTTACTATCGTTCAGTTGCTATCTTTTCCTGCTCGGGTCAATTAATCCGTTTTTCTTTTCTGGAATGTGGCCTACTCCTGCACCTATCGCTCACCTACCTATGGCTAGCACCGTAACCATGTTTGGATACGCATAATTTGTGACCGTTCATAAGTGTGCACGAACACTATGGAGTGATCCAATGCATCGGGGCTCACGAAACACAAGGTGATTGTCCTACAGGGATGAGGAGAAGAATGCCTTTACGTAAAACCTGCGGCAAATTGCGAGAGTGGACTTGATGCTGAAGACATATTCCCACGCACACTTTTGTCAAATGTTGCTTGAAGTGATTACGGAGTCGTGAATAGAAAAAAAATGCCGGGAAAAATTTGATGAATAATACCCACAATGGATGCAAGTATCATTACATATTAGGTTGATGCAAAAGAAATGGCGCTTTCTCGTGTTTACTACATTTTTCTCTCACAACCCTAATAGACGGCAACCTCGGCAGACGACATAATACCTTCGATTAGTGGGGACAATTGCTTATTGCATGGGCAGGTCCCCGATCTCCTGCGCAGAGAATTCGGAAAACTGAGAACCGAAGAACAAGAAAAACTTCGTCTTCAGGTCGTCATGTTTGACAGCTTTTTTCTTGCAAAGATTAAGGATTCCGAAGCTGAAAAAAATTATTGGAACGCGACAATTTTCCTGTAGAATACAACGAGTACTCAACTGTTTTCCAAGAAGGTCATCAAAATTGGAACCAGCTTTCGGAAGTAAATTTTGGTGAAAGGTTAGGCTGCTGAAAATGTGCTTTTGAGCACCTTCAGCTTTTTTCTAGCAGACCCCTCGCGACATTCTGAAGTAATTAACAGCAACAGGTATTGCGCAGAGTGATGTCTCCAAAAGCAGCTCGCGGAGAATCACCTACCAAGAATCCTATAGATACCAAAGAAAAAGCTTCGAAAAGTGCTCGTCTCTGTTTCACCAACAGCAACCCCGTTGCACCAGGTCTCCCATGTGGGGTAGGTACTGACGTCCTGACCTAACACAAAAAAGGTATTTTGGACTGCATCGCTTGTGATATTACGAAAAAATCCTCAAAATTCAGAAATCAGGAGACGGAATTTTTTGAAGCTTCCGGTTATTTCGTGGTTAATAGCCGAAGCCGGCAAAGCGTATACGCATAGATCGAAAGAGCTTGCTTTGCTCCACAAGAATATATTTATTTATTTTATTTATTTATTTCAAAGCGGACTAATGTCACGCGTACAATACAAGTAATACAAATCAGTACACAGTAAGCACATCTGAAAGATTGCTGAGGTTACAATGTAAGATGTGTTGGTATTCGAATAATACGCGAACAGGGAAGCATCTACTGCTGTGCCTTCAGCCGATGGTCAAGGTACAGTTTAAATCTGTTGACAGACATGTTTAGTACACCATCTCTGAGCAAGGGAGTGAACAACCCGATAGTTCTGTGCGAGAAAAATTTTGATCTGATTTGACTTTTAGCTACTGGTTCGGGAAGTCTTAAGCCGCCACTTCTGTTAGTTGTTCTGGGAGCAAACATGAAGAATTCGGCAGCGTCAATGTCAATCGTGCCAGTTAAAATTTTATACATCATTACTAAGTCATTTTTTGTCCTCCTACTTCTGAGCGTTGGCAACCCTAGTTGTTTCGACCTTTCTGTCGAATTTGGAATTGAGGAATAGTCTATCCCAGAGCATCTTATAAATACTTTACGAGTGAAGTTGTTCTGTACACTTTCCAATAGATCGATATCTTTCTGTTTATAGGGGTTGAATACCGTAGTCCCACTTTCCATTATCGGACGAATGTACGTTTTGTACGCTCGGATTAAAACATTCACATCTTTAGTCTTCAGAATTTTAAACATGTTGTAAGTAATTCCCATGGCTTTATTCACTAGATTCTTGTAATGTTGTCCAAAATCAAGATTGCTATTGATAGTATAACCTAGATCTCGAACTTCTTCAACATTTTCCAGCTTCACGTCTCCAATGTAATAAGTAACATCTGCTGGACAATTCCCAATAGAAAGAACATGGGTTTTCTCAATGGCAAGGGGCAATTCCCAGCTATTAGACCACCTATTGATGACTTCAATAGCCGTTTGTAGTCTTTCAGTATCTGCTGTCGATTTGATGGTCTTATAAATTTTTATGTCATCCGCATACATTTTACAGGTAACTTCTAGGGCAAGAATGTCTTTAGGAATGTCATACGTGTATATTAAAAATAGAAGAGGTGATAGGACAGCTCCTTGTGGAACGCCGCTGTAAGCTTGATGTACAGAAGAGTACTCTTTACCAACTCGTACTTGGAATGTCCTATTCGAAAGAAAGTTCTCGATCCAAGCTATGACCAAAGGATGCAGACCCACAATTCTCAATTTTTTCATTAACTTTGCATGAGGGACTTTATCGAAAGCTTTAGCGAAGTCAAAATATACCACGTCAACTCTGCTCTTCGATTCTATGGCCTTTGTCCAATCATTTAGTGACGTGAGTAGAGCAGTTTCAACGGATTTATTATTCAAAAAACCAAACTGACTTCTGGGGATCACATCATATTGTTCCAAATGTTTCAAAATTCTTTTTTTCATTATCTTCTCAAAGAGTCTAGCGAATATGGACGTTATGCTAACAGGGCGATAGTTCTTAGGGTCATTCATAGGAGGTTTTTTCGGTATTGGCGTGACCAGAGCGTGCCTCCAACGATCTGGCACTATTCCTCTCATATAACTCAGGTTAAAAATATACTCCAAGGGAAACCCTATGAAAGGAGTAACTTTCTTGATGAACGGAAATGGAATGAAGTCAGGCGTAGTCGAAAGAGAGTTAGGCCATCTTTCCAGAAGTTCCATTATTTCATTTCTATGGAACCATAGTGTTGGCCCCATGACGGGGTTTGCTGAAGGTGAAATTTCTGAATAAACGAAATCTTCTCGGCATTGTTTGTTAAACGATTTTTGAAAGACTTTCGCCAAAATTTCGGCTTTATATCCATCCTGGATTACATCTTCACCACTTTCATTTTTCAGACAAGGGATACTGGATCTATTACCTCTTCTAAATTTAACATACCTATAGAATTTTGTTTTATCTTCAGACTCTATTAGTTTCTTTTCAAGATAAACATTGTATCTGTTCACAGCCTTTTCGGTTCTGAGATTTGCTTCTTTGAACTTGTCCCAACTGTTCGCATCTTGCTTAAGCACTGCATTTTTCCATAATAGGGTTCGATGGTTCAGCATTCTTTGCAGGTATTTAGGTAAACTTAATTGGGCTAACTTCACTTTTCTTATTGGGAAGAATAACTCAATCACGTGATGAAGGATTGCCAGAAAGGTCTCATACATCTCATTCACTGTGTTGGTCATGTTAAAGGATCCTAACCAGTCAATGTTCGCTAGATGTTCTAAAATAGCAGAGTAGTCTGCGTTTTTGAAGTCTCGTTTATATTCAAAGATCTCCGGTAGCACGAGAAGATTCAAATCAAATATGACTGTTGAATGGTCGCTACCACCTATTGGTGCCCCAATCTGAACATTTCTGATAAGAAAGGTATCATTGCAAAACAGCAAGTCTAAATAAGCATTGCCTCGAGTTGGTGAGGTTACTAGCTGTTGGAAACCGTGGGTGAGTATGAGACTGAGGAAGGTTTGGGAGTTGTTAGTTGACTCGCAAAGATTACCTTGAGAATAAAGACTGGGAAGGTTGAAGTCACCCAAAAGTATGCAAGGGTTTGAGCATATCGAAAAATCACTGATAGTCTTCATTAACCGGTTTAAACCACTGGTATTACCAGGTACTCTGTAAACAACCATGAATCTAATGCATTTAGAGTTTATAAAGATATCACATATTAAAAGTTCGTAGGCATCTGGAATTGATTCCTTAAAAATGACGTTATGGACAAGAGTTTTCTTTAGGAGGAGAAGTACACCTCCACCTCTTTTGTGGGATCTATCACATCTTACTCCGTCATATAGACCATTGGCTACACCAAGTAAGGCACCCAGTTCATTTTTAGAATTTAGCCATGACTCCGTAAGAAAAACCAAATCGTAATTTCGCTCGCACAGATTCATGACAAGCTGGTTTGCATTCTTGACCAGCGACCTAATATTCGAGAACATACACTGGAACCTTGGTGCATCACTGCATCTTACAAGTCCCTCAAAAAAGAATTTGATGTGCTTGCTGAGATTGGGTTAGCATGATTTAGTACAGAATGAACATTATTGGATACACTTGAATGTTGTGGTTGAGAGTTATCAGTTGGGGTGTTGTTATTTGAACTGTCATTTTTGTGAGGTTCGGTTGTAACGTGTTGACGTTCTTCGCGTGAGCGCCTTCTCTCTTTCCAGGAGCGCGATTCGCGTATGAAAACGTTCCTGAAACGAGAGAAGCGTAAGCGCGAAGAACGTTGCAGAACCTGTTTCTGAAAGCGGCTAGATGGAAGTATCACTTTCAACAATCTAGGTCTATTATGCCTAACCTGACCCATACGATATGTGGTAATAGGCAAGCACTCTACATCAAGACATGAAAGAATTTCAGTTACAGCACTCAAATCATGAAAAACCTTTTCTACAGAGTTAGTACACTGTGGCTCAGGAAGATTCCGAATGACAATAGATCTTTTTAGATCGGGGTCATTATTCGAGCTACTGAGTGATGCTGAATCAGAAACAGAGGTAGAGATCGGCAAGGTATTTGAAGTTCGTAGTGCATTCAATTGCGACTTCAGGGATAGATTTTCGTTGCGTAATCTTTCTACCTCGTCGGTCTGCTCCTTGTTCCTGCGGTTGGCTTCCTGAATTTCTTCTTTCATCTCCAGCATGAGGTCAATGACAAGTTTCATGTATCCTGGAGTGCGAGCATCGTTCGTGACTTTTATCAGACGATCCAGTGGTTTCCCATTGGCTTGGGTCTCTTCTGTGCGATTCTTCTTGGGCTGACGTGTCGACACTAAAGAAGATCGAGACGACGAGGAAACCATTGATCAAATCTGCAGTTCACCTGTTAGGGTGGCAAGAAACAGAAATACTAGTAGGTCCCCTTGCCACCGGAGATATTCACACCTTAATGCCATACTACGTCCAAACCAAATTATATGGTTCTGAAAAAGAGCGCCATTTCTTTTGCATCAACCTAATAGTTCATGGAATCTGCAAGGAGATCCAGGAAATTCACCAAATCCTATCGATGTCCCTCCAGTTCGCTCGGTAAATACGCGCGGTAAATTCAGAAAATCGTTATTTCAAGTTGCTTTCAAGGATTGTGAACTACTCCGTTGCTGGATTGTTTTTCCATACTATTCGCATGTGATTCGCCTCTTGGGCATTATTTCCACACTTTTGATTCATTTTGAACTGTTTACGCGGGACTTTTCTCGTAAGGGAGGTGCGCGAAGTTGAGTGACTTGTTTGAAGCGAGGCCTATCCTTTAGAACATCAGTCCAACATCATGGTACACATTATACTCAGAATCTGCTCAACGGCATCTACAGGCACATCAGAAAAAAGTCGGTGAGGCATATTCCTATATGGATGGCAGAAAGGTGCTCTTGACAAGTCGCGCACGTTGTATCCCGTCAGTCGCAGTGATATTAAGCTGCCTAATATGTTAAAACAATCCCGGAAGTGATGTGGGACTGCGTGGAACACATGCGTTCGTGCGGTACGAAACCGACTCTCCAGTAAATCGCCTGTAAAAGTTCAGAAAATACCGTCACTTGTTTGGTACGATGTTTATGCCGCTGCCTGAGTGGCTGATTGGCGAATAAGTCCGAAGAATTGCAAGCAAAATTTCAAGGTTCCGGTATATTTCTAGCCCTCAATTATTCTCATCAAGGCTGTATAAGATTTTCACATTTCTTCATTCCGGTAATCCTCTAGGCTGATTTAGAAATGAAAAAAACGTCGCATGTTAACGCGTCAATTCGCTACGTTTACGATGCACTGCGCAGCCCCGCATGATTGCTATCTTGGAGAGTGTGAGACTTTATTTAAAACTGGGGTTTCTACTGCTCATTTACTCTCAGACAAAATTTCGAAAATCTCATGGTAGAAAATGGAAAGGACTGACAGCTGTCCTGCGGCTCTTCCGAATAGCTGGTGCGATTCTACAGACTTTCTGCTGTGCTTCCTCCGACGATCAGCTGCGTTTCTTCTGAAGCAGTCCAACGCTAGGCCCGAAGACCGCGGCACGAAACATTTTGTTGCGGTTCTTTCGAATAGTTTTATCTTTGCGTCTCTCGCTTGTTAACCACATGATCAAGTTCTCTTTCTGCAGCGGTCCTTCCGACAGGTGATCTGAGCTCAAGATGAACAAGATGCTTTATTTTTCAGTGTAACTGCACGAATTTCCCAGCTTATCTCATGGATTTGTTGAAGAGATTCGTTATGTAGCTGTTGGTTCTGAGTGATAAGGAGCTTTTTGTTTAGTTAGGCATACATGTGCCTTTTTCCCTCATTTTTCTTAGTATCCTGCATCTGTACATGAACATTTACACGTTCTTTCGCAGCCCAAAATTCTTCCCACTGTTTTCGTTTTCTCCTTTTCATCTGTAATCCATAATGGTAAAGAAGTGGCGGAACAGTTTAGTCGATAAGACAGCATGACCCTTAAAAAACACAGATCGAATTAGGTTTTAACCGAATTAGCGAAACCAACGACACACGAGTCAATCAGAGCAATTAGCGTTCCTCAGAAATGCCGCCATTTTCACGCCATCCAGCGAGCCATAACTCAAAGTCATCCCATTACGATGAGGTGCTACGTAATCAGCGCATCAGAACCGGTTCTGCACCCTTGGGACCGAGCCGAAACCCACGTTTCGCCTTATCTGTCCTGGGGAATTTTGTCATGAATGTGACAATTTTGTTCTCCACAACAGCCAGTATCCACGACGCAGAAGGAATCTCCAGCATTTTCTTCCAAGTATTATATTTTTTCAGAGTGCTGTCTTATGCTTTCTGACCACTTTAATAGTCTTAGGTTCAGGCTGCTTCCTGTCCTCTTTTCATTTCCTTGTTTCCTTTTCTTCCTCCTTTTCTTTTTTCTCTTGAAACTGTACTCAAATGTGTACATACTCTCCCTCATCAGTCCATCACTACTGTGGCAGTATGTACATCCTACACCTTCACTCAGAAATGCATGAACTGATCACCGAAAGTTCCACTTAAAAACTTCTACAGTTCCCGCTCCAAGGTCTCTCACCCATTCTTCAAAATCTTGAGGGTACAATTATGAGAGCGCGACCTTGGGACAAATGCCTGATTCGCTGCCCGCTCTCTCTAATCAGCTGGCCGGCTCTTCCGTCAAATCAAATTTGTTCACATTAGATCTCTATCAGTTTTCTCCCATGGTACATACTATGCATTGCACAACCATTAACCTACTAATACATGGTACGCCTAAAGTCTTCGGACAAACGTTTTCGTTCACAGACGAGCTAGGGAAGAAAAAACTAGATATTATTACCTGTTCATAGCTTAATTGCAAACATACGTAAATACACATGTATCAGTATCACCAGAGTTCGTCTCCTTTTTTGTTGTGGTCCCCAGAGGCGCGAAAACATTAGGTGTGGGCAAAAGTTCCGGGGCAGTTGCACTTGATTTTTTAAAACACTGTAACTCTGCTCAATGTCAACGATTTTATTCAAATCAAAGAGCATTGGCGTCCCTGTGATTTTGCCAACACTTCACGAAAAAGGTTCCCCTAGGTGCCTGAAATTTGACACGTTTTTACCTGAAAAACCGGCAAATATTTTTTTCATCGATTTCTTTTGCTTGATCGTTTGCTTGAGTGTTCGTAGTAGTTGTGTGGCGCACATCTAGTGCATAAAAATAAAAATAAAAATATCGTTTTCGAGTAAGGTCTGTTCTTCGAAAGTTTTTTAGCGGATGTAAAGTCTTAGAAGCACGAAAAATTTTGCTAGACACTGGTCCAAGGGGTAACAAATATGAGGTTGGAAATTTGAACCAGAAATGGCTAATTTTTTACACGATTGATGCTACAACATATTGGCTCTCGTTATCGCGCGGCTGCAAGTAACCACATAAGCTTGCCTGTGTCGGCCTTTTATTTGAGAGTTTTTCCTCGATTACTCCAGAAAGAAATGTTTACTAACAGACGTTTATCATGTATTCGTTTGGGAAGGATTGGTTGAAGGTAACTCAGGTTACAGACTAAAAATGGACAAAGAAGTTCATTATGGGTACAGTGATGGCTCACCCACTTTTTGGGTAGGTAGATAAAGGATGGATCCTGGATCGACCACTTCTTATTCTCACACATGGTTCACTTTCCATCAACAGTAACAATCCATTCAGGAAACGGCTTGTAGATCAGATATTTGTAGTCGTTAGAGTGGAAGTTGGTGTTCTTTGCTCAGCTCACTCAAAATCCATCTACTCATCTTTCCTTTCTCACCAATCCAGTACAAGTGATGAGCAATGGTTGGTTAATTTTCCCATAATCTCGTGCCCACTTGACATTGGGTCCCACGAATTCGCTGACTACACATACCATTAGTTTTATATCTAAAACAAAGCAGCGCTGTGATACAGATCCGAGCTAAATCTGAAATGGATAGCAGATGTCGCAGGCTATCAGCATACATAAAAACCATATCGGGATATCGCAAACGCAAGCAGAAAAACGGCTTTGAACGGTGAACCACCACCAACTTCCCTGGAACTTTCGCACGCACCTAATAAATTTTTAAAAAACTACCATCGTTACTCTGTTTTAGTTCAAATTCATGACGACCTCTGCCAATAACCTATTCCTTTGCTCTTCCTAATCAAGTGGATCTAATGGAGGATTTATGGAATGATGGAAACATGGCCTGAACTGATCGTTCTTCTCCACTGCAAAGATCGAGATAAACAATTACTTATGTGGTACTATGCAGATTCCGAAAAATATTAGGATGTTTTCTTGAATTTGAAGGCCAAAGCCTTCCCCCACCACTGCTCTTGTTCCTAATTCCGCCCAAACGATTGAAAGCAGAGGATTCAAAGACAGATGACCACCTCGTTTCTCACGTCGACGATATCAGCAGATTCCTGACCTCCTCGCCACGCTGATTCCAACCATGCACAGCAAAAATCACAGAAGTGACGGAAAGCCTGTTTCTGGTAGGGTCAAAGTACCAGCTTCTTGGAGCAGGGGCGGGGTTCGCTCCAAGCTATGCTGGCTGCCCGCCACAGTAACAACGTCGGGTGAATACGTATCGACCTGTCCGATCGATAAGATCAACGATGATACACGTCTTTGCACGTAAATTTGCTCCAGCAAACAGGTACAAACCCCGTCACGGAAAGCTGGTTTAGAGACCATTTTGGGACATTTCAAGTACATTGCCGGAATCAGCGCATCAAGGAGGTTCAGAATATGTTAATAACTCGAAAACGATATGAGGTGCGCCTCTGCTATTAATCTAGCCCTTGTCAAGTAACCTCACATTATGTGAGAGCCACGGCGAAGGTTTCTAATGCCACATTATTTATTTATTTATTTATTTATTTATTTATTTATTTATTTATTTATTTATTTATTTATTTACCTATTTATTTATTTATTTCATCCCATTTCATGGGCTTATCCATGTGAGGGTACAATATACGATCGACGTAAGATAACGCAATCAATCTTACGTAATGAAAACACTGCTCGATTTGAGTGAGACCTCTGATTATTCTCTCTGGTGAAGGAAACCCTCAACTTGTTTTTTTAAATGATGACAGTTTAGTGGGAGTCGGATGTCTCCCGCTCATCAGTAGATGTTCGAGCCCGCTCTGTTGCCAAAGATTGATTGTCTTATGGAGGTCTTTGCCGTTGAGAACGTACTCTTCAATGATGACCCACGAGTGATCGAGCTCTGTAGTGTGAACAAGTCGGTCATGAGGATGCTAGTGTAGCCATGTGTAATTTTATGTAATTTTATGAACCATTATTTTATGAACCATTCTCATTCCGTCTATTTGAAAGTCCTTCTATGTAGTTTATGAACCATTATTTTATGAACCATTCTTATTCCGTCTATTTGAAAGTCCTTCTATGTAGCTGCACCATTCTATCCCTAATATCTGCCGAAGGGACACTGTTATAATCAAAAGCTTTCGTCCTAAGGAGAAGTTTTTCTCGTGAAACTATTTTCTCTAATCTATCCCTGATGCTTTTTCTATGGGTATTAGAGACAAGTGTTCCATATTCAAGTGAACTCTTACATACATATGTTTTGCATGCTTGGTTACGGAGCATCTAAACATGTGTTATAACTTTTGCGTCGCTTTGTTGGCAATGTACTCACAGTACCTATCGAATGTCAGATAGGTTGTTATAAGAAAACCTAAGCCTCTCACCTCATTGACTTTCGATATGGGCAAGGAACTTATTGTGTGAACTGTCGGCTCATTGGATCCCACGCACAGAACCTTTGTTTTTTTTTTCTACGGAAAGAAGGAGATTCCACTGATAAGAGCATTTCTCAACTAGATCGATGGCCTCCTGTCACTTCCGCATTTTGGATTGAACTATAGATTTCTTTGCCATCTGCAAATGTTATACAACCTATTCCCTCCGAAGTTATCAATTCCAGTAATTCGTAAGCGTAGGTGTTGAATAGAATGGGTGCGTGGACAGCACCCTGTGGTACACCACTGTGTGTTTTACGAATCGCAGAAAACCTTTGATTGATGTAGGCCTGAAATGTTTTATTCGAAAGAAATGCTCATATCCATTCAAATATGCGGTGGTGTAGTCACGCTTGGTAGAGTTTAGTTATCAGCTTCTCATATATGACGGTGTCAAATGCTTTTTGCCACATGGTAATGGGCAACTCTAAATGGAGCATATAATTGTTTTTTTTTGCAGAATCCTAGTTGAGTCATTTGCAAAGGAATGGTACTAGGAATGTGGTTAGTTGCAGTGGTGCACACCCCCAATTAAATTCAAATTATAGGCCTGCGAGGTATTATTAGAAAGGAATTTTTATTATTTGTAGTCTGACGTTCTGACACTTTTGCTGCTCTCGAAGACTAAGACTCACGTTAGATGCATCGTTGAGATTACCCACGCAAAAGGGTTGACGTCATTCTTAACGCTGGATAAATTTGGGATGTGTCAACACTTTCATCCTGGGTAATCCCAATGATGCCTACGACTCCGTAATTAATCAAATGGATTTTACAAAAACAAATTTTGTTGCGCGAACAATGATGATGCAATTGTAATCATTACAGAGAAGAAGATATGTTGGACTATTCGTGGACAGTGGCAATATACATAGCGCCACCCTCATTCTTACTTCTCTACTAACGTCGTCTTTTTCAGTTTTTACAATTTTCTTTTCCCTTGATCGTTGCCTTTTTTCTTTCGAACATTTATCATACATCGCTCAACCATATGTTCTTGATTGTTTCGGATGTTTTAGTTGAATTATTATTGTCAATTTTTCTACACACTTGTTTAGTGTCTCATATTTTCATCGATATTTGATTTTCGAATGCTTCCAATGTTATGAGATCGTTCCTGAGCTCGTTGATTTTCGGGTGACGGCTCGATTAGTTACGCCAGTTTTTCAAAATCTGTTTTCTTACTCACTTTCACAAATATTTAAAAACTGTGACAAGAGATGATTTCGCCAATAAAAGCTAGCAACAGTGTTATCGACGTTTTTATTCACCCATCCACTGCACAACCCGTACTGAAATCCTGAGGTCGGAATTCTCTTTGGTGCTGCTTTTAGGCGGAATTTAATAGTGTCACTTTCGAAAATATGTTGTACTTCTGCAGTGTAATACTCATAACTTGCTCCAAGTTCTTCTTATACCCAAACTGTTACAGATGAAATGGAACCTGTTGATTATCCTTTTGTTAACGCAATACACAATGATATTTTCACGCCGAAGAACCAGTGCTGCTGAGCGCTCATTCGACAAGCCTGATGGACTTAACTGGGCTCCTCCTGAAGATGGCGACGACAAAGATGCAAAAAAGTTTCCTCAATTCGTTAGTTCTGCATAAGTCAGTTCTAATTCATTTATGTTCAGAAAAACATCTGAAAACAATGATACAAGTGATAATGAAACGAAGGAAACCACAACAACATCTAAAAGGCCCAAAAAGAATTTCGTAACGGAAATTCCATCAACGTTGGAAAAGGAAGTCGAAGAAGAAGCTTCTGAAGAAACTGATGGTGAGTATTTCTCTGTTCTGGTACACAGCATCATAATGTGATGCTACATTGTGGCATAAATCCTTCGGGAAGACTTTTTACTTTATGTACTTCAGTGATCAGCGAATTGCTGAATGGAGCGAAAGATATTCTCAACATCACAAAACAAGTGGAGGGAAAGTTTTTGTCCTCACTGAGCGATGAGACCAACAGGTGAGTTCGTTTTCTATGGACAGCAAAATGTTACTCACCGACGCAAGCGAGACGGAGAGCTAAATAAATAGGGCCATTAGCCTAAAAAATCCTCTATGTTGCTGGAAAAACGTTGGTACAAAATGTTTGTGATTACCGGAGAATAAAGTACATATTACAAGAACAGTGCTCTGGATTGACGCAAGCTACAAAGCAGAAGATTACAACTTGAACACTACCTCCCTCCCTGAATGTCAAGCATGGCGAAAATTCTGGAGTATTAACGCAACAGACGGAGAAGACGAGGTAAATCTACTTTCATGAAGAATTCAACACTCAAAATACTGCGTAATTTCAGAATGCTACATCCACAGCTGAGCCAACATCAGTGAAAGATTTAGAGAAAGATCTTAAAGAGACAGAATTAGTTAAAGACAAGAAAAGATTGAAGAAGCTCGGATTAGACGAGAAATTGCTGGAGGAACACAAGGTAATTTCTTAACTGTAAGAAAGATAGAAGGCATATGTTCTCAACTGAGGTGTGGGGGCGTTGCACCTGAAAAGGTCGGTGCGTTCGGAATCTGCGATTGGTGACTCGGGCTAGTTGACCATTCGCAGAGCTTGGTCGCACATCCTCTACTGGAATACGCTCCAGACCCTCTCAAAGGTAGTGTCTCATTTCATTTCGTTTGCGATCTTTCTATACGCTATTCGCCACCCATGTGTGCATGCGCGCCAGGGAGTAGAACACGATCGGTGGCCGCTTGGAGCTAATGTTTCTTAGAAAATCCACTTGGGCAGAAATTTCAAAAACGGGAGTGGGGCGTAACCCTACTGTTGAGTGGCGCCTTTTGTGGGATTTCTGATGACCTTTCCAAATACATTATTGGTAAGACACTATCGAATTTCTTGTTGAAGGCAGCATTCATTATTATTATCACCTCCGAGCTTTTGAGAGTCTTCCAGTCGTAGACATAGTTCGAACAATTCTGTGACGGAAGTGCTGATGGAGAACTCACCTTACGCAAGATATTACCAGTTCAACTCCAGTTCAACTGTTCAACTCAGCATGCCGCTATGAGTCATCCTGCCTTTCGAAAACAGTGTTGGAGCGACAATTGAGCTATTTTCGCCCGCTATCACTTAGTTTTTCTAGGGAAAACCCTGTTTATCGCACTTTTCTTCACCATTCTCATACTGTTGGGGTCGTATCTATCTGCTTCCTTTCTACGCCTACTTTTCAAGGGCAGTTTATCCTTCTTCAGAGAGCATTCAATTGTTCTCTGTTCTTGTATATTTGCATTATTCATCGTCATCCTTTACCCTACGTGTTTGTTTTCTCTCCACTGGTGCGCCTGTGTAACCTGCATTCTCCCTTTTCCTATTTGCGTCCTCTTTTGCTTGAGAAGGCTGCATATCCGGGCCAGTACTTAAAAGCGTAAAGAAAATACGTGACGACCGAGGGAGCATTACCGACGTTTTCCAGACTATCCGCGTAACTCGACCACCTTGATCTAATACATTAGGGAAATTCAAGGAAGCTTCTTACGTTAGTTCTGACGAAGTTTGCATATGTATCTGTGCTCATCGTAATAGGAAACGCAAGGTTATGTTGAAACCTCGTTGACGAAAATTTACTTGGATGCTGCCTTTAACTCAGAATCATGTGCACTTGTTCTAGGCTGTTGGTTTGGTGTACAAGGAAATTTGTGGAGACCATGGACGCATTCTTTGGTACAAAGATACGTCTGACGCTAAGGATATTGGAATAACAGAAGCGTCACCGATCTGTGAACCATTCAAGGTAAACAAGCACTACAGGTCAAACATTTACGGAACTTTCAACTAGTCGAACCGCGTTTAAAAAACTCGAATTCTTTTACTATTCCGAGCTAATCGAACACAATAACTAAAAAATTTCTAAACTGCTCAGAAATTGCACCAAACATTTTGTTTTACAAGCAGCTGTACGCCTTGTACCCTAGCATGTTGGATACTTTTAAAAAAATTACATAATTCAGGAAGACCTCACACCTGACACTGACAAGCTAGCACTATTGGCGAAGATTCTCAACGAGATAGTACAAAACTTCACTCAAGGAATAACACCAAGCTTCGCCAGTCACAGCAACGTGGATTCATCAACTCCAGAGAATGACGATGTAGTCACAACACTCAAAGATGGGCAGCTGGAGGAAACAACTGCTCCTATACCAAGACAACACTCAGAGGATGTAATAAGGCGGCATAACCATGGAATCGGAATGCCACCGAAATCAATATCTACGTTAGGGGTTCCTCACCCTATTCCTGAAACAGACGGTGAGCGCGCTTAGCGGTGAAGTTCTAGTATAATTTTATCTATTAGTTCAAACATCATGAAAATTTACGAAGAAACCTGTGTAAATGGACCTAAGCGATTAGGTCGTGAGTTCCACATTGATGTATAAGTTCATCGAAGCAGCAGTGTGTACGACCATTTTCAATATATATAGTTTTTTGAAGCAGCTTTTCAACGCATCCTTGTTGTGAAAAATCATAACCCAATGCAGGGACCTCGTATCTGGTGGTGGAGGAAGCAACCGATCACACTGCAAAAGATCATGCTGGGCGGAAACCAGCTACATCAGAACAAGAACACACCATGCAAGCAGAAAGTGCAATAGAAGGTCATTCTTATGTCAGCAATGAAATTATGGAACAGGAAGAAGATTACACAGAGGATAGTGAAGAATAGTAGGTTTCAAGTCATAACAATTCCCTAGGTTTTACTATAGCCACACGAGAAAATGCGATTTTACTGAGAGGTTCTTCTGTCGTAGGACGGCGGTAACCCTGAAAATTAGAGAAAGATTAATTTTCGCGCGTAGCTGTTTCGTCCACCTCGGGTACCAGAAGCCTAGTTTGATGAAGTGAAGCTGTGTCGTAATGATACTTGCGAACGAAAATCAGTTCATGAAGATGGATATACGTTTGCTGTTTTATGGAGCACTGAAAAATGTCTTCAGTGTAGATAAATAAATAAGTAAATAAATAAATAAATAAATATGTATAAATAATTCTCACCATAATCCGTTGCTAGGGCTTGAACTAGACCACAAGTGTTATCTCCTTGGCGTCTGTGGGTCTGCGACCCTTTCATCGGAGCATACATACTATCACATATGAGACAGAAATAAGTACTTAATCTTTGATTGAGGGCTTATTTTGGAGATTTCCCCGAAAAAAGGGTCGATTTTATGATTAAAACAGTAAAAATAAAAGAAGAAAGAGAAAGGAACAATCACTTGTCATGCATGCATGCATGCACAATCGGGTCTCGCTTAATATCAGTTTATACATCGGCACAGTTTTTCTGAAACAAAGTTAAATTAGTTTATTACTTTCTTCATATTTCAGTAGGTGGATGCACAAACACATAATAGCAAGCTGATGAACAGACATAGTCCTTTCAGTAACCGCTATAGGGTACTCCACCATTCCCGAAGAAAGCGCGATGAAGAAAACGGAAATGGAAATCAAGAGAAAAAAAGCTCCGACGAAGATGAAGATGAATGGCTTGAATCCATGGTAGGTATGCTCAGGTGAATTCAGAAACATAAGCTAGTACTCAGGTTTCATTACATCGAACATCATCAGATGCTCTTCACAGAAATTGAGACTCCGTCAACGAAAACAGTCAAGTCCCCTGTTCATGACCCGCCTCTCTTTATATTTCTACTGTTTCTACTGCATACCACTTTTCTTGCCGTTCAAAAAACTTTTCTGCAACTCCATCACTTCTACTATTAATCCTCTTTTCATTTCAACAGTAAATGAATCAAATTCTATAATTTTTCAGGTCAATGCGTTTACCGATAGTCCCACTGGTGAGAACGTCGATGCTGGGGAGACTCCACGTGAGAACGCAACAGAATATAAGTGGATCAGAATTGAATATGCCGACGAAGCACAGTATATTATGTTTATTCAGCTAAGAGGAATCGTATCGCTAGATGGATGTGACTTTAGCCCAAATTTGTGCAATTTTCAGCCCTGCCCTTTTGCTGTCTACTCCGGAGGCCATCGAAGGTCTAGCTCTCAAAATATCACTGGATGCACTTCAACGCTTTGAAAAGGTTGGGCGGCCTTCCATTCAACTGTTTAATCCAGAAAGATATTTGTAATATTTCGTCCCAACTATAGATATATGTGAAATTAGCAAGCATATGTAACTACAATTGATCATGATGGTCCTTTTATTATAATTATAGCATGCCTCGCAGTGTTGTTATCTAGGTCGGTCTCTACCTTCCCGGAATTTGTGCCGACTACGTACCCAAAGCAATTGACGAGTTTGACAGTAGCAGTTTTCAGGGTAAGCATAGTCAATTATCTGCAATTCCAACAGTAACTTCATTTTACCCACATTCAGGCGTGGAAATAGAAGGACCCATTGGTGTTAACATCACAGCATTGGAGGCTGCCGGTGTGAATCTCACTGCCCTTGCTGAGAAACTGAGGAACGACACTGAGGTGGACGAGATTCTGAGTAGGACAAACGCTTCAACAAAGTAAGAAGTATACGAACAGGGACGCTTCTGAGTTCATTTACGAGTATTTATTGAACTCGTAGGATATAGCATGCATCTCACCCTCTGTCAAGATTTCAAATCTTCTTTTGATGGGACCTTCTGAAAATCCCTTATGTTTCCGTCTCGTGCAATCATCCTACCCTCCACCACACAATCTCTGTGCACTAATTCGGTGTTTCACGGCAGTGTACCACGAATCTGTTTCATTATATTATCCTAGTTCTTTTTCTAAAAATGGAAAGAACAACGAATCCGAAGTTTCGGAGGCTTTGAAGGGTACAAGAGGAAAAGCCTTTGTCCATGGGCTAAGTGTACCCATACCACGTGGTTATATTCTATCGAAACTTCTGTGACTGCTTTTCGAGTTTTTGGATTTTCGGTTCATGCTTGAACTTTCTCGGGGCGTTCAAATACAAATTCTAAAGCAGGTTCCTTTGCGAATATATGCAGTCAATCCTAGAAAACCATCTGGCCAGTACTGCCTACTTCAGAACACTCGGTGGGAGTTTCATCCTTCCGGTTCTTAACAAGAACCAGTACGATCCATTCTCAGCGCCGATTGTCTTCCAGGTACGTTCTCAAACCAACTAACAGCATCACATAAAGCAAAATGAAGGAAATCATTTCCAGGGCAGCGCTGTTATAGTTCGTTTTGGTATCTACATCGAGTCAATGTCGAATTTTCAAACATCCACAATGGTAAATTATCTTCTTACAATTAGAATGAATATTTCTCCACATGATCGATCCACCATGTCTACTCGTAGGAATTCCAGAGCGATTTCCAAAAAATTAACTGTTGTCCAGTTCTTTCTGCAACCTATTTTATTGAGGACTATGATATGGATATCTACCTAATGATGTCGTGGCGAGATGCCCGTCTCGTGAATCCCTACGACAAGCCCATCCTCGTGAAAGAAGAAGAAATACTGGACAAAATTTGGAGGCCTGATCCATTTTTCGCAAACGCAAAGGAGGCAGAGTTCCATGAAGTCACCTTTCTCAATTTTCTTATGCGTATCTTTCCGGATGGTCTGGTCCTCTACGAAACAAGGTAATTTGTTGTATTTGTTGATCTAAACTTTAGCAATCGGATCGATTTAAGAGTGAAGATAAAACCTTCTTGCAACTTGATCCTGTGCAAGTACCCTCACGACAAACAGACCTGTGACCTGCTCATCAAGTCATGTATGTAAGTTTAAAAAGATACATTTTGTGTGGTACCAACTTTGAGTGCTAATTCATGAATTATACCAGAACGCAGACATAGAAGTTCCTAATCTATCGTCACAGGGAATTGAAGGGTAGGAACATTCTAAACAGCTATTCTCTGACCTATTTTTTAGGACATGTTAAGACCCTTGCTGCACAAGCGCTCTATTGAATAGTATATTTAGTTTTGATCTGGCAAACGAAAACTGATAGAGGCAATCGTAAATCAGTTTGATGTAGGATGTCAGGAGGAGGAATAGCAATCTTTACGGAATAACTCTCTGATGCCAAAAATATCTATTGGGAGCGGGCTTAAAGCTATTCTCTTCTCACCTTGTGCCATTTCTGAGAACTCTTCTTAGTTACCGACAAGAAAAGCTGAAGTAATTTTCAGTTGCATATCCTGTTGAGACTGTACGATTCGAATGGTTTACGCGAAGGGTTGACGCAATCGACAAAAATCCTGATGTAAAGCTACCAGAGTTGTACATCGATCGCTATGAACCAACAGTCTGCACAAAAGCAAGAAAATCCGGTATGACGTAATCTGCATTCTTCACCTTCTCAGAAGTAGTATCAAATTGCATAAGAGAAATATCACGAAAGGAAGGTATAAGGTTCTCAATGGCGTTCTGGAATGCTATACGCCTTATAATATGGAGTCGATGACCCTGATTTCGAATCCGTTCTCCATTTCTGCTGATTGTATTCAAAAAATTGTTTGTCTGCACTGTACGAGGGTGGGTTGAAAAGTTTCCGGAATGACCACAATATAGATGCTGTTTTTCGAATATTTTCATGGCATTGCATTGATAAATCCTTTATATAAAAAGACTGAAAATGTCAAGTCGATTCGACAAGAAGTCTATTTTTGACAATCAATTTAGTTCAAGCAACTTGGAATGCACTCAGCTACTGATGGGGACGGAATCTAGGCGGTCATTAGATCTTCTTATTTGGAAGGGCAAACGGAAAGGAAATCAAATCGCATCAGGGTGCTGGTTTCAGCACCTCATCATCTTTAATTATCAGACTTAGTTTTTGGGTTTGGAAAATATAACATAGCTACACGCGAAAAGAAGTTATACCAGTCGCAGATCGTCGAAGAAAGGCCACTCTTCTAAATATCATAGATAAAATGCCTGAATTGGTTCTTGCAGGTGGCAGTTGAAAGTGTATGAAATCGAGAACGATTTGGGCATCTCTTATGCAGATGAAAGTCTTTATTTCACTGGGGATAATAAGTTCAGAAAATTCTTTGAAAGAACGGTGCCGCATTTCTACAATTTTAAAAAGAACGTATCCCAACGAGAAACTTAGCCTCTTGTTTTAAACAGTTCTCTTGGACTGGAGAAGAAAACCGTATCTAGAAATGAAGCCTGGGTTCAGCACTATCCTCCAGATACATGACAGTATTCAAAACTCTGGATGAGACAACAAAATTGGGTCCGAAGAAGAAAAGGTCCATTTATTGCGGTGGAGAGGTGGTGGTACCTGTTTTCGCTCTCGCCGAAGGAGCTTTGCTAATTATCGGAGAAGATGTTGTTCTATCATATCGGCCAATATTTTTCGGAAGCATTCCAAGTGGGAATTATAGCGAAATGCCCTCGTCCGGTCAAGTAAGGCGGCTTTGTATCCCCATGACGGTATGGCCGTTCTAACAAGTAGTATCTCTCGGCGAAAACTTATGAATATCAGACTCGAAACTTTTCCGCATCTGCTCATTTTTCTTCACTGGCTTCATCACACTCCTGCTCGTCCATGAGCGTCGAAATTCTTCTATTTAGGGAGAGTTGTGGCTAAGCGACGAGCGAATTTTAGCTGTAGACGGTTATTTTGTCTACTTCAGAGAAGGTGATTGTAGTGGAAGAACGGATGGCTTGGGAGAGATTGGACCAAGTGCATTGAGCTTCTATGGGGATTGGCAAAAACATAAATTATTGGGTGGATGCGATTTGTTTTGTTTTCATTGTCATTCCGGAAACTTTTCAACCCGCCCTCGTATATAGGTACAGCTTCTACATTCAGCTGCCGTAGGTGAATGCACTGCTGTGCAGAATGAATGTACGATCAATATTCCAAATAGCCCACATATCCATAATTTCAGTGAAAACACGAATAACTGTGGGAACAAATTTACTTTATTATGATCCACTCACTGCCGGAGAATAACGTTCATAACTTCTTCCGCCACAATATTTAACAGAATCAGAAAACGAATCCAAGATCAAAAAATTGAGAGAGTAAAAATTTTTTAAAAAAATTGGCACACAACGGTTCTTTGAGATGTTCTTCACAATTTCTGTATCCTTTTTTGCGGCAACGCCACTCTTATAGAGTCACAGCATGGGACGGTCAAATTGCGACTAGATACTGTGAAGACGAACGTTCATAATTTTTTTCGCAATGGAGTTCAGCAAAAATGGAGGCCAGATTCAAGATTCACGTCGTCGATTCCATGTTATGAGGTGTATCGCTTGTCATAATCTCCCGAACATCTGATGTCCTTCTCTTGCCAGATTGAATTTCGCTCTCTTTCAAGAAAGTCAAACGTTCGCGACAAGCTACGGTGGATTCTTTGTGAAATAGTAATTTTTGAGGTGGTTAAGGAATAATCTACACTCCAGGCGCATTCTCATGTCTTCGTGCAGTGTTTCGACTCAAAAGAGATGTCGGATTTCACATCGCGCAAACATACATTCCAACTTCACTTGCACTGATGTTCTCATGGGTAAGAGCGTTGTAGTATCATGTTATCACGAAATTTCTGCGTAAAATTTCGACCTCTTCTTGCTAATGAAGACACTGATTCACAACCTTGCACGCATCAAAAGGGTGCTTCACGGAAGCTCTTTCTCTTTCTTCATGGAAGAGGGAGTAATTAACAGGCAGCTGCTTCTCATTTAGCCATTGTATTTTCCATAATCGAGGTAAACGGATTTTCATCTTCAATAATGTCTCAGATCAAAATTTTTGACTGTCGTCTTCATGTTGTCTTGTAAACACACTTTCTACAAACAATTTGACAGGTGGGTGTCTGGTTGCCGGAGGAATTCATGGAAGGACGCATTGGTGTAGCAATTACCGTTCTGCTTACACTTTCAACTGAATCAGCAGGCGCAAGAGAGCATTTACCAAGTGTTTCTTATCTGAAGGTAATTATTATAGCTCAGGAAGAGTGAGATTCAAATTTGAACAATTGACAAAGTTAAGGCGATCGACCTCTGGTTCGGCTTCATCACAGGATTTGTTTTCTTCACCTTACTCCAAACCCTTTTTGTCATCGGTTTTGATAAACGAGCCAACCAACTGGTAAATTTGCAGTTTTTGTAGGCGTAAAGCTAAGCTAAGCTTAAGCTTTCCGTTTTAGAAGAAGTGGGCTCTGAAGGGGAAATCAGATATGACCGAGGATCAACGCGACATGATGATGCAAAAAGCGAAACGTTACCATAAAACCGGCAGGTAGGCGCACAAAATGTGATTCCCTCAGAATACTGACATAACTATGTTTCAGGTATTTAGACAACTTCTGCCGCGTCTTCTACCCACTCAGCTTCTTGCTATTCTTAATCATGTATTATTTTGTTTTTACTGAAGGTCGACAAGATGACTGTATTAACAGGCGTTAGAAGTTCATCATTTACCCGTTGTTATTTTCGATATGGAATCTCATTTTTTCTGTTCAAATACACAGTCGTCATCAAGTTTATTCTCCGCGTAACGCACAACAACAATCCTTAATAAAAATTCGAATGTTGAAAATGCACCTGCTTCATTTTCGTCGCATTCCGATCAAGAGACTGAGTGATATGCCACGTACAGAGCAATTTTTTGCCATAGACGCGGAAATATTTTACTAAAACCATTCCAGAACGAATTTGTACTGTTAGTCATAAAGAAAGAAGTGTCAAACTCTGGGAGGAGATTCTTTGTGTGTTTAAAAAGAGATGCCACTCAATTCTCTGCCATTCTGGAAAGCCTTATACGAACTGTTAATGACGAAGCGTATAAGCTGACTGCACTAACCTGTGGGAAACAGCCGCGGGTAAACTTATGCCTCACTCATCCGCGACGACTGCCGCTACCAATCGTAGCGAATACGGTGTGAGGTTCAAGGTGGCGTCCACTCATACCGCACGCGACACGAATTATCCAGCCAGGTATTTTGCAGAGGGGTGATGACCACTATGACAAAAATAAAATTCATTAACAGTGAACGAGCAGATAATTTTAATACCTAGTACGAATCCCTCGTCAGCATCGTTCGTGGCTGGAGTGTACAGGCGTATGCAGTCGTCAATGTTACCCTCTCGAACGTGCATTTCCACTAATGATTTAGCATCGGCCTCATGCCTTCTTGCCAGATCAACCTTATTCCGTATTACTATGGTCCTGTAGCATAAATATTCGTACTGAGCAAGAAAAAAGCAAAAATGAAATATCTATCTACATCTCTGGTGGTGGTGTAAAAGGGTCGCGTATGGGTTGTGTCCGTGGCTCTACAGCAGTCCCTAATCTTTTCCAGTACTTGATTGTACTTGAACTCGTTCTTCAGCAGGCCTCATCCCTCATGAGCAGTGCCTTCTCCTGTTCATGACCACAGTGGCTACGGCGAAATTCCACTTCAACTCCATTTTCCCTCTGAGCAACCTGAAAGGTTCATTCCTTCATGAATATTGTCTCTACTTGCGCATGAACCTCGCACCTTCATAGAAGCCGTGAATATCGCAGTTTTTTTTTTTGCTGTTTGTTCTGTTTTTTTAGTGTCCAGGAGCGTGCAGTGCTCTCCTACACCTCATATAAGCAGTCGTATGGTTTTTGTAGATTTTTTTCGCAACACATTGGCCACCTGGTGATGCACTCGTCCTCCAGTCTTTCCAGTCTTCTTTTCTAGTTCTTAAAATGTAAGAAACTTAATTTAGTTTCAAGGTAAAGGTCTGAAGGCCTGCTATTTTCTGTGTGACCCACCTCGAATCCTGTTCTATCTGTAAAAGTGGCAGCTTCAATCGAATACCCTCCCGGGGTGCTTGCATGAAATTTGTCGACATGTTGTACAAGTTCAGCGTAAGTCTACATGGACTCCGGATTTTCATTGTGCAGCACATGAAATCATTTGCAAACATACCCTTAGCCTCATTTCACATTCTGGGCACAGCATATGAGGTTCTCTTCTGTGAAAGTCCCTCTGATGCTCCGATAGCTTCCATTTCGACGAATGTGGGCGATCACACACATCACATTGGTACGTAATGTTAGCCCCTTGAAGAAATGGTTCGGGCGATTCTGTTCCTTCAATCCATTTATCTGGTATAAGAATCCGTGGTGTAAGAATGCACCCAGAATTTTGTACACGTTCTCTCCCATTTTCTTGTCACATTCTGAACAGTCTCCTTGCACTTGTTGAAAAAACACGTGAATAGGTTAAATTGCAATTTCTAAGCTAATTGGATAAAGACACAATACATATTATCGGATAAAACAATGAGATGTTCACGATAAGGAATAAGTGAAGCAAGGAAAGGATGATTTGAACAATCTGCATCGCTGCACTAATGACGTTCTTAACTGGGTCGTTGCCGTAGGCAAACCCTCGCTGCACGGATGCTGTGTGGTGCTAAATGACCTTTTGCTGGAGACAAACCCTCAGGACATCAACTGGAGCAATATAAGGTGCGAAACAACTTGCATGGGTAGCTTGCAACGCACGATAGCCAATAAAGAGTACGACTATGCAAGAAATGAACAACTATGATAAAAAAACTATCATAAAAAATGAGAATAAGGTGGGATCCTGAACGCAGATCTCTTCATCGATCTTTTGACAAAGTGCACGTACACTGCGTAGACTGACAGTGCAATGAGGAAACAGTATTAACAACACCACAGAATAGGATATGCACAAACGTGGTGTCACTTAATTTCGCTTGCTGTTGCGAATGAAATTAGGTAATAGCAGCATTCACTCACTGTCGGTACTGAGTGAAATTAAGAATCAAGAGCAATCGCACCTAACTTGTCATCTTTCGCACCTGATAAAATTCGTGGCAAATTGCTTTCGAACCAACATGCAGACAGGTGCTGATATTTCTGTCTCAAAAGAAATTCTGCTACTTTTAGTCCAACTTTTCACACGCTATTTTCACAAGCCTGTGCTCGTAATGATCTCTCTCCATTACTTAGATTTTTTTTTTTGAATTTTTCCTCAGGAACACACAAACATCTACGGCGGTGGTACAGCTTCTAGAAAGTCAATTCTCCAAA
Source organism: Ancylostoma ceylanicum (assembly GCA_000688135.1). Taxonomy (NCBI): domain Eukaryota; kingdom Metazoa; phylum Nematoda; class Chromadorea; order Rhabditida; family Ancylostomatidae; genus Ancylostoma; species Ancylostoma ceylanicum. Next base: position 1,215,539 of record JARK01001381.1, read on the forward strand.
TGAATGAATTGGGCAAGGTGGTTGGCCGTAAAGCTATGTACCACTCGTTTAATAATGCATTGAATGAAACAAAAACTTAACTAATAAACAAGAAAAATGGTTTTGTGCACAGACTTCCTGGTGATAAACTTGCAATAATAAACTGCTTACTATAACAGTGTCAAAACTTCTTTTATTGAAATTTTGTTCTGCACATTGATAGAAGTCATGGACAAAATTTTAAAGGTCGTACAGAGTAACAGCCAACAAGATAGGATCACAAGTACAATATTTCTGTCGATCGAATCTTTTCTACATCTCAGCTCTAGATCAAAATATTATTACGATGTCGCATGAGTTTTCCACTACTGTCAAACCTTCCTTTCAGACACGTTTTTCTTCCTCATTATAGTCAGTAATTAAGCGATGTGTGTTATACATATTATTGTCGAGTGGAGCGATAGCAGTTTGTTGATAGCAGCTCTGTATTAGTGATTCCTTTGCAGTCTCACCAAACACTGAGCATTGCTTTCTGCTCTGATGTTGAATGCCAATACATTTGGCGAGGTTTGTTTGGCAACCTCGCAGACGAGCTTGCAAACTAGCCAGGCAAACGAACCTCGTCAAATGTATTGNGAAAGGGGTGCTCGGGCGGTCCTCAAAGATAATAAGGGGGGCTCGGGCGGTCCTCTAAAAGTGCCTGAGTTCATACCAGATTTGACTATCAGGCGCACACATCCATTTGCGAAAGATCTTTGATGAAGACCGGTCATTGCGGCATAAAATTCTCAATGAAAAGAAAGCGCGGCCGTCGCGAGGCCACAAGTGCGTGCGACTGCTATGCGACTGCGATGCGACTGGCCCCTATTCTTCATCATATAGACGCACGCGCGTCAGTCGCACGCATCCAGTATAAATTGCCCTATACAAGCACCAGGCGCTTTTATGTGAATGATAAAGTGTAACCAAATACTGCGGATGCTCAGTTGGAATACTCATGCTCTCTCATGATAGATCATGTGATAAACAAGAGCCTATACTCTGATGTTGAATAGCAATACATTTGGCGAGGTTTGTTTGGCAACATCGCAGACGAGCTTGCAAACTAGCCAGGCAAACGAACCTCGTCAAATGTATTGCCAAACAAGAAGTCCCGTAAGATGTATTGCCAAACAAGAAGTCCCGTAAAATGTATCGCCATGCAAACCTTGCCTTTTGAATCGCTAAACAAACTTGAACGAGCAAAAATTTTGATAACACCGGGAATCGTACCGTGGTTCTGATATTGGAAGTCCGCTGCCTTACCAACTGCGCCATCCGAGTCGNATCGCCATGCAAACCTTGCCTTTTGTATCGCCAAACAAGCTTCAATACGCAAAAATTTTGATAACACCGGGAATCGTACCGTGGTTCTGATATTGGAAGTCCGCTGCCTTACCAACTGCGCCATCCGAGTCGACACCGATGATGATTGAATCAGGCGCTAAGAATGAATTGAACATATTAACCAGTAAAATGTATCGCCAAACAAGAAGTTCCGTAAACTGTCTTGCCAACAGAATCTCTTGCCATTTGCATCGCCAAACACCCGTAAACTGTCTTGCCAAACACATTGTCTTGCCATTTGTATCGCCAAACAGGATCTTCACTCATTCTCCCGTAANAAAGGAGTCCCGTAAAATGTATCGCCAAACACATTCTCTTGCCATTTGTATCGCCAAACACCCGTATAATGTATCGCCAAACAAGGAGTCCCGTAAAATGTATCGCCAAACACATTCTCTTGCCATTTGTATCGCCAAACACCCGTAAACTGTCTCGCCAGACACATTGTCTTGCCATTTGTATCGCCAAACAGGATCTTCACTCATTCTCCCGTAAAATGTATTGCCAAGCAAAATTTTATCCCGTAAACTGTCTTGCCAAACACATTCTCTTGCCAAATGTATTGCCATTTAACATCAGAGTGAGATTATGGCTACCACCGCCCAAGCCAAACACAACTCTTCCCGGGCCTTACTTAAGATACCCACTTTTTGTCTTCGGTAAGCAAGTTGCTGCGAAAGTCTGTAGGAAACTCAAAAAGCTTGAGCACTCCTCTTTCTGCACATGGAGCGAGTGGCAGCTCAGATCATGATGGATCCACCCTCCATATTTCGATGTCTTTCCGGAGCGCTGTAATTAAACAACTATTGCCTCGTGACAACGCGAAGTCCGTCTACCAGTTCACGGGAATCACGTTGCAGACACTCTTTAATCAGCTACAGGAGGCACTTGTCATCCACTTCAGCCGGTCGACCAGATCTTGTTTTGTGCTCAAGTCAAAGTCGCCCTCTTGAAAGGCAGCGCTCACGGAAATTTTACCCCAACAGATTTCAATGTATTCCTGGGTTTAGCACTATAGTGAAGACGAAAAATTTTACAAATCCTGCAAAAAGAAGAGTGTTTTCGTTGCTGTCACATGAGCCCTTTCCCAAGAAAAAAAAAGACCGAATTGTAAAGACTCGGATTAGACGGTATCGTTAGGAATGACGGTGACGATAAACGAAAACTCTCATCCACCTCATGCTACAACTCACCTATAGGAACGGCGGAACGCAGCTAATCTCTTTATATCTTGAGAATGCTTACGCCTACGACGGTGCAACCTTCGCAGTATTGTTCGCGTAATTGAAGGCTGCACCCACGAAAGAATTCGTTGCCCAGATTTCAACGCGATCTTGTGTTTTTGGCTATGAGAAACATACTAAGAAATAGAACTGGACACAACCAGGAGTCAAGATGAGACGGAAAGTGAACACATCCGGGGGTATACTGGTTGTGTTCACTTATAACCACTGATGATCAGCACTTGTAAGTCATCCATGTGTCTACCATGACTCCACCATGAGTCCACCATTATAGTCACCGATGTGTTCACTAACGTTCAACAGAGCCACGCCCTCTTTTACCTCCCGATGTGTCATCCAGAAGCCTTCGTTGAGTCATCTGTAACAGAAGGTTGACACAACTAGCATACCCCTAGAAGTGTTCATTTTGAGTCCTAGATGTGTTACGCCGAAGTCTGCGAGTAAATAAAGTGATCACTTATGCGGATGGCGCAGATCAAGAAAGTTGATAACGCTGCCTCTGTTGTTGACAGATTTCTTGGCGCAACTGGATGTTTGACTAATTTCACAACTTCTCTAAAGAAGAAAAGTAAAAAGTGAAAAGGAATCAGAATGATCAGTCCAGAAACATGCCTTATGAGAAGAAAGAAAACTTATGGTTAGGTGTAAAAAGCCAAAAAACTGAAAAGCATGCGATATTTGAAAGTTTCACGATTCTGAGTAAAACAATGAATCATAAGATCCAGTAACAATTGAGAGGACTTAAATAGAGAGAAGCAGATCACTATCATAGGGAACTTTTTGAAATGAGCATGAGAGCCAAACGTTACCTTTGGAAACCTGACCGATTGCGGCAGAACACAGCCGATTCGCACTCCGCTACAACTCGCCAAGGGATACCCGGATACCTTGTTCAACTTGTTATATCTTGAGAATGCAGATATCCTCGGCGGGGGAACTCACGTAGATTCACTGGTACTATGGGACATACAAAATTCTGGACATGAAAATTATCGTAGGTGGTGCCTTAAAGCGCAAACTGGCGTGTCGTGAAAGTGGGTAGTTCAAATAAGGCTGGTGGGTTCACGATTTCGATTCAAATACCTTCGCAATTAGGCGGTCATTATTTGTGTTCTTTTCACAGTAGTGATTCACTTATAATCTTTTAGATGAGACTCCTCTTTCTTCTTTGGAATGGAAATTTTTTGAGTTCTGCCTTCAAGAGTCACTCTCCACTTACGAATAAAAACAGATTGGCAGTTTTGCAGAAGAGGAAAAGAAAAATTTTTCTTCTCTAAAATGCTCATTTCACACCACTGACGTGGCAGTATTTTAATAGCTTTTATTAAACCAATGAATATGTCGAATGAAGACAATAACAACAAGAAATACAAGTATCTCGTTAGGCACACTACAGTCTGAGTTGACGCTAACTGAGGAATGTCGATCATGTACACGCTTATTAATCACACAGCACTATGGTTGTCCACTCTGTCAACACTTCACTATCGCTTGCCGTATCCGCCCCTGCTGCCCATCATTGGAGTACCCTCACTCGCTGGTTCATACTCGTCCGTGTTGATTCTCGGCTGCGATCCAGGGTTGATGAGAAGGATAGAGTCCACATTCTGGCACACGCACACCCCTGGCTCTCCTGGAGGGCCCTGCCCACCCATTGGTCCTTCCGGTCCTGGATATCCTGGTTCACCCGTCTCGCCCGGCACTCCAGGCCATCCCCTTTCTCCTTGGGGACCAGTCAGTCCGTTTCTTCCTGGTAGTCCGGGCATTCCTGTGGCTCCCACTGGACCGGGAGGTCCTTCGTCACCAGGTGGGCCTTCTTTGAGTTCTCCTTCCGGTGTTGGTCCTTTGTCTCCTGGTGCTCCTGGTCCTCCTCTATATCCGGGAGGTCCTTTGATTCCGGTTTCACCAGGCGCTCCATCCTCGCCATCGAGTCCTTTCTGCAATGAGCTCTATAATGCAGTGCCTTGAGCAGTTATTAATAAACCTTGACCTACCTCTCCAGGAGGACCAGGTGGTCCAACATCGCCGGGGAACCCAGGCCAACCCTTGATGCCTGGTGGTCCCTTAGGGCAAGGTCGACATGGTGGAGGCTCACGCATCAGATTCATCGGACAGGTCTGATTGGGGGTTATACCAGGCATTCCAGGCTTACCAGCGTTTCCAGGCGTACCGGGTCTTCCAGGATTTCCAGATGGACCACGAGGTCCAGGTGGGCCAGGAATACAGCAGCCTAAACGACAACAATTTGCGATTTTCGCTGTTTTTGAATGAGTATCGCAACGCCAACTCACCAGGACATTCGGTTTCGAGTGGTGTGCCAGTTACGTCATCGCCATAAGCCCTGGCTTGGAACGGATTGCCATAGGCGTCTCGCCTGGTTCGGTTATAAGTCATCTTTCCATATTCCAGTTCCATTAGGGCTTCTTGGTTGGAACGCTGGAATGTACGTGGCGATATGTATATGCAGTATATTATGAAGTAATTCATTTTTGTTTTTAACTATTCAATTCCTTGATGATTGTACTTTGTGAAACTCTCTTTAAATGATTTTTTTCCTTTTGTTCCCAATGTAGATAGATTATAAACAACTCTAAGGTTCGACAAATTCACTGTCAAAAGAGAGTTTCATGGTCTAAACTATTTTTTAGCATAAAAATTGTTCTCAGTATGTATCTACCTCTAGTTCAAAATGAATTTCAAATACTCCATGATCTAAGCAAAAACCCTGTGTGTGCTTCATGAATAGATCCACCACTTTGAACAGAAACAGTTAAGCAAATGCAGTGCCGGCCAATCACTTTTGCATCACAGAATACCACCCGTCTGGTCTACTGCGCCGCGACCCTGCGCGGTGCGGCAGCCCAGCCGGGTGCTGCGTCTTCTGGCGTTCCCTATACTGATGCCTTGCTTACCTTTTTCACAAGGATTCAGGGATGAAGACAAAGATAGAAAGAAAATTTTGGAAAACACTGCCCAACAACAACAGCGCCCAGTTGGTCTACCGCGCAGCATAAGTGATATGCGGCGCGGCAAGCCAGACGAGCGGTCTTCCATAGTGCATGAGCGATTGAATGGCACTGTATGTGCTGACAATTCCAGCGATCTAATGTATAGGACGCTTTGTAAAACTCGCAAGCTAGAAGAGAAAGAGCCGCGTTGCCCCCGCGTCTAACATAATTACGAATCAATCGTGCAAAATGATTCGTCTAAACCATAGATGAAACGAACCATTTGTTTTAACTTTTTGAAAAATATTCCAACTTTTTTCACGTTTTTTATGATGATGAGGCATAGTATAGTAGAAACAAAAGCTAGTGCGTAGTGCGTAGCAAAGAAAAGAAGGTCAGTTTGTCAACGATCGGGAATATCAACGATGACTCCTGTTTTCATATCATCAACTCTTTGAAAAGCCACTGTAAAGCGAGGCAGCTCACCTCGCAAAATGCCATCTCCTGTTCCACATACTCGATTGTAGACTGAACATTACTGTACATCAGTGGTAGTGTTAAGCAAAGAATTGTCACAGAAAGAACGCTGAAATGATGAGAAACTCATCCGGTTGCCTCAGGCAATTCTCGAAACTGCTAATATTTGAAATATCTGTACGGCCATAACAAATCGACCCTCAGAAAAAATCCTGAATTTCTCGAGAAAATAAACCGCTGGTCAATACTTACCTAAAGACAATCTGTAGACCGGTAACGAATTGGTATATCCTTTTTCGTGGGTTCGTCATTTTGAGCGAGGACAGCGGAGAGCTGGAAATTTCTGGATTATGCACGTTGCCACCTCGCCAGAGAGAAACCAGATCAGCCTTATTTATTTCCAGATTTTTCATAAATGCATGCTATTAGTTACCTAGAAGTTTACTAGCTAACACAGCAGCGTCCTCACGGCTATTACTATGGGAAATTTCTTCAGTTTTGTAATAAGGAGTTTATTTGGATGAAGTATAGTCCTTTTTCCAACGGCGTATTCAGTTAACCAATTAATAAATATTCACAAAAAGCATAAAACGCTATGAAATATCAGGTTGCTGAATGCATCATTGAGATCATCCAGGGTAGGCGTGTTGACTTTCATGCTCACAATGGGTAAATTTATGTGGTGCTGACACGTTTACCCTAGATAATCTCAATTATGCATGCAGCCTCAGTTCTTTTATTCAGCTAGGGAAAGAGCAAATCTTGGCCTACTCAAGGGCCCGGATGCGAAAGATGTGAAAGATGTGGAAGATGGATAATCCCATACCCATGAATGTAGTTACCCATAGGTTATAGCTCTGTACAGACAATGTCAATTATGGGTAAACATGTTGATGGGTGCAGGATAAAGATATTTTCCGGGTTGGTTAAAAAAGGCGCATATATATCATTGAGGTTATCCAAGGCAAACGTATCAACACAACACAAATTTATCCATCGTTAACACGAGCGCAGACACTTTTACCCTAGGTAGTTCCCAATCATACATTACAGCCAACATTATCGTGGGTAATCTCAATGATGCATTCGGGCCAAGATATTATATCAAGGATTACCCGTCGTCCTTTAACATTATTGCTTGGCCACCACCAATGTCTCTGCGTGGATTCTTCTTTCTGACTCAAAGAGTCGCCAAAGTTGTATGAAGCCTTAAATGGTAGCTGATCCGATGCAAATCCGCTCAGAAAAGGAAAAAAATTAAGCGACCCACCTTGCGGCCACGTGGATGGAAACTTGGCTTTTTGCTTAGCACTCGAAGTACAAACGCCCAGATTCGCGAAGTGACAGGCTTCTTTTTCTCAGGTTTCTCTTTGATTATACTGGAAAATATGATTGGAAAATAGTGAAGAAAATGAATAGAAATACAGGAAAGAAGTCAAGTGAAAAGTGACCTACTTCCCGTTAGAGTCTCGCTTTTCTCTCTGCTCTTGTTCCTGCTGTTTAACTTGCCGTACGGTCCTCTTCTTCTGATCTTGGGGCTGATCTTCTTGGCTGTTTTCTGCCTGAAAACCGTTACATAGAAGTCTGAGAAGATACAGTCACTTATAGCCTCCATGGGGTTTGCCCATGGAGGCTGGGAAATTTTTCTACGAAAAGAGCTATTGACCATTTAGGGCACCCTTAAGGATTGGAAACCGCCTCAGATCACTTGTGACCTACTTTCCAGACATTACGAGCACAAGATATCAATATTGAGTTGAGGAGAAGATGAGAGAAATGGGTAAGGGATGCGATAGATTGGGAAGATACCTGTACGACGGTGGGCGGGGTCATACGGGATGCGACCCAGATGTTGGTGTGGACGAGTGCCTGAAAAGAAATTCCACAGTTAGGGACGAAATTATTTCCACAAATAGCTCCCCACACAAGAACAACGAGGGAAATTCAGAAGGAAGTTTAGATACTATCCAGTGATTAGTGTGGAATATCCCGAAGGGCAATGGACGCAAGAAGGAAAACCAGCGAGAACAGCTCGCCACGGTGCCGAAAGCCATAATGGATAACTAGATGGATTCATCCTGGGATTATTGATGGCCAAGCTAGCCAGCGTGGCTACATATCCACTGAGACCGCCTCGACAAAAGCATAGCTTGGAGAAAACGGCTGAAACCAGCCTACGAGCTCGTAAAAAGCAGATTAGTTTGCTGTTCCAGATAACGTCGCGTGAGTGGAGGAGAGCATGGAGGTGTGCTTGGTTCAGGTTTCAAACTAGAAGACGGAATTTTTTCTAGGAAGAACCCTGAAGAAGCCCTTATTGGTAAACAAAAGACTCAAGATTCTCACTTACTTCTTCGAAATTCGATCTTTCACTCATTAAATTTTTGGAAATTTCTGCAGCAAATCACAAGTCCTGCCACATAATTTTCGAAATTTTTACACTAAAGTGTAACTATAACATTTCTGGTCAGCGCTAAGGTGATCTGCGGACATTCAGTTGAAGGCCTTCTCACTTTTTCTCCAAATTCCTTCGATTTCTTTACAAATCCTGTAAATTTTCTTTGGAATTCAGTTACCACTTTTCCTTAAGATTCATGCACAAAAAAAAAGAAAGCAAAAGAGCTGCGGGAACTCCATTTTCTGTTGAAAAAAATGTTATATAAGAAGTAATCTATGTAGCAGAAAAGATGTACGTAAACCCTCCATCCCTGTCAACTCAATATCTCAATAGCAGCAGGAAGGCGGGGGTCCCGATAGATTGCCGAGTTTTTCAAAAAAAAAAATTCAGTGTTCGCTATAATTTTTCTAATATTAAAATCACTATTTCCACTATTCCTGCCATTCCATCCGGCTCCACAGAGTGGCAGGATTTCCACTTTTCCCATGCCTCCTCCCCTCCCCCACCCCCCTCACACCCCCCGTTCGAGAAAATTTGAACGTTTGAAAAAAAGAATCATAGTCATGGCGAAAAGAGTAATGACTCCAGAACTCACGTTCTCTCCCTTTGAATTTCCGAAACATAATCGAATCAAACACGTATTTATTCGGGTTCAACAAGAATTTACTCCCGTAGTAGAACGCTGAAATTGAAGCTCTTATTTCTAGGATGAGGCGAAAAAGACCTTATAACTAGATCCCCCGGGGAGGGGGGGGGGGACAGGGAGACCACAATTCCAGACTGGTTCCAGCCTAAAAAGCGTGCGTGGAAATCTTTCCATTGAATTCTCTTAGCATGGAAATTGTTCTACACAGTTCTTACATCATTAAGCAGGAATGTTCATAGTGGAGTAAAAATCAATTCTTAGGCTGAGTTTACCCGCCGTCACTTCTTCGTTCACTTTTGCAGTTAACCACTTATGCAAAGAGCGCTTCTTGTTTAACCTAATTCTAGCCTATTCCGTTTAACCCCAAATTCAGTGCTGAGGACATTTTTATGGGCCGTGGCTTGTTTGTCCATTCAGATAAAAAAATTTGGTAAAATAATAGCGTCGTTTTTCTGAAAGCTGGCTTAAATTTCAAAAGAAGTGGTCGTGATATTCTCTTGGAAAATTGCCTCCCTCCAACATTTATCAGTTTCCTTCAAATGATTTGAGATCTCAAATGATTTCGTATGGTTCTCGATCAGTTGTGAAAGAAGAATGTCGTTTCCCCTTCTACTCGAATCGCGGCTGGAATTGCAATTTGACCGCGCCTAACGTCGCTATCGTCGCCGAAAAACTGGACAAACGCTGTAGGTTGGCCTCAATCTCAGGTAACACATTAATCATTGCGACGAGATGAGTGCATGAACACGGTGATAAAGACGGGAACTCATATAAAGTTTTCGTGAGAATCCGCGCCGCTGATACACCTAATCGACGTGGAATTCTCCGAATTGGAATTGGGACGATTGCAGCAGAGTTTCCACGGAAGGACTGAAACTCGCGAAAGCCCAAAGGTCACGCGGTTTTGCAAAATCTACAGAAAATCTCTGTACAATTCTGCTCGGAGCAATTTATCAAGGAGAAAAAATGGGAAAAGAAATGAAAATAATGGGATCACGTGCAGGAGTGATGGCCAGCAGCCGGCTGGCTATCTGCCCAGATGAGAGATCCATGCCGGCGGCCTTGACCGCTCCATGGATGCACCACACATCCGAAACAGATAAACACCCCGATCACACGTTTGCAACAACAACAACCGCGACTCACAGCCGGTAAATCGTCACCGATTACCGTACACCCGCACTGGAAATTAATTAATGCACCCGCGTGAGTGCGAAAGAGTCGCTGTTCGTACGCGTTATTACAGCAATTAACACCGACTGGAGTAGGACGTTCACAGGTTTATAGACGGATTCTCATTACTTCTCCGTAGGAATTAGCGAACAGATTAACAGCTCTGTTACTCTTTCGTCGGGGCTTTTTGGAGTGATCGCAGGAAGAAGTATCATAACAGCTTTCGTACTAAATCCTGAAGGCGAGATCCTGAATTCTGTGTTCTGAAAAATGTTCTTAAAACCCGAGGAGGTCACAAAAAGTGCTCAAGATCAGTTCAAGATCTAATTCAGTTTGAAAGTGTGCATGCTCTCATGATCCACCATGAGTCATGAGCATCCCTATAAAGACAAAGTTCATCATCCCTATAAAGATAAGTTCAAAAAAGTCGCGAGGGGAAAGCAGATTTCTGATTAGTATTCCCTGGTCCTATTGATGTTTTTTATTAGTATTCCCTGGTCCTATTGATGTTTTTTTTTTATCTTTTTCGGAGCACCCTTGAGTGTATTGAAATAAATAAATACATAAATAGATAAATAAATAAATAAATAAATAGATAAATGTGATGTTAATTTTTGAGAAGCAATGGAAGTTACGTTCTTTGTATTAGGTTGGCCCAAAAATCTTGCACCAATATGTCTTTTTCAATCCAGAAATTGTTGGTTTTGAATTGAAATTCCTTGGCAATAGAATGTGATAGAATGTTCTACTACTTCTAAACTATAAAAATTGGCTGACTCGGTTTTATCTATGAACAATAATAATACGTTGTTTTAAGAAGATGTAAAATTTGGTGCGAGACTTTTGGACCAACCAAATACATATCGCGTTTGTGCGTCTAGTCGTTGGTAGAATTTTACAAATAAGGAAATTTATAATGTTTATGGATACAGTCATTATTCTTGGCAAACCCTGGGAGGTGATAAGATTCAGAAGTCATTAAACGAGGTTACCTTTTAGGTACTGAAGAAACTAAAGGCATTAGGTGGCTAAGCTTTGATTACTGAGAAAATCCTTGAAAATTTGGTCACAACTGGCCTTACGATTCGGGCTACTTTTTGCCCCATCCATCATCCTTCATCTTTTGATGACCCTGATCCTTAAATCCTTAAATTACTGACGAGCGACCCTCCAGAATAGCATCATTGAAGATGTTTTTTTAGCTTACCTATACATAGAGGAGAGGGTACAGGCGTTTTAGGGCTAATTTGAAATTTCAGGATTTTGGCTGAATTACTAACCCCTCACGGAACATTGAAGGCATGAATATAAATCGTTCAACACATCAAGATTACATATTCATAAGCATTCTCGCAATTTTTGTATATATAATTCAGAAATTCTTCGATGATCGTTTGGATGTGCAAGAACGATTTCCGGACTCTAATCACTGAAATGTTCCGAGAATTTCGCTTTCGCAAAGTTGACCCAGTTTTCGCGGAATTGCTAAAGATGGTATCATCGCTACGCAATACACCTGAGAATTACATGTGAGACTGCGGTAGCTTAATTATTGGTCCTGTAATAATGAGCTTTTCTAAAGGGAGTTTTTGCCAAATCCTGGACAGAAACTGTCCATTGATAGCTATTTCAACCACATTAACCTAATTGTCAGTTAATAGTCTTGACGTTGAAACCCATTTCAGTGAAATCAACCGTGGCAAACCTAAAAATTACTCCAACGAGGAAATTATCTGCATTTACTAGTACGTAATGTAACTGTTTTGAATTTCAGCAGTCAGAGTCCACACTGCATGCAGGAGGTTTTAATTGCAGCAGCAAATTCTACAGAACGGTTAGCAAGAGGTTTGGAGTAGCAACAGACAGAGGAGTACATACTGGTTACCAATCCACGTTTTGTTGATTTTTTCTAAGCATAACGGTTACTTAACAATACAATGTGTGATTACCCTCGAGATCAGCCTCCTGCTTTTTTCCCTGTACCTCTGCTGGTGGCTTCAAATGCTCCCGAAGAAAAGTCCGGAAAAAAATCCGTGAGGAATAGTGGTAAAACTTCTGGAGAGTGAGTCATCTGATCAGCTTTCAGCCACGGTCCCCATCATCATCAGTAGATGTTTAAGATTGTTGTGTAAGATAAGAAGTTGGAAGCACTATCCTGATAAATAAACAAACATTATCTACATACGTCTGCTACAGGGTGAGGCCTAAGTTCCTGGACACAAAATTATCATTCGGCGTTTTTGCTCTATCGAATGTCCGCAGAACCCTAGGGTAATGGCATTCTGGTCCCTTACCACGGGTACTCCCTGGACATCACGTCACGTCACTATAGGTTACGAAATTGGAGTCGCGTACAGAAGCAAATCCACTTTTGACCGTGGTCCCTCTTCCATGATTCATTCTGATCCAATTCTCGATTGAAATTGTCGCCAAATACTGGAGCGTGAATTTGGGGAACTTGAGGTGTTTGAAGGTTTGTCAGAAATTCAAAATTGATCATTTTAGACACACTGATCGTAACATGTTTTCACGTGTCCTAAATCATGTTGCCATGATGAAAATCGTTCCGTTTGGTTCTTTTTTACATAAGTTATAAGGAAAAGTCCTCGCCCGGGAATTTAGGCCACACCCTCTATATGCATTTTAAGCTTAACGGATCCCTGAGCAGACGCAATTGCTCGTGAATTTCCCAAACAAGAGCCAGAATCACGTGTGAGCCTACCTTTCCCGCGTCAACTGGTTTTCCCATCTCCGTTTTACCTTCATTTCAACCTAACTGACCCAGTTGTCAGATTAAATGACGATCACCTACTTCCCACAGCCCCTTATCATTCCCGATGCTCCAACGATCTAGGGCATCTGTCAGTGCACTGATTCGTTCATATTGATTTCATTCAGATGACCTGTGCCCACACGGGTTTCTCCCCCGCGAATTCGACCCATTTCCTGGACATTTCCGTGGAAACTATGCTGTTTCAATTAGGTGAACTGATATGGGCAGAACATAACAATTTTATTACCAATTTACACTGGGAATCGTAAAGAAAAACAGGAATGTATGTGATACCTCGGACAACGAACAGCGTGAAATGATCACAGTTATAGTACGTACAATGGTCGACCCTTAATATTCGCAAAAATCACATCTAAGCGTCTGAACAACGATGGAATTAAGCAAAACAACTAAAAATGAGCAATGAATAGCTTGCTGCGCGAGAAATCCACGAATGGGGATCCCGTTAGAGTTGTCGCAGCTTCCTGGCTTTCGTACGCAGTTGTTTGTTGTAGTAGCCGCCGTTATCGTTATTCGTGTATGACTCTTCCGTTACCATGTTGGTCGCACTTGCTGGATACCTGCAAGAATCACTCCCTAAGTGGGGACCTCATAGAAACTACCAACGAGTGCGCAAGCAAGAAATGATCAACTAACACTTGCTGAGTTGCTTCCTCCTTCAAAGGTGGTGGCTGAGGAGGTTCAGGCTCCTTATATGGCTCTTCTCGCGGTGCAGGAATCTTACCATTCACGTCAGCCATCACAACTTCAGTGTCCTGACAGACACAAGTACCAGGAGTTCCTGAAAAGATGTGGAATATTCACTTGGAAAAGGGATATTCAGCTGAATCCACGTACCAGAAGGTCCCTCTTCACCAGCGGCACCAGGAGGTCCCTGAGGTCCCATTGGTCCTGGGGCACCAGGTGGTCCTGGCCATCCCTTTTCTCCTGGTGTTCCGGGGTAACCGTCTTCGCCGGGCATTCCGGGGTTTCCGGGTGGTCCCCATGGGCCTGGTGGTCCTGGGTCTCCTGGTGGTCCTGGGATGACGTGAGCTTCGGGTGTTCTTCCCTGAAAGGTGATATTCCATTAGATTATTAGATAATTAGCTCACCACTCCTAAATGTAATACAAAAAAATCGATAATATCAAATCAATCTTTCAACAGTTTCAAAAAATCGAGCAGGAACTATGCTAGGAGAGTTCCATATTCATCGATTACACAAAAAAAAACTCGGAAATCCTAGGTAATACTGAGCGATATAACTCTCATAAATATTTTTGCCTTTTTTGAGTATTTATTAACACTTTATTTTATTTTTGTTCATTTATTACTAGCTATCATCTATAAATTTAGGGGAATTCCTAAAATTCGTGTACTCCTACCTTGTCTCCAGGTGGTCCAGCTGGTCCAGGTGCACCCGGCGGCCCAGCAGGTCCAGGCTCTCCTTGCTTCCCGGGCAGCCCATCCGCACCAGGTCGTCCAGGGATTCCTGGATCTCCAGGATCTCCAGGGAATCCAGGATGACCAGGAAGACCCCTGGGTCCTTGCGGACACGGCAGACATGGCGGCGGCTCAAAAACTCGTTCAGGAATGCATGACGCGTTCGGGGTTGTCCCCGGCCGTCCGGGAGCTCCATCAGGTCCCGGGGCACCGGGAAGAGCAGGAAGTCCAGGATCGCCAGTGGGTCCTCGTTCTCCAGGAACGCAGCAAGCTAAAAATTTATGAGGTTTATCACTAGCATGGATTGCAAGCGATGAGGATCACTAACCAGGACACTCCTGGAACTGTGGCGCATCGCTGGCAATCATTGTTGGATTGTAGTGTCCATAGTTTGCCGCTCGACTCGTCCTATTTCCACCAGATTCCCGGTAGGACTCCCGAATCGAGATCATCTCTTGTTCCATGTCGGTCATAGCGCTCTGAAGCTCTTTTAACTGACTTCTACCATATTCACCATACTTTGACTCGCTAACCTCACAATAGGCGAAGTCGAGTTTGCTAAATTGTCCAATATTATCGACCAGGTTATACATTGAAGGAACAACTAGGCATATTGTGAGCAGCGACAGCACTGACAACGATCCCGAAATACCAATGATGAACTTGTAGGCCTCCTCTCGAGTCTGTAAACATGAAAATAACAGTTAAGAGCAGGTAAAAATATATAACCAAACTCATATGAACCACACAGCTCCATCTGGATGGCCATTTATTGGCCAGTTATGTTTTATTTCAAATTTTTTCCGAATCGATATCGTTTTTCTAGGACTTTCTTTGGGTCTAACGATGATGGCTCATTTCTCCTATCACTTTCTTTTGTTTCCTCAACTTCTCTGGATTTGCCTCAGGTCACTATCCCTTACCTGTATGGCCTACCTTTTACTGCCGTGAGTAAACAAACAAATAAGCAAAAAAATCAAGAATAACCAGTGGATCACAAACCTCTATCAGAGACTCCGATTGCGGGCTAGACCCGCGTGGCGTCAAGCCAGTCATGAAGGAATTCGACCTAAATGCTAGGAGATTATTTCGCCATAAAACGATGGAATAAACCTGGGTCAAGACACTGCACTTCCGACTAAAATTGAGCTGAAATCACCTCTTTTTTGCGACAGTTGAAAATGACCTCTATTTACGAGAAATATCGTAATATTTATGAAGTTTAATCTATCCGATCTCACTGGGAAATCCATAGAGTTATCTATTATCTACAGGGCATGGCTCACAGTTATGACAAGACGATTTCCGCCGTTGAAGCAACTCGTTTTACTTCAAGAGAAATTTTTTGGGAGCCTTTTTTTCAATTGTTCGATGAAGCAAAACTCACTATATTCGATGCCTTCAGCAAAATTTGTAGGCGAGGGACGAAGGACTCACTAGAAATGGAACTTGTGTGCTAATATCCAACAAATGGCGCCGTTACACTGTGGAAAATTTCCTGAAATGGGCACTGAGAGCCATTATGTACTAGAACATATAAAGCTTCAATACGGCAATGGAGACAAGAGAAAGTTGTGATGTAAAGTTTCGGATGTCCACCTTGATACATACTATTAGGGAGCTAGAAAATCGAGAATTTTCATGGAAACAAAGTCTCCTCCAGTGAATTTTACAATTAAATCAACTCCTACTTATACCATACTACCACGACTAGAATGTCCTTGAACAAACTTGTTCAGCTATGAAGAGAAACAATTTGTCGCTCACAAAAAAAAAAAACCAAGAAAATTGAGCTGCAAAGCTAAAACAAAACAATCAGATGAAATGATTGATCAAAAATGATTTGACAAATAAAAGGAAAAGTCCAATTAACATTTTCTAATGGGTAGTAGCATAAATAAAACAACTCATGACGATTGTCCAAAATTGTGATGAGGAGAAAGGTTTTGTAAAAAAAAAATTTGGTTCGTACCAATCCAATATTGACAACCTAGTGCCCCCCCCCCCCC